>OX596222.1:9428423-9750559 GCA_951394215.1 Glyphodes perspectalis | reverse complement strand
CGTCACGCTTATGTAGGGGCCGGGCGCGGCCTGCGCGCGCTACACCACGTCACCATACACAAGTGCAAGGTGACGTCACGCTTATGTAGGGGCCGGGCGCGGCCTGCGCGCGCTGCACCACGTCACCATACACAAGTGCAAGGTGACGTCACGCTTATGTAGGGGCCGGGCGCGGCCTGCGCGCGCTGCACCACGTCACCATACACAAGTGCAAGGTGACGTCACGCTTATGTAGGGGCCGGGCGCGGCCTGCGCGCGCTGCACCACGTCACCATACACAAGTGCAAGGTGACGTCACGCTTATGTAGGGGCCGGGCGCGGCCTGCGCGCGCTGCACCACGTCACCATACACAAGTGCAAGGTGACGTCACGCTTATGTAGGGGCCGGGCGCGGCCTGCGCGCGCTGCACCACGTCACCATACACAAGTGCAAGGTGACGTCACGCTTATGTAGGGGCCGGGCGCGGCCTGCGCGCGCTGCACCACGTCACCATACACAAGTGCAAGGTGACGTCACGCTTATGTAGGGGCCGGGCGCGGCCTGCGCGCGCTGCACCACGTCACCATACACAAGTGCAAGGTGACGTCACGCTTATGTAGGGGCCGGGCGCGGCCTGCGCGCGCTGCACCACGTCACCATACACAAGTGCAAGGTGACGTCACGCTTATGTAGGGGCCGGGCGCGGCCTGCGCGCGCTGCACCACGTCACCATACACAAGTGCAAGGTGACGTCACGCTTATGTAGGGGCCGGGCGCGGCCTGCGCGCGCTGCACCACGTCACCATACACAAGTGCAAGGTGACGTCACGCTTATGTAGGGGCTGGGCGCGGCCTGCGCGCGCTGCACCACGTCACCATACACAAGTGCAAGGTGACGTCACGCTTATGTAGGGGCCGGGCGCGGCCTGCGCGCGCTGCACCACGTCACCATACACAAGTGCAAGGTGACGTCACGCTTATGTAGGGGCCGGGCGCGGCCTGCGCGCGCTGCACCACGTCACCATACACAAGTGCAAGGTGACGTCACGCTTATGTAGGGGCTGGGCGCGGCCTGCGCGCGCTGCACCACGTCACCATACACAAGTGCAAGGTGACGTCACGCTTATGTAGGGGCCGGGCGCGGCCTGCGCGCGCTGCACCACGTCACCATACACAAGTGCAAGGTGACGTCACGCTTATGTAGGGGCCGGGCGCGGCCTGCGCGCGCTGCACCACGTCACCATACACAAGTGCAAGGTGACGTCACGCTTATGTAGGGGCCGGGCGCGGCCTGCGCGCGCTGCACCACGTCACCATACACAAGTGCAAGGTGACGTCACGCTTATGTAGGGGCCGGGCGCGGCCTGCGCGCGCTGCACCACGTCACCATACACAAGTGCAAGGTGACGTCACGCTTATGTAGGGGCTGGGCGCGGCCTGCGCGCGCTGCACCACGTCACCATACACAAGTGCAAGGTGACGTCACGCTTATGTAGGGGCCGGGCGCGGCCTGCGCGCGCTGCACCACGTCACCATACACAAGTGCAAGGTGACGTCACGCTTATGTAGGGGCTGGGCGCGGCCTGCGCGCGCTGCACCACGTCACCATACACAAGTGCAAGGTGACGTCACGCTTATGTAGGGGCCGGGCGCGGCCTGCGCGCGCTGCACCACGTCACCATACACAAGTGCAAGGTGACGTCACGCTTATGTAGGGGCTGGGCGCGGCCTGCGCGCGCTGCACCACGTCACCATACACAAGTGCAAGGTGACGTCACGCTTATGTAGGGGCCGGGCGCGGCCTGCGCGCGCTGCACCACGTCACCATACACAAGTGCAAGGTGACGTCACGCTTATGTAGGGGCCGGGCGCGGCCTGCGCGCGCTGCACCACGTCACCATACACAAGTGCAAGGTGACGTCACGCTTATGTAGGGGCTGGGCGCGGCCCAGAATTATATATTTAGAATTATATAGAATTATATAATTTAGAATTATATAGCAGCAAGTTAGACGAGAGTAGATTGAAGCATGATAGGGACACGCAGGGGTTTCAGGCTGACATTGTGCGGCTGCAAAGGTCACTTAAACTTATGACTGACAGATACAAGTCTGCTCGGTCCCAAATTAATGAACACATTCAAGCTGTTAACACACTTGTGGACCAGTGCAGCTGTCAAGGTACTGATCCATCTGATCAGCACAGCATGGATGTCGTCCAGCAGCCCCCATGCGACATGTCAACATCACCTTCAAATATGAGTAAAGTTAACACTAGTATTATGATAGCTCCTAGTATAGATGATAATGTAGTATTAGATGATAATGTAATAATGTTCTCAGATGAGATAGGGGTTGGCTATGGGGCCCTATTAAATAGAAGATTAAATTGTAAAGTGTCTAATTTTTGCATGCCAGATGCTCCTCTCAGTGAGATATGTAAACGAGTGGTAGCTAGTAATTTTAATGAAAATTCCATAATTATATTGATGATTAGTAATGTATTGACCAAAAAAAAAGACATACTTAAGGGCTTTTCCCTTTTGTCTGATTTACCGGTAAAAAGTATCTACATATGTGCTTTACCATATTGTAAATTTTATTCATCTGCACAAAATGATAGTATTCATAAATTGAATACTCTAATATACAATTTGACTTGTCATAGTGACAAATTTGTGTTTTTTGACACAAATAATTTTATTCCTCGTAATATGTTGACAGGCAAAAGTTTTTATTTGCCTTTTAAACTTAAAAAACAAATAGCTAATTTATTAGCCTATAATATTAATTTTATACTTAGTCGGACCTTGGAACTCGTTCCAAATCATTTAAATTTAAGTCAAAGACAATAGAGGACACCTCTAGCTTAAATATCATATCTAGTTTGGAATCGACAGGAAAGTCCAATGTTTTGAATATTGTTCATCAAAATATACAGGGCTTTTCTGGCAAGGAATTAGAAATAGAACTTTGCCTCAACCAAATGAATATACATGTTTTATGTTTGACAGAACATTGGTTGAGACAGGGTGAACTCCTAATTAATATCGATAATTATACAGTCGTTAGCTCGTTCACAAGAAAGTCTGCTATTAGAGGCGGGTCACTTATACTAATAAGCAAGAAATTAAAATACAAAGAGCGTAAAGATATAGTTGCACTTTCAACTGAACGAACTATTGAAATATCATGTGCAGAGATTGAACAATTCATTATTGTATGCATTTATAGGCCTCCATCTGGAAATTACCAAATTTTTGAGTCCATCATGGAAGAATTATTAAAAAAAGTATGTAATTGTAACAAAAAGATCATTATATGTGGGGATTTTAATGTAAATATTTTGGATTCATCTCAAAATTCAATAATGTTTTTGAATTTGTTTAAAAGCTATAATCTACATGAACTATTTTGCCAGCCTACAAGAATTACTCCTACATCTGCCACCTGTATTGATAATGTTTTTTGTAATTGTAATATAGTTGATAGGTCAATAATTAATTTTATAAATTCTGACCATAGCGGGCAGATTGCGGTCTTGGAACATGACCATAACACAGCTTCATCTACTTTCATCTGTAGACCAATTACAGCACACCGCCTTGATAAATTTAGTGAAAATATAGCTAAAAGAGTCTCGTTGTTACAGTTCAGGGATAGGGAAATTAATGATTCGTATAGCATGTTATTCAATTTAATTGAAAAAGAATTTGAAAGTGTTTTCACTAAGAAAAAAGTCACTATTAATAATTCTAAAACTAAATTTAGTGACTGGGCCACCACAGGTATCTTCACTAGTAGAAGGAAGTTATTTGATTTATATAACTTGAAGGCAAATTCAAGTGATCCAAAATTTGTTGAATTTGTTAGAAATTACTCTAAAATATTTAAAAAAGTATGTGCAGTAGCAAAATCTAATTATCTCAGGGTCAAGATTTTAAATTCTAGTGATAAAATTAAAGCAACTTGGAATATTATTAACAAAGAGACTTGTAAAAACAAAATACAAAATCACAAGCTCTCTTTAAGAATTGATAGTAAATGCCTAGACTCAGATGATGAAGTGGCAAAAGCTTTCGAATCATACTTTTCTAATGTGCCGACTGCAGCGACTCGTTTATTACCTTCCAATCCACACCTAGCAAATTGCATCCTTAAATCTAATGTAGAGGAATGCAAAACTGCTTTTAATTTTTGTCATGTCAATGATATGATAATTATGAACACTTTTAAAGATTTAAATTTAAAGAAAACAGAAGATTTGTGGGGAATTTCAATGCATTTACTGAAACATATAATTGAGTGTATTGCCCCTATCTTATCAAATATTTTTAACAAATGTGTTGATTTGGGTCAGTTTCCTAACTTAATGAAATATAGTAAAATCATTCCTTTGTTTAAATCAGGTGACAAAAGTGACCCGTCTAATTACAGACCAATATCTATACTGCCTGCACTAAGTAAAATATTTGAAAAGATTATATTCAATCAATTAATATGTCACCTAAGAATAAATAATTTACTTCATAGTAAGCAGTATGGATTTACCAAAGGGAAATCCACTACTGACGCAGGAGTAGCGCTTTTAAAACATATTTTTGAAGCTTGGGAAGGTAAACAGGATGCTGTTGGAATATTCTGTGATTTGTCGAAGGCATTCGATTGCGTCGACCACAAAACCTTGATAATGAAGCTACGTCACTATGGTGTTTCTGGGAACTCACTTAGTCTGCTAAAGTCATACCTAACTGATAGGCTCCAAATCGTAAGTGTTAATGGAACTAACTCTTGTGGTGCCCCATTATCGATGGGAGTTCCCCAGGGCTCGATATTGGGACCTTTGCTCTTTCTTCTATATATAAATGATCTCCCATATTTTACAAGGGACTTGTGTGAGATAGTATTATTTGCTGATGATACTTCACTGATTTTTAAAATTGATAGACATAATGAATCTCTTGACGACGTAAATAACGCTCTCTCACGGGTTCTTCATTGGTTTTCAACTAATAACTTACTTCTTAACGCAAAAAAAACAAAATGTGTTAAGTTCTCAATGCCTAACACAAGGCAAGTTAATACGTCAATTATTATGAATGATGAAGCACTAGATGTAGTTCAATCTACTGTGTTTCTTGGAATAACTATTGATGCTAAATTGCAATGGGGTCCCCATATTGCGGCTCTGGCAGGAAGACTTAGTTCAGCTGCATATGCAGTCAGAAAAGTAAGACAATTAACTGATGTTGAAACAGCAAGACTGGTGTACTTTAGTTATTTTCATAGCGTTATGTCATACGGTCTGCTGCTGTGGGGTTCTGCGGCCAATATACAAACTATTTTTGTATTGCAGAAAAGGGCAGTCAGAGCCATATACGGCCTTAGACCACGTGACTCTCTTAGAGAAAAGTTTAAAGAAATTAAAATTCTAACCATAGCATCACAATTCATTTTGGATTGTATTATGTATATATTCAAAAATATTGAATCATTTCCTAAAAAGTCAAATACTCATAGTTTTAATACGAGAAATAAACACAAACTTGCTGTTCCAAATCATAGACTCCAAAAAAGTGGTAATTCATTTATTGGTCTAAGTATTAAAATGTTCAATAAACTACCACAAAGTATTTTAACATTACCCTTACATAGATTCAAATTATGCATTAAATCATTTTTAATGAGTAAGGGCTATTACAAGATCGAAGAATTCCTCAATGACAAAGATTTATGGTTAACTTCATAATGAATTGTTCATCTGCAGTGATATCTAGTCTTAAGTGTGGATTAATTAAGTTTACAAAATTGTATAATTGGCATTTAAAAGAGTAACTATCGAGTTTCTTGCCGGTTTCTTCTCGATAGATTCTACCTTCCGAACCGGTGGTAGTGTTATGTGTTCTTTTTTTTGTATATTGACTATTTATAAGTGCTTTCTTGAAGCCTATATAAATAAAGATATTTTGAATTTGAATTTGAATTTGCGCGCGCTGCACCACGTCACCATACACAAGTGCAAGGTGACGTCACGCTTATGTAGGGGCCGGGCGCGGCCTGCGCGCGCTGCACCACGTCACCATACACAAGTGCAAGGTGACGTCACGCTTATGTAGGGGCCGGGCGCGGCCTGCGCGCGCTGCACCACGTCACCATACACAAGTGCAAGGTGACGTCACGCTTATGTAGGGGCTGGGCGCGGCCTGCGCGCGCTGCACCACGTCACCATACACAAGTGCAAGGTGACGTCACGCTTATGTAGGGGCCGGGCGCGGCCTGCGCGCGCTGCACCACGTCACCATACACAAGTGCAAGGTGACGTCACGCTTATGTAGGGGCCGGGCGCGGCCTGCGCGCGCTGCACCACGTCACCATACACAAGTGCAAGGTGACGTCACGCTTATGTAGGGGCCGGGCGCGGCCTGCGCGCGCTGCACCACGTCACCATACACAAGTGCAAGGTGACGTCACGCTTATGTAGGGGCCGGGCGCGGCCTGCGCGCGCTGCACCACGTCACCATACACAAGTGCAAGGTGACGTCACGCTTATGTAGGGGCTGGGCGCGGCCTGCGCGCGCTGCACCACGTCACCATACACAAGTGCAAGGTGACGTCACGCTTATGTGACTGGGCTAGCAAGCTCACGATTTGCTCTCCACCTCTCCCATTCATGCCGCAGTCCGAGCCGAGCCTTTGCGGGTTTTGCAGATACTCCAAGGACTCAGTCAGTTTGCCACAGTTAATCAAGAAGCCTGTCTTGTGCTTCGCAATTACAGACTGCTTTGGGACTAACCTCGTGATGCTGGCTCGATTAACTAAAAAGTAATGAATCAGCATAAATTAACGACTAAACAGTCCATTTTCCCCACAGGAAGAAGAACGCGAACGCCTCAGACAGCAAATCATAATCGAGGAACAGCACCCCAAAATGGCCAATCCCTACGAGCCGATCAAAATGGATTACGAACCAATAGGGAAGAAGCAGGAACCGAAAGAACACGCCTCCCGCAGTCGCCGGCGGAAAAGAGAAAGGAAGAACTCGGATAAAACGGGAAACTGTCTAATCGAGTCCAAATCGAATGTAGATAAGAACGCTATTTTAATTCGGAAGGAGAAGAAGAAGGTCCCTTCGTGGAATGAGCCGAGTCGGGACGATAATTTCGCGTGGAAGCTACATTTGAAGACTTTGTTGTATGAGAAAATTTGTCTAGCATATGCTACTTTGGCTGAGTACAGTTACGCGAATGAACAGTATGGCTTCTCATTGAAGTATATAGACATGGCTAGCAAATGCCAGAAGCTTTTAAGCAACATGATAATTAAGAGTAGAATGGTTGACGCTAGTTGTCTGATAGGAAGAGTGGGGGATAATTACTTTCAGTTGAGCAAGAATTGGCATCGGTTGGAACAGTATAAGAAGCAGTTTGAGACGGATCACGATATTGACTCGAAGTTAAGGATGGAGATTGAGAATGACATGGCTGAGGAGGTGGATGGAGATGTGGTGGATGAGTTTGATCTTGGTGAGTGTTTTTTTCTATGGAGTTGTTATATCTAAAGAGTTTCTTCTTGTTTTTTTTTCTGCACAATCCATTATTCTCCTAGCGTTACGTCTCGTGCTCGGTCGGGGTCTCCTTAGACCATGATTCAGGATTTAGCAAGTTTGGTAATTACGTTGAAGCCATTGCTAATGTGAATTTCGTAAAAGCTTTAGTTTCCCTATCTAACTACAAAATTTTGATCATGGGCTTTTGCTCTGCAGAATCCAGTTATTGTAAATTCCATAATATTTAACATGAATGGGGCGTTAGGGCGTGGGCGTAGGGGTGACATCAGCTTATCACACTATTATACGTAAGCTACACCAGGTTTGTAGACATCGGTGGCGTCAGGGTGCACAGAGCTTATTTTAAGATCACATCAATAACTGTCAATCACAACACAAGAGCGACAGAACTTCGCGTCTCAATAGGAAATTTTACTCGATTTTTTTTTAAGTTCATTATTAAGATAATAAAAAAATATTGCTTGCGTATTGTTTTTTTTTGTTCAGAATACTAAAAATGATAAAGATACACCGCGTTAAAGTACCGCGTGACCTCACTAGGTTGCGTAAAATTTTACCGACCAAGTGACGTGTAAGCGCCCCATTACAGATATTTGCAACGCTATTTCTTTGTAATTTTTCTAGCATTAGATAAAGCAAAAAATACGTATTAATTTTTTTTTATAATCTAACTTACGGTCATACTCCACTGTGTCATCTGGACATTTTATTTACGATACCTCTTTGCTGCACCAGGTTGACATGTCCAATTTATTTGTTCCTATCTAGAGCTGAGCTGGCCAACTACAGAGACCGAAGCGATGCTGTCCTCGTGCTGCCACTACCGGCGCGGGCTGAGCGCGGTCGGTGACAAGCGCGGCGAGCTGGTCCGTCGCCTCGCCTCCGTCAACAACGAACTCGCCGTGCGACACATGAACGCGGCACAGCGTGAGTCAGACGGACAGACAAACGAATGGACTGACGAACTGACAAATAAACCAACTGACGAATAGACCAACTGACAAATAGACCAACTGACAAATAGACCAACTGACAAATAGACCAACTGACAAATAGACCAACTGACAAATAGACCAACTGACAAATAGACCAACTGACAAATAGACCAACTGACAAATAGACCAACTGACAAATAGACGAACTGATAAATAGACCAACTGACAAATAGACCAACTGACAAATAGACCAACTGACAAATAGACCAACTGACAAATAGACCTACTGACAAATAGACCAACTGACAAATAGACCAACTGACAAATAGACCAACTTAGAGATGAAGACTGATTCTATTTGGTCCGTCCATTTAGATTATACAAAAATACAAGACAATTATTTTTCGCTTTAACAAATTATCAAAAAAATAAAGTTAAAGAGCATCAATGTTTGGAGTAGGCGCTTGTGACGTCACTTTCAAGTAAAAGTTGTATCTAGGTGTGACGTCACGCGCAACTTGAATGCGCTGTATCTTCGTCAATGTTTGTTTGACAATAAATAAAAAACACATGTGTTCAATATTTTTTTATAATCTAACTGACTGACTTAACAGATTTTTTAGTCGGCTAGTCGGGTCGGGTAGACCTAGATAGACTTTACATGATCAGATTGGCAACGTATTAATAAAAGGTCAGCTTAAGCACCCTTAACTGACGAGCGTGTATGAAAGGACTTATGAATGTAGAAGAAGCGAAAGGTGTATAATATTAATATACATAAATAAAATATAAATATCAGACTACATCACACACATTGATCTGACTCCGAGGTAAGTAGCTTAAGCATTTGTGTTACGGATATCAGAAACAAATGTGGTATTACAAATATATACTTAAATATTGGATATTAACACCCAGTCACAGAACAAACTCAAGTATTAATCATACGAATATTTGTCCTAAGTCGGGAATCTATGTCAGGATCGTAGCTAATGGAAGTACGTGATCTCTGTCTGCCTCCATGGGAAAACGGCGTCACAGTATATAGACTCTCAAACGGACAAATAGATCGACAAACAGACAGATCAATATCTATACTTAAAATAAATCTGTAGAGAGGTCAATTCTGTAAATGAAATATATTTTCAAAATAACTATCAGGGGGTGATTAGTGATCGATACTGATGCCAAAAATGCAGTCAGTAAAATTTTTGTCTGTCTGTCTGTATGTTCCTTATAGAAACAAAAACTACTCGACGGATTTTAACGAAACTTGGTACAATTATTCTTCATACTCCTGGGCAGGTTATAGTATACTTTTCATCCCGCTACAATCAATACGAGCAGAGTAGTGAAAGGAAATGTTGGAAAAACGGGAGAAGTTACTCCATTTTTTAAGCTTCCGTCGCGTGTGCAGCCTTAATGGTTAAAGTTACATAGAAATCATGTATGACGGAAATAGTCTTTATAATATTAACCATAAACGCGGGTGACGCCGCTGGCACAGCTAGTATATAATAAAAATACAGACGGACAGTCAGACCGACAGAGAGACATACACTGTTAACGGTTAGTCGACCCGTCTGTATATCGGTCTATCAGTATTTTAAAGTAACTATTTAACCGCTTAGTCAAGGTCGCAACCTGGTGTACTTGTTTAATAAATCCAAAAAAAGCATATACAGGTTTGTTAATTAGCTCAATTTTCTCGATCACATTAGACTATATACGGGTGCGGTGAAAAAATTCACTTGCGCGTTCTAATTACATACAGCGCCATCTATTGACAGTTTATCGGAAATAAATTTACTTAAAAGCTTACTTACCTTTGGAAGCTATACACAGACACCGACTGGACCCGAAAAACTAAGTGATCCTATGAGGGCCTTTTTCCTTTTGAGATATCCATTCTTTAAATCGATTCTTTCCTCAACAGAGACCTACGTCCAGTACGCCGAAGAAACCGACCCGAAGACGGACAAAGCGAAGGCCCTCCTCAAGCAGTTCTCATCGCTGTCTCGTCGCTCGGAAGAGTGTCTCGACGAGGCGACGGGTCTGTTCGAGCAGGTGGCCGACGTGCCCAACCTGGCGCTGCTGTACTGCAACAAGGCGCGGTACTTGCGCTTCCGGGCGCACACCGTGCACGCGGACAGCAAGTGAGTCATATGTCAAAGTCAAAAGTCAAAATAATTTTTATTTAAGTATAAAGGTTTCAAATAAACACTTCATTATAATCCTAGCGTTTTGTCCCGTGTTTAGTCGCGGTCCGTTTAGACCATGATCCAGGATTTAGCGAGTCTGGTTTACATTGAAGCGACTGCCGATCTGACTTTCGTAACCCTAAGATAGGGGAACCAGACAATTACTGGATCATGTTTGCAAATCCAAAGTTGAGTTGTTTGAATTTGCAGGTTTCATCACGATGTTTTCCCTCACCGTCGAGGTAGTGGTATAAATATGTACATAGATTTGAAAATCTAGAGGTACGTGCCCGGCTTTGAAACCGCACTCCTCGGTTAAGAGGCGCGTGTCCTTACCATTGAGCTACCACCGCTCAATGGTAATGACATTATACAGTTAAAGAAACACTTATAAATCGTCAAAATCAGTAAAAAGATATGATTCTGCCACCGGTTCGGAATGTTGCATCTACCGAGAAGATTCCGGCAAGAAACTCGGTAGTTACATTTTTCAACGACAGTATTAGCGAGTGGTGAGGCCGACGCCTGCTGGAGGCACTTAGAGGCTCCTGGCGAAGCGACGAGCCTGCTTGTGATAGATTAGTCTAAAATAACGTGGGCTACTTTTTATCTTGAAAAAATTTTATATCTGGGCGCGAGGTGTACTCTACACGGACAGGTTGTAGGTAAAAGTTAGTAGAGGCACCTTTGGCGCTTCATGACCTGTGACTGGATGAGCCGGCCTTGACTAAGGCTTCATAGTAGAAAAGTAAAGAGGTGGATATACTTTCCTGATAAAGGTTATTAGAGAAATAGCATATTTTTTTAAGCCCATATTTATTTTATTCCGAACTTCTACTAGGACATGTCCACATTATGATTTCCTTACTCCATTTTGACTTTTAAATTAATTACACTATTTCCATCTTTTGCTATACTAACTAGCGTTGTGTTTCCAGTTCCGAGAAGCGCAGCCTCTACAACCAAGCCGAGGAGTTATACATGTCAGCGCTGAAGATGCTCGGTCCCCGGGAAGGCTGCGGCGCCATGTCCGTGTGGGACCTGGTCGCGTGGGAGCTCAGCTGCCACCTCTACACGCGCGCCGCGCTCATGCAGGACTCGCCTGGGGGGCACGTGGTGAGTGTGCCTGTACATGAGCAACACAGCGACCCGACATGAGGAGGGTGTCGCAGGACCGCATCCATGTTATGCTGTCTGAGTCACGGGAGTGAATAATCGGCAACAAGGTGGCGATATCGCTGACGTTGAGAATCTATCATCTACACTTTGACACTAATATTATATAGGGAGAAGATTTGAATATTTGTTTGTCTGAATTTTTCAAATCGGGCCAGTAGCTTCGGAGCCTATTGAATGGCTCCAAAACTATTGGACCGATTTGAAAAATTCTTTCACCAATAGAAAGTTTCTTTATCACCGAGTAACAGAGGCTATTTTATCCCCGTATTCCTACAGGAATAGGAATTAGACGGTTGAAACCGCGTGCCGCTGCTAGTTAAGATATATGTCGAGGATGTTAATGTTGTTATTTGGTGCGCAGGAGCCGTCTGAAGTAGCCGAAGCTCTGAAGCACGCTCTCAAGCACTGTGCGGCCGGCGCCGGGACGCGCCAGTACCTGTACCAGTTCCGCGCCGCCATGATACACCACCGCCTCGCCTCGCTCTACCACTCGCAGTACAGGTAGCAATACCACTGAAACTGACGGAATGCGGGAAAGAGAGGAAAATAACGCCTTTATTCTCCTCTCTCCCGCTCTCTCCTTTTCTTCTTTTTGTTTTGCCTCGCTCTACCACTCGCAGTACAGGTAGCAATACCACGTTGAAGCGTGAAACTAAGGGAATGCGGGAAAGAGAGGAAAAGAACGCTTCTATTCTCTTCTCTCCCGCTCTCTCCTTCTTTCTGCTTTGCCCATTTCGCTTCCCGACCTTCTAGTTTCCATCAGTCTTTCTCTCCCTAGTCCTCTTCGTGGGAATGAGGGATGGTATGCAGTAGAGCAAGACAGTGAGAGGGATGAAAAAAAATGGATTGTAGGTAACTTCATAACACTCGAATGTTACTATACTGCACTCAAACAAAGTATACCGATAATTATAATAATTTGATGTAAACTTAACAAACAAAATTTACTTTATGCTTAAACTAATATATTTACATATTTACAAATACTTATATCTAAACACACACAGTTATATTACAAGTACTCAATATCATATTTATATTAACTTAGTATAATACAGTATAATATACACAAAACAGTCACCACGCGTACTAGGTAGTTGTTGTCGATATCGATTATCGAACTTCCGACGCACTTGCCAGCGCGGGCACATAAGCCTTATGTGCATGACGCGCACTGCGCGCCGCGCTGCGCTCGCGCGCCAGTCGAAACTTGCTTTTGACCATTGACGCACGTCGCTTTGCTTACGCTTATATACTTACGCGCTAGTGCCTATATGTACTTGACTTTCTGTGCCTAAACTGTGAACTATCTATTCTTCCTGCTGACTATCTGCTGTGCTTGTGCTTTCCATTCTTCTGCACCTTCTATTTATTGCTGTGTATGCTTCGTGAATACAAGGACTATCCAAACTGTGAGTTGGCGTCTCATTTATTGAATCCCGCTACACACGCAAGGTTATCAGGACACAACACATATAACATCGCGTTAGGAACCCTTGTACCAGCACACATATATAGGTGATCCCTATATTGGCGACACCTATAGGATAAATAAATAAAAAACAAACAAATCCCACTACATCACATTCATTGATCTGACACCGAGCTAAGTAGCTTAAGCATTCGTGTTACGGATATCAGAAACAGTGGTATTACAAATATATATTTAAATATTAGATAATAACACCCAGACACAGAACAAACACAAGTTTTCATCACACGAATGTTTGTCCTGATCGGATCGAACCCATAACTCTTGGCGCATAGGGCAGGGTCACTATCAAATGCGCCATCGAGCCAGTCAAATAAAGCGAGGTTACTTTCATCTCGGAAAATTAAGAATATATTATACATGATAGATTCATCAAAGCTCTAGTTCTACCATAGAACACAAACATCATGGCGACAGTTCACACAGTCCTAGATAACATTTGTTTTACGATTTTTCTTAAATTGACAAAATAAAACGAATTTCCATACAAACTACATCAGCTGTTTGTTTATTTATTATGGAAAGCCGTTTTATTGTCGACTAGTTGTGCCAGCGGTGTCACCCGCGTTTATGGTTAATATTATAAAGACTATTTCCGTCATACATGATTTCTATGTAACTTTAACCATTAAGGCTGCACACGCGACGGAAGCTTAAAAAATGGAGTAACTTCTCCCGTTTCCTCAACATTTCCCTTCACTACTTTGCTCCTATTGATTGTAGCGTGATGAAAAGTGTACTATAACCTGCCCAGGAGTATGAAGAATAATTGTACCAAGTTTCGTTAAAATCCGTCGAGTAGTTTTTGTTTCTATAAGGAACATACAGACAGACAGACAGACAGACAGACAGACAGACAGACAGATAGACAAAAATTTTACTGATTGCATTTTTGGCATCAGTATCGAACACTAATCACCCCCTGATAGTTATTTTGAAAATATATTTCATGTACAGAATTGACCTCTCTACAGATTTATTATAAGTATAGATGGAAAACCGTTTTTTGTCGATTTAGGATAAGTCGTAGAAAAAACGTTGTTGTTAATAATGTCAGTAATCTACTCCTGCGAGGTTGTTGATGGTTTACCAATGATCCTGTATATTAATACGTGAAGCAAAAACTTTACTATGCCGCGTAATTCTCATAAAAAGGGGTAGTTTGTTATAACAATTACGCGGACGGAGGAGTTTATACTTCTACGTGCCAAACGGTGCCAAATCTCATGATTTGGCTCCGTCAAAGTTTACATGGAGAGAGAGTGGAGAAAGCGAATGTTTCAATAAGTAATGTATTACCACAGAGTAATAATACTTATACTACGTACAACAGAGGGTCACTGCCCATACTTGAAAAGTTACTGCTATAACTCGCGCGAGAACAGCGACAGTGGTGAGTAATTGGAACTACAGCAAAGTTTAGTCTGTTTGTCAGGAATATTAAAAGATGGCGCTACAAGCACTGATTAGTTATTTCTTAGTAATAATCTGTGCAAAATTCATGGTTTTAAAACGAAGATTATTTTGGTTTGTTTCTAAAGAAATAATTTATATTCATGCTTTTTTATAATTTAATAAATTATCTAAGAAATGACGTTAATAAATTATTTTATGAAAAAAAGCATTTTTTAAAAGTGAAATAATAACGTTTTTATTCGGTTTTATCTCTCAATCAGTTTAAATGATGCCTGTAGCGACATCTGTCTGTGCCAAGGCTATACGAAATCTAAAATGTATGTGACTGACAAGACATGGGATTACCAATACTTTTAATAAATAAAATTAAAAAATTAATAATGGTAGAATTTCAACCAGTTGGCGATTACTAGTATTAAATAATAAACATACACCACAGTATATATTATGTGTATATGTATATAATTGTTACAGGATAACACAAGAGGAGGGCCCCAAACGGCGCACTCTCCTGAACGCGACTCGAACCAACTACTCGTCGGCGGCGAACCTCTTCGCCCTGCTGGAGGACGCGTGCATGTATCTCACTGTGCAGATGGAGCATGTCGCCGTGTTAGAGGCGCAGGCGCAGGGTGAGTTAATTAAATAATAAAGGATAATAGCAATAGGACAATACTGGGTCGAAAAACTATCATTCTGTTTAGTCCGTCAGTTAGATTACACAAAAGCGGTGGTAGCTCAATGGTAAGAACACGCGCCTCTTAACCTAGGAGTGCGGGTTCAAACCCGGGCACGTCCCTATGGATATATCAAGTCTATGTACGTATTTATACCACTAGCTCGACGGTAAAGGAAAACATCGTGATGAAACCTGCAAATTCAAACTACTTTGGATTTGTAACTGATCCTAAAACTGTCTGGTTCCCCTATCTTTAGGGTTACAAAGGTCACACCGGCAGTCGCTTCAATGTAATTACCAGACTCGCTAAATCCAAGATCCAATTTCATCACGGTGTTTTCCTCTAGCTAGTAGTATAAATACGTAAATAGATTTGAAAAATCCAAAGGTATGCTCAGGTTTGAACCTTACGGTTATGAGGCGCGTGTCCTTACTATTAAGCTACCACCGTTCCTTGCGTATATAAACTTACATCATATATTTATTATTAATAAGATAATTTATATTTGAATGAATATGGTTAAAAGGGCTTGCTGCCCCTTTGACTTTTCCTACTCCTTCGGGGATTACGACCGAGATGTTATGTATGTAAGTTGCATGTGCATCAGATGCCTTCAAAAGTAGTTCACATTAGCAAAATCTCAATTCAAATACAGTACTTCAAAGCTTACTTCTTTTCAGTTACACCAAACCTTAAATTGAAGTCCCTTCAAACGGCCATACAACTCCTCCGTCAATGCCACTCCATCATGAAGGTCATACAAGACCGTGACCCAGAAGAACAGAAAGACGTCCCGAAGCCTGATGACGGAGACGAGAAGACGATAAAAAACGAACATAGTCTATTATCTTTATACGAGAATAGATTGCACTTCATACTGAAGAGTATTATCCAGTACTGTCGGTCTAAGAGCAATAAGGACTATGAGAAAATGACTGAAATGTACAAGAAACTGTATTCGGCTAGTTTGAAGATCAAGAGGGATGAGGATGTGAGGATGTATGCTGGTAGCGTGTGTGATGTGCTGACGGCTATGGATGCGATTGAGAAGGAGTTTGAGTGATGCGACGGACAGACAGATTGTTAGTGGAAAAAATGGTAGGTGTAGCGAAATTGTTGTCCCCGTTGTGTTATAATTGAGGTGACTTTTTGAATTGCATATAAAAAAAGTTGCAAATTATATGATTTTAAACTTTCGCGTTGCATTATCACTGGAAATAATACTGACGGGACTAAACGCGATATGCATTGTGTAGTACATGAGTACTTACAGCTTGACGTTTCGGCCATGTTGCAACGACCGTGGTCAGTCCGCTTGTGACCACGGTCGTTGCAACCGTCAGTATTATTTCAAGTTGCAAACTAATTTTGTTTTTTTTTTGCAATGGCAATGACACAATCTTTATTAACAACAGTGTTATACTATGTGACTTGTTGGTCGGTTATTTTATGTTAAATAAAATGTATAAATAGCTATCAAATGATACAACTAGTGGAACTATAATTTAGTGGATTTCCTAATAATTAACGATGTGTGAATATATCACTGAATGATAATGAGCTTTGTACTTTAGTTAGTTAGAATGAATTTATGTTACCAATGTGTTGTTTTATATTAGTGAAATATAAAGCGAAAGTGTATTTAAGTAATAGCAATAATGACGTTATATAAATCTAGCAAAAACCGGATTTGTCTGACGTAAACAGGTTTATAGTGAAGTTATAGTTTACGGAAGTGGCTTGAAGTTTAGTTAGTTAGTTAAACATGTTTATATGTTTAATTCTGATTGTGTACCTCATGCCCTCGAAATAAATGTATAAAATGTACATTTAATTCACCACCTTTGATTAATCTATAGGCTAATATTATAAAGCTGAAGAGTTTGTTTGTTCGTTTGCTTGAACGCGCTAATCTCAGGAACTACTAATCTGATTTTAGATTTTTTTTAATGTTAGATAGCTAATTTATCGAGGAAGGCTATAAACTATATATTATTAACCATAAACGCGGATCAAACCGCGGGCATAGCTAGTTGTATATAAAATATTTTTCGAATAATAAAAAATTACATCACTGACTTTTCTACGTAAAATAAAACATTTTTATCATACCACAAACAAGTTATTACCTCTATATAAAAGTAGTTGAAATTATACAGATTTTGGTATCTTTTACTAGTCACTGAATATGATTTTCAGTAGGTTTAGCCCGCTTAATTTCGACAATTAGGGTTTTCAAAAATACGAAAACCGCCTGATGGCACGCAGGAGTCTCGTGGTCTTATCATTGTCACTATTGGCTCCTTGTTGACAGTATGTCAGTTTGTTCCGAAAACTTACCAATGAGGAGGCCTCATGTTTTTTTATTGTCAGGAGGCCTCAAGTTGACAAGACCGTACGTCACAGTTACGCCATCTATCTGATGTTTTAATTCAAAAAGCCCTCATTTAATGGCATGAAGAACGAGAGATGCCGTACTAAATTCGATTCTACCATTTTTCTATTCTCCATTTCGTACGTGATAAACCTACTGATGTTACAATATTGCTATCGTAATCCTAAGAGGCACGTACGATATAGATTATAGAGAAACGTTTCATTAAATTACGTGCCTTAGTTGTAGCTGTTTGTAGTTGATCTGACTCCGAGGTAAGTAGCTTAAGCACTCGTGTTACGGATATCAGAAACAACAGTGGTATTACATTGAATATTAATAGTCAGAACAAACACAAGTATTCATTACGCGAATGTTTGTCCTGGGTGGGGATCGAACCCACAACTCATGGCGCATAGGGCAGTCACTAACGAATGCGCCATCGACCCCGTCAAATAGATACGAAAACGAATGATAGTTCGAAATCTACTTTGTGTAACTTAGTTGTAATGAACGATGAAGACTGATGTGATATTTTGATATTGATGATGATGATGATGAAGACAAATAAATAAATATTTGACATAATGGTCGTGCGTTTTATTTGTTTGGGGGGAGGGGGGGATTTAAATAAAACCATGATGAAATGGATGTAAGGAATTTATTTCCTTTTCAATTCTTTGTAGAAAAAACAAAACCTGCTGAATACGTAAACTTTGGGTAGGTACTATAAAAGGACATAAGAACAAATATGTTAGATACTTTTGTTGACGACTGTACTTATTCGTAAAACACGATTGTAAGTAGAAGACAGTTGCTTGCCGACCGATAAAAAAAAAATTAACGTCTAACATGTCCCGAAAAAAAGCTTGGCTAAGTCAGAAAATTTTAAAATGTAGGTATTTTAATTCAGCAAATGTACGATATTTTTTGCGAGATTTATATCTCAAAATATGACATCTACCAAGTAACTTTTTGCAAAAGGTAGATATAATTGCAACCACAGGACATATAAAACCTTTTTTCTATGTTCCGTGATTGGAACCCTTGTAAAAGGTTACACTGGTACATGGTTACTATGGTGTAATATTATTCTAGTTCCATAAAAAAAAAAACTTTCGTGTTCCATACTGTTAGATCTGTATCGTCAATTTGTTTGATCTGTAAAAAGAGAACAATCATTATATTTAAAAAAAATATATTTAAATGTCATAGTGGGTTAAAAAAGAGCGAAGATAAAAAGCCACAAATTTATGACTCGAAATATCAGATTCCTAACAGAGTTAACGTCAACTTGTGGAGAAAAGCAAAATCTATTTTTTTTATATTAACTTAAGTACAAATATATTTGTAGATTATTTCTTATCTTAAATTCAAATCCCCTAGCGGGGTAGGTAATAAGTAAATATTATTACTCATTAAGTTATTTAGGTACCTACATAAGAAAAGAAAGGAGCTTCTTGGTAGGTAATCATATTTGTTATCTGTTGTTGCAAAAGTGTTTGTTGTTGCATATTTATTTATTTGTCAAAATAATCCTTACGTATTTTTTAATCAATGGTCCCTTATAAGTTTACATGGTCTGCCTTTTACCGTACCTGCCAGTGAGCATATCCTGTATCTCGGCGAAGCTCTTGCCCTTGGTCTCGGGCACGAGGAAGAGCGTAAAGAAGAACGCGCACGCGCAGCACACGCCGAAGATCCAGAACGCGCCGTGCATGCCCACCGCCTTGGCGACTGCGCTGAAATACCTGCCACAGGAAAATCGATCTTAAGGGTGGACGTTACAAGCTAAAATAATTTGTGTTCAATATATCATCAGTACCTTCCTTGCGTTGTGTCCCGTGCTTGTCGGGGTGACCCTTTAGGTAAATAGGGAATCATAAATAATGTAACCAGAGTATCCTATTTTTCTCTAAACCTATTTTTGGGTAAATAACTACGTCTATAACCAGGACCCATGATATACATACACAGCTTTTTCTTCTTCTCGGCTTCTTTAATCCCCTTTATATTTACAAATATGTGCACAAATATATACACATGCGCACATGCGCTCGCACTAAAAGTGGAAGTACTTCCGCCGAGCTAGGTGTTGTTTGCTCGCGGACCTATGTCCGACTAATCGTCACGGTGTATTGTATTTATACTTAGTAGCGAGAATAACTTCGTCAGCGCGATGCAGGAATGTATGGCGTTTCTGCATGTTCGATCATCTGTCAATCTTGTGGCGTGGTCGCCACATATTTTGGATGTGCAGATTTTATCACGATGTTTCCCTTCATCGTCAAGCAAGATATGAAAAATCCATAGATACGTGCCCGGGTTTGAACCAGCACCTCTCGGATATGAGGAGTGTAACCTTACTATTGAGCTACCACTGCTCCCAACCAAGCCATATCATAAAGACTGCAAAACATTTTAAAGTAGTACAAACCAAACCAATACAAAATATTTTGTCCAACCCATACCTACCTAGTGATCAAGAAAGACGAAGTCCAAGCGAAAGCGGTAGCTATAGGCGAGGCTATAGCTTTGACCTCAATGGGGAACAGCTCGCTCAAGACGGCCCAGGGGAGGGGACCTAGCCCCCAGCAGAAGGTCACGATGAACAGCACCAGGGAGGCGATGGGTAACCAGCTGAGGGACTCCACGACCGGGTGCTTGTGTGCTGAGAGGAGGAAGTACGCGCCGAGGACGCCCTGGAGACAGGAAAATTAATGATGATGTTTCTTTTACGTGTGGTACCTAATTCAATACACTGTCAGTGCCTAATGCTTAATAGGCAGAGCCACATTTGTGTAGAATTGAAATAAGAGCTCATCTTCTTCGAAGATCTCGAGATCGGAGATCTTCTCAAAATCTGCTGATGTAGGTACCTGAAGACTTTAAAAAGTCTAAGTGAGCGAAATACGGTTTAACGGAAATAAATTGTGATTCAGATAGGTTTCAAATTAGTATGAAAAGCAATATTAAACTTAATCATGAAAGGAATTTAGAAGATTTTTAACCGACTTCAAAAAAGGAGGTTCTCAATTCGATTTATTTTTTTTCCAACATTATTAAGAGAAGTTTAAAAGACGGTAAATAATGATGAATAATTTCAACTGAATCTTTAATACATTATTTTAGGTGATTCAACAAAATATTAATTAAAATATTAGGTCAAAATAATAATAATAAATTCGCTTACCAGGCCTATAGCAGTACCGCAGCTTGAAACCAGTAATAGAACTCTCCTCCCTAGCCTATCCACCACAAAAGGTGTGATGAATGAGGCTACCACCTGAAAAATCATATCGTCAAGTTAGGACCACATATTGATCTCTTTTTATCTACTGGTTCGTGAATTAATGAAGCCTACGGCTTAAACTACGAGGGTAACTAATTAAGATAAAAATAATTCGATGTGTCACTAAATAAATTATTTTTCTTTCTTTCTTTTAAAATTGAGTTTAATATGTATTGAACAAGAACGAAAAAAATAAACAGATTTAACACGGAATGTTCAATACAGTTTTAGAAGTGAAAAAAATAAGCGAAAGCAGACGCGGGTAAAGAATAGTAAGTAATTAATTTTTCAACATTTTTAAGTCTTTGGATAAAATACATAGTCTTTTGTATTACTTGGCTGATTAAAATTAATATGGAAACACAAAAACTGTAACAAATATGTGATTTTTTTTTTAATTACCACTTTACATCGCTGTAGAGAGTCACCGATTAGCGCATTTCAACTTGAACAGTTGACTCGAGCGAATTCTGGGAACAATGCGGATGGACCATAATAGCGGATTGGGTATTTATTGCCTGGACTGCACCGACGATGATAGTTGCCATGGCGGGATCCAGGGAGGACCCGGCCGCGTCGAAGATGTCCGTCATATAGAACAGGACCGCGTTGATGCCGGAGAACTGCTGGAAGAACACCAAACCGCACGAGATGTAGAACGCCTTCAGGTTGCTACCCTTGAAAACGTCTGCTACCTGTAGAAATATGCAAAGGCTTTACTGTTTGGTCTTTTAATAACATACACAAATCAGAGCGATGATATTTTGTCTCATCTTTTGTTCTTGAACTTCTTCCAGCAGCAAATCACGAGACAAATGCAGTATTGCAGTTCTTCGTCTTTCTGCCACAAGTCTGCATCTTCATTTTTAGGAGGGAGAAGAATCAGATGGTTAACGATTTTGTTTTGCTGTTTCATCTCACCGTTGCAGAGTTTCTCAGTTTGTTCCACACTCGTTGAAAGACTTTTAATCCTTTAGTTATCCTTGTCATTTCTGTTTCATTATCCGGAACGTAATTTGAAGTTGTATCAGTAGACTTCTTTTATTTTCCGATAGTGTCGTATTGTACAATCACAAGTACTTGTCCGAATGCATATGAAAATCCTATATCAAACAACGGTTCTGGAAAATCAAAAAGTGCAGTATGAAAAGTTCATTTCTGAAGTTTCAGGTATCTTTGATAATTATAAACTGATTGTAAGCCAAGAGATAAATTCATTCATGTTTATGTTGGAGAGGGAATATTCTGAATTATATTGATAAAGTTTCCTGGCTATTAAACAACTAAAATAATTTATCTAGTAATGGTACAAGCACAGTTTATGGCAATACCAAAAAGCGTTCATAACATCACGCCCGTATAAGTCATCCCCGAAGGGGTAAGCAGAGTCAAAGGGGCAGCAAGCCCCTTAGCCACATTAAGCCAAAAATAAAACTGGGAAAGATTAAAAGTTGTGTATCAGACAGTTACGAAACATTATACCGTGACAGTCTTCGCCATGGAAGCCTGGACGTCAGCCTCCATCTTATCCAGTTCAGCCTGCACTCCGGCGAGGGACCGGCCCCGGATGGTGGCCAAGCATTCAGCAGCAGCTTCACGGTTGTCTGAGGAGTTTAGAGATTGGTTCATCATCTTCCTAGCGTTATGTCCCGTGTTTAAACGGGGGACGTTTAGACCATGATCCAGGATTTAGCGAGTCTGCTAATTACATTGAAGCAACTGCCGATCTGAACTTCGTAACCCTAAGATAGTGGAACCAGACAATTTTTGGATCATGGTTACAAATCCAAAGTTGTTTGAATTTGCAGGTTTCATCACGATGTTTTCCTTCACCGTCGAGCTAGTGGTATAAATACGTACATAGACTTGAAAAATCCAGAGATACGTGCCCGGGTTTGAACCCGCACTCCTCGGTTAAGAGGCGCGTGTACCATTAAGCTACCACCGCTCAATGGTAAGGACACGCGCCTCTTAGAGTTCCGCAGTTTAGAGATTGGTTATACTTTATTATTTGTATTGTCAAGATCAATCTAACGACCTTACACTAACTTTAATAGAAAGTAATAAGCAACCTAGTTATAACTGTATCAATCTTGATCATATTTTACAGGTTCCTAAGTACTCCTTTATATAACGACTTGTTGTTTATAAGATTGATAATAATAATACTAATAAATTCTCCAGACTGACACACCAATTCCCTAGTTCCAAACTAAGCTTACGCTTGTACTATGGATACTAGGCGAACGGATAGACATACTTAAATACGTTTATAAACATTCATGACTCGAGTCCAAATGTCCATGTTCATCACGTGAAACATTTGCCTCTAGCGGAATTCGAACCCGCGACCCTTGGTTTCGTGGCCAGGGTCTCTGACCACTCGACCAACGATTCTCCCAATCTCTTTTTGTTCATTTACCAAATTGGGATCCTATTGACTTACTCTTAGTCAAGTGATATATAGGCGTCTCTGGCATGAAGAAGAAAGCGATGCAGAAGGCGGCTACGACGGCCACACCAACATACGCGATGCCGGAGTAGGACATGAAAGGTCCCACGGAGTACACCAGCAGGAAGCCCACGGTGAGGAACGACTGGAGGAACGAGCCGAGGGCCCCACGGGATTTGTCCTGGGGAAAGTAACTATTATGCAGTGTCGGAGATAAGTTAGCAAAAGTTCTGAGCTGATGGCAAAGACTTCTCCATAACTCCTCACTTTGGAATCAAATACACGTACTTGATGTTGCCTGTATACAAGGTTATATTTAGTAAAATTACAGAGTATAATATACAAAAAAACAAAACACAAGTCAAATATTTTTATTTAAAGACTCAGTTTAAAAAATATATAATGGTATTTCAAAAACTAACTCAGTTACAAGTTTTTGTAAATATTATTTGGTCAAAATGTATAAAATGTTGCTAAAAATAAAAATGCCATAAAAGCTATTGCAATCGATTTTAATAATAACAATTCTATACGAGCAGTTTTCAGGTTTCTCATATCTTCTATATACTTATAATAAATCTGTAGAGGTCAATTCTGTACATGAAATATATTTTCAAAATAACTATCAGGGGGTGATTAGTGATCGATACTGATGCCAAATATGCAATCAGTAAAATTTTTGTCTGTCTGTCTGTCTGTTTGTCTGTATGTTCCTTATAGAAACAAAAACTACTCGACGGATTTTAACGAAACTTGGTACAATTATTCTTCATACTCCTGGGCAGGTTATAGTATACTTTTCATTACGCTACAATCAATAGGAGCAGAGTAGTGAAGGGAAATGTTGGGAAAACGGGAGAATTTTCTCCATTTTTTAAGCTTCCGTCGCGTGTGCAGCCTTAATGGTTAAAGTTACATAGAAATCATGTATGACGGAAATAGTCTTTGTAATATTAACCATAAACGCGGGTGACACCGCTGGCACAGCTAGTATATACTAAAAATTGTGTAATAATTTATTATACCGTAGCGATCTCAGCACAATACATAGGCGACAGAGCGAAGATCATGCCGACGGCGACGTCCCAGCAGACCCGGCCGGCGTACAGGAGTCCCGCGCTGGTAGCCACTGCCACCAAGAGCCAGCCCACGAACAAGGGGATAGCTGAGCTCAACAGACCCCACTTGCGGCCGACCTTCGCCGCTGCTAGTCCTCCGACGAATGGACCTGTATATGAAGGTAGAATGTGTTTATTTTGTTTAATTACCAGGGCTTCCTTAGATCTTGGTATGTATGCCAATTTCATAATTTTATGCCTGACCACATAGCCGGTGTTCAATGAGAGATAGGACCTTTTATACACTTTTGGAAGTCTCTCGACACTTGCTCGTCGAGTTTCAACCAGTAACACTTGCATTCGAGAGGTTTAGTCTTTATCTACTGAGCTAGCATCGCTCCTTTTAGATGGGTAATGGAGAGGTGAAGAGAACTTACCAAATATAGCACCAATAGTGAGGAGAGAACCGACCCAAGCTCCCTGGTCAGGCGTCAACTTGTCTGGTAGCGGAGACTGCTCCGGGTCATCCAGCATCACATTGACAGGAGACGTCCAGCCCATGGAGAATCCCGTGCACACCACTGCGATGTTTGCTAAGAGAAAAATAGGTATGTTTTTATACAACTACCTACTAATTGACCATGCAAACGTGCAGTGCTGCTAACTCCTAAAAATATTTATCCCTAAAGCTTAGTCAAATTTCCCTAAAAGTCCCACAATTACTTGAAAATCCCCCTAAAAATGTTATTATTATAATATGAAAAAATAATATATTAGTACCCGTAGTGAAAAACTACATATCTAGGCAAAAAAAGAAGTAGGCCTACTTTTCCTTATTCTTAGTATTCTTAGAAGCAAGGAACCGTACCACATGCAGTATTTTTTTATCAAAAAATTATGAGAAATATGAAAAAAATATACGAAGGCAAAAATCCCTAAAAATACCCCTAAACATAGAACGCCCCTTAAAAAATCCTATCACATTTATTTACACCCTAAATTTAGGGGCAAAACCCCTAAGTTGGTAAGCCTAAAACGTTGTTCTGCCATTAAAAATAGGTTGGAGGTAGAAAGGTGAAAAATACTTTACGACCTTTCTCATAGCAGTGGCGTAACTATATCGTTTAGGCCCGTGGCATTATATTGGTTGGTGTCCTCAATTGATAACAGTACTGTATATTATATTTCAATACTGGAACATAGGAGGACCTGCACTCGAAGGCCATCTGGGGCTCCCTCTATTGATTCTGATTGATTGATCTATTGATTAAATGTTTACTAAGTGACTGTTATTGAATTGAATAAGTCATCAACGTCTTCCTGGCGTTATGTCCTGTGCTTAGTCAGGGTCTGTTTTGCTATGATCCAGAAGTTACCGAGTCTGGTAATGACTTTGAAGCCTGACCTTCTTTCTATCTGACCTTCGTAACCCTTAGATAGGGAACCAGCAGAATTTAATCGTAGTGACTAATTAATGATGAAATTTTGGAATAAATAATGCGTTAAGTTTACAGCCGCTTAAAATTTGCGATAACAATTACTTGCCTTAGCGACAAGATACTTAAATGAAATGAGATGTTTTTTTTTTTTTATATCATTAAATTTTGATGTTTCAAGAATCAGTATTATGACAACAGTCGAAAAAAACGATACAGACGATTTTAAAATTTCGTTTTTTAAGTAACATACCTCTACAACATCCACGAATGAGTGGTTTTATGCTTGGTTTTTTTATGACGCGCATCATTTCTTTTCAGTTCAGATTTTTATTTTAATTCTAGCTATTTAATTTTTATTTGAGCCCTTTTTCGGTGTCTATATGATTTTGCGCTTATTTGTTAATACAACTTTTTAGAACCAATGAACAAAGGCGCCTATTTTCATTAATCCTTATTCAGCGGGAATGAAATTTAGCGGCTATTTTTTTTTAAAGATCAATTTAGGTGCGCCAAGGAGTCACAATAGATGTATCATCATATGCATTCATAATAAAGCAATAAAGTATTGAATATATCACATACCCGTAGCGGCGATGACATATTGTCGCCAGAGCTGCCCCGCCTCCATCCTGTACGTCTGCTGGTTGACTGCGCCTGTCCCCACTGGGTCGTACGCGTACTCTCTATCGGCCATGCGCGATGATGACGTCAGATGCTTGTAGGGGTACAATATTGTTACCACCTGATCTGTAAATCATGTTGCTTTTTCGTTATAGCGATGGTTTCCAACCGGTGAGTAAAATTTGTTAAATTGCGTAGAGCTGTGGTTTGTAACCGGTGAAGTGCCATTGCACATATTCATAAGAGCATTGCTGATTATACCTAACAATACGAATAAAAGTCGTCAATCCTTACTTGCATAATATACTTCGTAGGCAAATCGGAAGCATCAATTGCTACTGATAATAGATTGTCTTGATATGGCTAAAAGAGCAATACTCCAAATTGTCTTTACTTAGCAAATTTCAAAATATCACATTCTTTATTTATACAGTCTATTCCGTCAGCTAAGCTCCAAATAGAATACTCCTCACTTTCGCAATTAATTTAGTAGTCACACCTCCAAAGTTGTTTGATCACAAATTTATGAAAGTAACGATTCACCCTAAAGATATCGACTACGCAATTAAATGTCAATTAATAGAAAAAAGAACACATTTCAATAGGTACAACCCAATTTGACAGTCAGACTTGTTGTCTGAGTTTGGTAAGACAGACATACCTATTTATTTGTAAGTGAGGGTCAGTGATAACCTTTGTTAACCTCTCTTTAATTATTCAATACTAGCAGCGCCCCGCGGTTTCATCCACATAGTTCCCGTTTCTGTAGGAATGGGAATAAAATATAGCCTATGTTACTTCCGGATAATGAAGCTTTCCAATGGTGAAATAATTTTGGAAATTGGTCCAGTAGTTTTTGAGTTTATTCATTACAAACATACACACACACAAAAATACAAATCTTTCCTCTTTATAATATTAGTATAGACTAGTATAGATGGAATTAGACTGTATGAAGAAACGATTGTACATATCGTCGTGCGGCAGTGAAAACCGCGGAAGTAGCATATGCTTATTTTTTTAAAGTCATATCAGACTTATTTAGCCACGAGATATTTGAATTCTTACGATTATGTACCATTAATTACAAGCATTCTTAAAAAAATAACCATAAACAGTACTATTCCGATCTATTTTTTTTTTTTCAGGAGGCAGTTTTTTCTGTAAGGATCGTGTCATATGGCGTTCGCCTACCCGTTCTTTCTCTCTGTCTACCCGCTAGGGAAGTGGCGTGAAGTTAATTAGTTTTGTCTTCCTTCTGTAAAATGTTGACAAAAGCATTTACGAGTATTTCACGATATATAAACGCTTGTAGGTCAGGAAATCTCGTAATAGTTTGACTTTTGATTTAGCTAAATTACCTATAAATTGAATAAGTTGTAGAGTAGCCGTACCGTAGAATTTCGGCTGTTTTAGATAAGTACTATATATATATATATCTATACATAACATCACCATAATCCCCGAAGGGGTAGGCAGAGTCAAAGGGGCAGCATGCCCCTTCAACCACATTCAGCCAAAAATAAAGCCGGGCTGGATTAGATGGAAAGTTGTGAAAAAGCAGTGACAAACGGCTAACCTGTCGCCTACACAATCACACACCCAAAACCCGATATACCATTAGTCGCCTGTTACGACATGCTAGGCAAGAACCACAGTTGGCATATTATTTTTTAGTCCCAGACCAACATGGGACAGTGGGCTGGGTTGGATGGAAATCTATACTAATATTATAAAGAGGAAAGATTTGAGTGTTTGTCTGTTTGTTTAACTTGAATAGGCTCCGAAACTACTGCACCGTTTTGAAAAAATCTTTCACCAATGGAAAGCTACTATATCAGCGAGTAACATAGTTTTTATTCCCATGTCCCTCGGGAACGGGAACTACGCGGGTGAAACCGCAGGACTATTACACATAAAATGTTGACAAGCTCGATGGCACATTCGGTAGTGACCCTGTCCCATGCGCCAAGAGTTGCGGGTTCGATCCCCACCCAGGACAAACATTCGTGTGATGAATACTTGTGTTTGTTCTGTGTCTGGGTGTAAATACGCAATATCGAAGTGTATATTTGTAATACTACTATTGTTTCTGATATCCGTAACACAAGTGCTTAAGCTACTTACCTCGGATTCAGATCAATGTATGTGATATAATCTGATATGATATTAATGATGTACCGATTTCTATGCGAATCGGTTAAGTGTTACAGTATCGATACAGGACTTTCCTAGTGTGGGACCTACAGCTTTTGATCTCCTGTATTGCTACTACTTTTATTTAAGTCAAAAGAAACGACTGTACCTAATTTTAAGATACGCATATTTAAGTTAAGTTAAGAAATTATATGTAACTAACTAACTAACTAAACTTCACGCCACTTCTCTAGCGGGGTAGGCAGAGAGAACCGAACGCCATATAGCACAATCCTTACAAATTATATGTAGTTGGTAGCAAATAACTGTTTAATAAAGTATTTGTATTTGTTTTAGGCGAGAAATCGTAATAGACAGACACAGTTACTTCACATTTATGACATTAGTAAGGTCAGTCATTATCCGAATGGTAATAATATTCGATATATTCAACAATGAACAACTGTAAAATAAGTGTAAAATTCAAAAGCCAATCTATTGTTTACAAACAATTGTGTATTTACCTCAATTCTATTCCGGAATCTAGATATTACATCTAATAATTCAACTATCACTGAATTTAAAGATTTGCTTAGTAGACAATGGAAACTCTCACTATAAAAATGTATCAAAGATTAAGTTTTGAAACAATTTTTTATTTTAATTGCTTTTGTCGTCCTTTAATATTGAAGCACTGGAATAAAATGCAATGTTTACCATTTTTTATAAGATTTATACCAGACAAACATTTTATTACCTATATCGTTTGATAAGAACGATTAGCAAAAAATATAATTAATTAAACGTTAAAGTTATTAAAGGAGATTAAATGATAATTGTTTCGAACATCATGTGATATTTGTTATCTGAAAACAATACCTATGTCCTATTCCAGAGGTTCCCAAACTGTGCGCCGCGGCGCCCTGGTGCGCCGTAGAAAGTATAAAAGGGCGCCGTGATGTGCCTTTTTTACTGTTTTGGAACCTTTTTTTGGAACCTTTATTATTTGGTTTACCATATTATTTTGGGTTTCAAAATGATAATAAATATGTATGATATGATTTTGATGCACGGCACTGAATTTTCAAGGAACACCTTTCAAAGCTCATCAAATTGTTTTTAAAACACATTGCCAAAAAAGACGTTGAAAACATTTGACTTATTATCTTTTCCATGCCCAATCCACTTAGTATCACACATTTATCTTTTGCAAGCTGGGTTAGTGACGCTGGGACAAAATAATAATCCTGTAAGAGCGCCGCGGTCCTATAAAGTTTGGAAACCCCTGTCCTATTCCAATGTTACTTACTTACTCCGATGGCTCAGCAACCCAAATTGGGTCTTGACCTCCGATTCCAAAGTTAGCCAATGTTCTTAGATGTTATTTTTATAGATCAGTAAGCTGTTTCCCGTGACTGTACACGAGAAATTTAATAGAAAATGTTTATTATTTTGGACTTACAATAAAAAAAAAATAGTCTAAGTTACTCCTTGGGTACTTGTCTCCTCCTAATTATCTAGCAGTATTGGTGATTACAGACAAACAGACAAAAACTTCCAGCTCGTCTTAATAGGGATGTTGACCCCATATATATTTAATTTTGTAATATCAATTCCGTAAAAGAAAGTATCGCAGTATGTTCTAAAACTTTATTAATTTTAAATATTGAGTCTACGATTTTAAATTAAATTTTACAAAAACTTCTTAATATTTAGTCCACACAATTTTCCATCTAACCCAGCCCATTGTCCCGTGTTGGTCTGGGACTTAAAAAGAATGTGCCAACTGTGTTTCTTGCCTAGCATGTCGTAAAAGGCGACTATGGTATATCGGGTTTTGGGTTTGTGATTGTGTAGGTGACAAGCTAGCCACTTGTCACTACTTGAACACAATTTTCCATCTAACCCAGCTCAGTTTTATTTGGCTGAATGTGGTTAAAGGGGACTGCTGCCCCTTTGATTCTGCTTACCCCTTCGGGGATCACGGGCGTGATGTTAAGATGAAGGTAAGATTCTTAATATTTAGTCAGTCGGCTAAACGAACTACTGACGTCATAACAGTTTATGACATGACATTTGCCCCTAGCTTGTCAGTACAAGCTCATACAAAATCGAAGTAGTGATTGCGTTTTGACAGCTTTTAAAAAGTATCTCAATTGACTGGCCAGTAAATGGCATTTGACTGGCCCGTTGGTCGAGTGGTCAGAGACCCTGGCCACGAAACCAAGGGTCGCGGGTTCGAATCCCGCTAGGGGCAAATATTTCGTGTGATGAACATGGATATTTGTACTCGAGTCATGGATGTTTATAAACGTATTTAAGTATGTCTATCCGTTCACCTAGTATCCTTAAGCTTAGTTTGGGACTAGGGAATTGGTGTGCCAGTCTGAAGAATTTATTTATTATTTATTTATTATTAAATATCCCTATTGGTACTCAGTCTCATTTTATTGACAAACTGACAGACATTCGCACTAGGGAAATATTCTTACTGCTCCGTGAACTCTGCCGGGTAGGCGATTCAAGGAATTTCAGACGTGATGACAGGTATGTACGTAAAAAGAAAATCAAACAAGTTCAACATGGTTAATAACATCAGGATTAAGAGATTGAGATTAACACTGGATTATTAAGGTAAGATAAGATACGTCCCCGCATAGTAACACAATGTTGGGAAATCGCAAATAAATCGCCAAGTAACGATTGAACAATTTTATTTATATAGACAACATTCAAAATAACCATAACATGTATATTTAAACATTCATTCATATAAAATATAGGCAACAGTAACAAAGATTGGCAGTTTACAATAGTACTAATAAAGCCAGAATAATATATTAGAATAAAACCCAGGCTTTAAAAAAAAATATATATCCCAAATATGTTCCACAAACATGGCCAAGTCCTGAGATATTACTGGTTGGAATTAAACTTCAACTTACATATTTTAGTAACTTGCTCAATTATATACAGATAAGGACAAATATAATTACAATATCATTAGGATAAAACATATGTACAAAAACTAATTTACATATCTATACTTATAATAAATCTGTAGAGAGGTCAATTCTGTACATGAAATATATTTTCAAAATAACTATCAGGGGGTGATTAGTGATCGATACTGATGCCAAAAATGCAATCAGTAAAATTTTTGTCTGTCTGTCTGTATGTTCCTTATAGAAACAAAAACTACTCGACGGATTTTAACGAAACTTGGTACAATTATTCTTCATACTCCTGGGCAGGTTATAGTATACTTTTCATCACGCTACAATTAATAGGAGCAGAGTAGGGAAGGGAAATGTTTGGAAAACGGGAGAAGTTACTCCATTTTTTAAGCTTCCGTCGCGTGTGCAGCCTTAATGGTTAAAGTTACATAGAAATCATGTATGACGGAAATAGTCTTTATAATATTAACCATAAACGCGGGTGACGCCGCTGGCACAGCTAGTATATAATAATAAGTTCTTTGTCTCTAACATCTAATATCAACTAGTTAGACCTATTAGCGCTGCGCCGTGCGCTAACGCAGTTGACTCACTGCGCTGGATGTTTTAACTCACTTCTTCAAAATGTGTTAGCGCACGGCGTACAGAGTAAGCAAAAGAGAGAATGTAAGATGGACGTCTTAACAAATAATGGTTTCATTTGTTGCAATAAGTTGAATCATAGGAATATGAATAAACAAAACAAACATAGCATTACACCTATAATCTCCAAAGGGGTAGGCAAATTCAAACGGGTAGCAAGCCCCACATTCAGCCAAAAACAAAACTGGGCTTGATTAGATGGAAAATTGTGAAAACGTAGTAATCTTTATATGAGAAAATAAAAAACATTCAACGCCCTCATTTACACAATATACCAATTTCATATGTCTGTATGAAATTAGTAATCTTTCTGTAATCGTACAACTCGTGGTCGTGGCTGAGGGATAAACATTTTAAATAAATAAATACTCCGGACAGGCACACCAATTCCCTAGCTCCAAACTAAGCTTGTGCTATGGATACTAGGTGAACGAATAGACATACTTAAATAAGTTTATATACATCCATGACTCGAGTTCAAATGTCGATGTTTATCACACGAAACATTTGCTCCTAGCGGGATTTGAACCCGCGACCCTTGGTTTCGTGGCCAGGGTCTCTAGTTGGTCTTTCGACCAACGGGTCTATCATAATTTTAGACGGCTAGATACGATATTTCTTCCTAAAAATCGAGTTAAGAGTTTTATTATGTTACATTTCTAATTATATTGTACGTTGCAGCCGTCCCCTTAACTGACATCCAAGGGGACGGCTGCAACCCCTGCCTGTTGGGTCCGCTATCGCCCCGTCGAATACCTCCAGCGCCCACTAGGGGACGGCCCCCGTTGTGAACCTATGTTAAATAAAAGAGTTCGCGAAGAGAATTGCGCTTAGTTAGTTAACACAAATTTTATTTGAAGTTAATCATGTCTATGCTAAACTTACGTTTACTTTGTACTTTGGTAATATCTTAAATGAAAAAACTTAGAGCACATTCATTTCCAAGAGAACAGTTCAGGCAAAACTTACACAATTCTACTTATTTAAAAATCAAATGTCAATTTTGACGTCATATTATACATATATTAAGACTACTTTATTCTAATTATACATTGTACCTACTGTGATTGTGTAAGCGACAAGCTAGCCACTTGTCACTACTTTTTCATAATTTTCCATCTCAGCTCAGTTTTGTTTTTGGCTGAATGTGGTTAAAGGGGCCTGCTGCCCCTTTGACTCTGCCTACCCTATCGGGGATTATGAGCTTGATGTTATGTATGTATGTATGTATGTAAATTGTACTAGTGGCTATTTACACTAAAAAAATCCTGTTTATATGTCATTTATTGGCACTTGATATGCATTTGATAGCACCGATAATGTCCTCCTAACCGATATCGGTAACGGCGGCCAATCTCAACAGGATTAGCCAACTGCATGCGCTAACATAAGTGCACTCTCTATTCCTTCACTCTCATAGTCCGGTGAGACGGCAATTCGACATGACCGGAGAGAGGTCAGGCGCAGGACCAAAGGCTTAACGTGCTTTCCGAGGCACGGGGTTGATTAAACCGCCAACTTCCTGACTCCGGGCTGTTACTGAGTAATTTCAATATTGAAATACCCAGCCACAAATTTTTGGGCCCACCCGGGATACCGATAATATCCTTATAAAAATTATACTACGAGTATATTTACATTACTAATGAATGATTTTAATTTTTCCAGTAATTAATTGAAAATAACTTATAGGTAAAGAGATACATTTAAAAGTGGAAGATGCACTATCTTATTTTCTATAACAATTTTATAGATTATGAAAAGACTTAGGTACCTATATTCACGGACTAGTAAAAAAAAGAAGGACTCCGCGCCACTAATTAGGCGTTGAAGCTCCTCAGGTGCTCCAACTAGACACGCAACTTTCGTCACACATTGACATAATAAGTGCTCCAAATGACAGATATCCGATATCTGGTATCCTTTAGTATCTCACTCACACATACATAAACGTGGCTTCACGCTGTAGATTGACAGCGTGGAGTCCTTCTTTTTTTACTAGTCCGTGGGTATAATATTTATTTCTAAACAAACTTTTTCTTTTAGTGGATGGATTTAATTAGATTTTTACAAAAAATAGGAATTTTTGAATACAAATGCAAATGAGAAATTGAGATCAGTTTACTTTTGGAGTTTCAGTGTAGAAAATTATCATTGACAAATCAGTTGAGGTATTTATATCTCAAAGTTTTCAATTTGAGTCTTAAATATAAAAATATAATAAATCTTATATACATTTACATTTTAATATTCAATACATACATATACATACATAACATCACGCCCATAATCCCCGAAGGGGTAGGCAGAGTCAAAGGGGCAGCAGGCCCCTTTAACCACATTCAGCCAGAAACAACACTGGGCTAGGTTAGATGGAAAATTGAGTAAAAGTGGTGACAAGTGGCTAGCCTCTCGCCCAATATTCAACATTTTAATAATAAGGTATTTTTATAAGGTGGTTAGGGGGGTTACCTGTCCCTTTGACTCTATCTACCCCTTCAGGGATTATGGTCGTGATATGTTGTATGTATGTATGTATCAGGTACTTCGAGTTACATTAATGTAGTTTACATCAGCTTGTACTTTAATTAACTAACTAACAAAATGTCACGCCACTTCCCTTGCGGGGTTGGCAGAGAGAACCGAACGCCATATGGCACGGGCCTTACATATATTACTTACAATGTAAGTATTTAATTCCGAACACTAAGGCCCGGACGTTGACATAAAAGTAATTTTGATAATTCCTTTCATAATTGATTTATACCTTCGCCGGCTTGCTGGTTCTGAAATAGATTTACAAAATTGCGTTTGATTAATATTATACAAATAATTTTATATTCTAACATTTAATATTCTGATTGTAGTAGATATTTCAAGTATTTTGAAAAGAAAAAACAATTAAACAATATACAACTACATTACCTAATATTAGGATATATAATAATACTATGAGAATAAAAAGGCTATCTCAGGGTTCCATATTCGGACCAATATTTTATTATAACTCAGGCAAAGGCAAAACAAAGACAAATCTATGCAAATCTGTTTATTAAATATCTACTTTAAAATGTACAAAGAATTATTTGATTTATTAATAAGACAAATGATTCTTACCAGCATAATCTAGGGACCAGTAGACCACACTGAAAGAAATAAAGAAAGAAACGCAAAATGCTCCTATATGGACTTCGTACCTGCCAGCGAGCATATCCTGTATCTCGGCGAAGCTCTTGCCCTTGGTCTCGGGCACGAGGAAGAGCGTAAAGAAGAACGCGCACGCGCAGCACACGCCGAAGATCCAGAACGCGACGTGCATGCCCACCGCCTTGGCGACCATTTTGAAGTATCTGTAAAGTAAATTATGTCTATTAAATGTTCTATAACACCACTAATACGTTCAGAAAGAAAAAAAGAAAAAAAATGTCACATACACGTTACTTTAAAATACATACACAATTTACATAGATCTGATCCAGATAGGGCCTATCAGATCAATATTCAATAATAGTAAGTTCTAATATAAGAGCGGTGGTAGCTCAATGGTAAGGACACGCGCCTGTTAACCGAGGAGTGCGGGTTCAAACCCACGCACGTACCTCTGGATTGTTCAAGTCTTTGTACGTATTTATACCACTAGCTCGATGGTGAAGGAAAACATTGTGATAAAACCTGCAAATTCAAACAACTTTGGATTTGTAACCATGATCCAAAATTTGTCTGGTTCCCCTATCTTAGGGTTACGAAGGTCAGATCGACAGTCGCTTCAATGTAATTACCAGCTCGCTAAATCCTGGATCATGGTCTAAGCGGACCCCGACTAAACACGGGACATAACGGTAGGAAGTAAGTTCTAATTTATCTTATGTTGTCTCAAGTTGGCCTGGGACTTAAACTTAAATAATATGTATCAACTGTATTTCTTGCTTAGCATGTCGTTAAGGGCGACTAATAATATATCGGGTTTTGGGTGTGTGATTGTGTGTACCAGTTAGCCACTTGTCACTACTTATTCACAATTTCTGTCTCAGCCAGCTCAGTTTTGGTTTTGGCTGAATATGGTTATGGGGGCTAGCTGCCCCTTTGGCTCTGCTCTACCCCTTCAGGGAACGCGGGCGTCATAATATGTATGTATGTATGTATGTAATTTATCTTAATCTTCTCTTATCTCTATCATCTTCCTAGCGTTATGTTTCGTGCTTAGACAGGGAGGACACATTCCATCAACGTGAATCCACACTCCTCGGTTAAAAGGTGCGTACCATTGAGCTACCACCGCTCTTCTCTTATCTCTATACTAATATAAAAATTCCTTATACCGTACCTGGTGACTATGAAGGATAGGATCCAGCAGAAGGCAGTGGCTATAGACGAAGCAATTGCCTTGACCTCAACGGGGAACAGCTCGCTCATGATGGCCCAGGGGAGGGGACCCAGCCCCCAGCAGTAAGTCACCACGAACAGAACCAAGGAGAGGACTGGCAGCCAGCTGATGCTCTTAACGATGGGGTTGTTTTGAGCTGACAGCAGGAAGTACATTCCGAGGAGACCCTACGGGAATTGGGTTTAGTTTAGATATAACAAGATAACGTTTGTTGTTGTTGTTGTTTGTTGAAAAAAAAATGTTTGTTCTGGGTGGGGATCGAACCCACAACTCTTGGCGCATAGGTATGGCAGGGTCACTACCGAATGCGCCACATTTCGACCTCGGATGGTCTGAAATTAGAATGATGACGAAGCAACTTACAAGGGCAATGGTGGTCCCGCAGCTTGACACCAGCAATAATATTCTTCTTCCGAGTCTGTCCACCACAAGAGGGGTGATGAATGACGCGATCATCTGTAGGGCAAGAATATTCCACCAATATTATGTGTAATAACATTAATGTATAATAAAACTACCAGACCCGGCAGAAGTGGTTTGAAAAATGGTCGATGAGGGGATCTATCTATACCACTATATCGTTGACGAGGAAAACCATAGTGAGAAAGCTTGCTTATTATAATATTGTTTGGTTCCCTTATCTAAGGGCCAGTCAGTTACCTATCGTTATAACCAGACTCGCTGAATCTAAGTTCATGTCCACATGAAAGAAGGTGATGTTGGGAGTCATAAAAACCGTAGAGCTTGTATATGAAAAGGATTATGAATGTTGAAGAGGCGAGTGAGGTGTGTAATGATCGTGCCATATGGCGTTCGGTTCTCTCTCTGCCTACCCCGCTAGGGAAGTGGCGTGAAGTTTAGTTAGTTAGTTAATTAGTTATGTCCACATGGAGGGTCTACTTAGACTTGATTCACGATGTGACCAGCAACAACAATTAATACGAGGAAAATGATGATCACCTGCACGGCACCAATGATCATAACAGCGATAGAAGGGTCAATGGAGGCACCAGCTGCCTGGAAGATGTGTGCCATATAGAACAGCACCGCGTTGATGCCGGAGAACTGCTGGAAGAACAACAGCGCGCACGAGATGTATAGCGCTTTGAAGTTGCTGCCTCGGAATATGTCCGCGATCTGGTGGGAGAAAGAGACGGAGACAGTTAGTATTGATGCAATGGACATCGAATGCAATGGGTTTTTGCGTCGAATGCAAGAGGCGGGTTCATCATATAGAGTTGCCATACGTCCAACCGGACGGATGGCAACTTCCCCGGATTTGTCCTAGTTTAGAGGGTATCCGGGGAGCGTCCGGGCGGGACTGTTTTTTATTACACTGACTAATGTTTAAAAACCTGTGACATGTCCGGATTCTGGGCTCTAAAATCCTGGGTTTTCACGCGTCTTGTCCTGGTTGCCAAAGTTTAGAGATGGCAACCCTAATCATATATCGCACTTTTTTATCATTTTAAACTTTCGCGTTGGGTTATTAATAACCAGAAATAATACTGACGTTGGTCACAAGCGGGCTGACCACGGTTGTAGCAACACGGACGAAATGTCAAGCTGTATTACAGCACTCATGTACTTATTACATTATTTATACCTTGTGTACCCGTCAGTATTATTGAAACGAAGGGGTGCCTCGTCGTTAAATATATAAATATCACACAACACCACATACTTATTTAATTCCGAAGAAAGTAGCTTAAACACTTGTGTTACGGATATCAGAATCAACAGTGGCATTACAAATATATATATATATATATATATATATATATATATATATATATATATATATATATATATATATATATATATACATATATATACACTTAAATATTGTATATTAACATCCAGACACTGAACAAACAATAGTTCATCACACGAATGTTTGTCCTGGGTGGGGATCGAACCCACAGTTTTTAGCGCATAAGACAGGGTCACTACCTTGAGCCAGTCTAACCTAAATGAGATGGTGTTTGTTAATTTTTTTACATATCTGTATGACATTGGACTGCGAAGACACTTTCCCTCAACGTTTCTTCTTCTTAGCTTCCTAGCGTGGTCTACAAATTATCGGGATGAAATATGAAAATGAGTAAGAGATTGCCTTATACAACATACGGAAGCAGACTTCCCCATGGAAGCCTTGACGTCAGCTTCAATCTTGTCGAGTTCATCCTGTACTCCAGCGTGTGACCGGCCCCGGATGGTGGCTAGGCAGGCAGTGGCTGCCTCTCTGTTGTCTAAAAGTAGGACAAATGGACAAAAAAATTGGTAAGTCCTTCACTTTGATCTGGTTTGTGTTATTTTTTTGTGTGGATCAGAATCGATGCTGACCGACACTTGACCTTGGGATTACTAAAAATGATTGTATACTTATTTTTCTCTTTTATTCAATAAACCAAACATTACGAAGAAAAAGCGTGTTGTAATTTCATAAATCTGATACGTTGTATCTTCGTAAATTTTCGTGTAAGTATTATGTAAAACAAAAATAAACATCGTTTACCGTTCCATACTATTAGACAATCTAAAAGACCAAATATAATCGACCAAACATTTTTTCACTCAGGAAACGTAGCCTTTGCTATGACATGGGGCATACATGACGTAGTTCCATCAAAGAGCCTGGTCCATTGACCATCGGTTAACCATCATTGCTCTAACAAAAAACATTCAAGCTCACCCTTCGTCAAATGGTAAGTAGGCGACTCCGGCATGAAGAAGAAGGCGACGCAGAATAAGGCGACGACGGCAACGCCCACATACGAAATGCCTAGGAACGAAGTGAAGGGTCCCACCGCGTAAACCAGGAAGAAGCCGATCGTCACGAACGACTGCAGGAAAGCGCCTAGGGCGCCGCGGCATTCGTCCTGGAACAACACAATGCCGTTAAAAAAAGAAAGAAGGAAATTTCTAAATAAAAAAGGAAACAAACAATTTATCTACCACGATCAAATTGATTGGTTTTGGGTATGTGATTGTGTAGGCGACTTGTCCCTACCTTTTCCAGCCCATTGTCCCATGTTGGTCTGGGACTTAAGAATAATTTGCCGACTGTGTTTCTTGCCTAGCATGTCGTAAAAGACGACTAATAGTATATCGGGTTTTGGGTATGTGATTGTGTAGGCGACAAGCAAGCCACACTACTTTTATACAATTTTTCATCTAACCCAGCCCAATTTCGTTTTGGGCTGAATGTGGTTAAAGGGGCCTGCTGCCCCATTGACTCTGCCTACCCCTTCGGGGACTATAGGCGTGATGTTATGTATGTATGTATCAAATTGATTATAAGCAGAAGATGATGTTAGAAGCCATAATGATGGTAGAGCGTTTATGTTAACAAAAGGTCAGGTAAAGCGCTCCCTTAACCGACGAGCATGAATGAAAAGACTTATGAATGTGGAAGAAGGGAAAGGTGTGTGTCAGGATCGTAGCAAATGAAAGGAAGTGATATCTGCCCATAGATCACTTTATTGTGTGTCTTCCTAACCCTATGGGAAAAAGGCGTGACATTATGTATGTATGTATATATGTATTATGGCAAAGAAGCGAATGAGTTGCGTAAAGTCCAATTTCGGCAATGCTTTAACCCCCTTAGTGAGATGTCGAGAGATTTACATAAACTTTTATGTACGTGTCATGCTGAATTCAGCAATCCTAAGTAAGGGAAGCTTCATCATTAATACGAAATCTGTATCTAACTTACCGTGGCGATCTCAGCGCAGTACATGGGTGACAGCGCGAAGATCATCCCACAGGCTATACCCCAGAAGACTCTCCCGGCGTACAGCATCATCACATTGGTAGCCAGTGCGATCAGCACCCAGCCCACCAGGAGAGGCACTGCTGAGCTGAGCAGACTCCATTTGCGACCGATCCTTGGAGCTGCAGCTCCTCCCACAAACGGGCCTGGATACCGAGATGGATTTTTAGCATCATTATTATTTTTTGTTATTGGAATTGGGAGTTTCTTGTCGGTAGAATCTCCTCTTTGAAACGGTTTATATTTATTTTGTTCTGACGATTTATAAGTGCTTTTATGAAGCCTATATAAATAAAGATCATTTCCTTTCATTTTAGTCATAAATTTGCGAATTCTAAGGAAATACTTGTTAATAGTTCGTCATCCCTAAAGTAGTGCTTTCGTAAGTACCTACTTACTTACATAATATTGTTTGTCTACTTACCGAGTATAGCACCAATGGTCAGCAAGGACCCCACCCAGGCCACCTGGTCTAGGGTCAACGGCTCTCCCAATGGGGACATCTCGGGTTCGTCTAGGATCACATCCACGGGGGACGTCCATCCCATGGTGAACCCTGTGCATAGCACCGCGATGTTCGCTGGAATAAGAAAATGGTATAATTACCACAGATAGCGTTTTGCGAGTTTCAAAGATAAAAATAGAGAGAGAAAAATGTATCATAAATGTATCATAAAAAAAATGTAATCATATGTAATGTTTATTGTAATGCCTTCCAATGTCGCCTACTGTTTAGCATAACTGTTTAGCATTGCCTACTGTTTACCATGTACCAGACGCCATCTTCAGAAAAGGTGTCCGCAGAAAACCAGCGTCGTGGCACACTGTGTCTCGACAATAGCTGAGCGGAGGCCTATTTGGCTACATATAGTTTAGTATAGTTATAGTTTTAGTTTGTAAGCAAATTTTGTAATGTGCCAAATAAACATTTATTCTATTCTATTCTATTCTATTCTATTCTAAAAAAACGTGACAATAGAACAATCTAATAAATATGGCTTGTTTGTGTAAAAAAATGTTTACATACGGTTGGAATTTGCGAATGTCAAATGTCAAAACGATAAGTGGTATTTTGTTACATTGGACTGATAAAAATAAGTATATGAATAAACTTTGTTTACGTCATTTTACGATTTGGGAGAAAACGATAAGATTTGTTTTCACTGCCTCACTGTTGACGGCCTCATTGGTCTAGTGGTAGCATGCGCCGCCTAAGGACCAAGAGTTCCCGGGTTCGGGGAATTTTGTGGCTGGGTATTTTAATATTGAAATTACTCAGTAACAGCTCAGCTGGGCTCGGAATATAGTTCAAGGAGCTTATCACTCCTTGTCCTCGGTCCATTTCAAGCTTCTTGGTACTTATATTTTTTTTTATCATAGGGACCATAAAGCTACATGCTACAAGATGTACTACGCCGTAGCGAGTGAAAGTGTAGACAGAACGCTACGAGCTTTTAAGTGTTAGATAACTTTTACATACATACATACATAACATCACCCATAATCTCCGAAGGGGTAGGCAGAGTCAAAGGGGCAGCATGCCCCTTCAACCACATTCAGCCAAAAATAAAGCCGGGCTGGGTTTGATGGAAACTTGTGGAAAAGCAGTGACAAGCGGCTAACCTGTCGCCTACACAATTACACACTCAAAACCCGATATACCATTAGTCGCCTTTTACGACATGCTAGGCAAGAACCACAGTTGGCACATTCTTTTTCAGTACCAGACCAACATAGGACAGTAGGCTGGGTTGGATGGAAAGCTGTAAAAAAGGAGTGACAAGTCGCTAACTAGTCGCCTACACATTTACATACCAAAAAGCCCGTAAACCATTAGTCATCTTTTACGACATGCTAGGCAAGAACCACATTTGGCACATTCTTTTTAAGTCCCAGACCTACATGGGACAGTGGGCTGGGTTGGATGGAATGCTGTCAAAAAGGAGTGACCAGTGGCTAGCTCGTCGTCTACTCAATCACATACCCAAAAGCCCGTAAACCATTAGTCGCCTTTTACGACATGCTGGGCAAGAACCACAGTTGTTGGCACATTCTTTTTTTTGCAAGGCAAGATCCAAGTAGGAGTTCAGGAATAGGGAATATGCAAAAAAAATATTTAAGTAATCGGAAAATTTATAAAATAGAATACGATGTTTACTGAAGAGGTAGTTGTTGAAAATTCAGACGTATAGTTACCTTTCGAATCACAAGCACCCAGACATGTGACGAATACCTTAACCAAATTTGTCTCGATGCGGGATCAAACCTGTACCCCTTGCGTTTGACGCAAGTCCATTGCACCAACGGGCCTATCAAATGATTAAGAGCGAACCGTATTTATGTACTGCCTACCCTAGGAATGCGAGGGTGATAATATTTAAGTATGACTGATAGATGATGTATGACAGATACGTCATCATACATCTTCTATCAGTCATAGTTTAATGCACGGAATGATGTGATGTGTGTAAGGCTGCAAACTGGATGACCGCAGGGTTGGCGGCTAGTACTAACTTAAGCATGTCTATCAAGCCGCGAGTAGTACCGTGGTCCCTACCGCGCCAGTTTGCAGCCAAAGTAAGAACGGAAACGGAAAAAAGACGGAAGATATTTGAAAAAAAACTAAGACGGATGGTGAATGACGTGTGGGAGAAATATATTATACTGTGTTTAAGTTAAGAGATAATAATAATAAATTTATAATAAATCTATTTCGTTCACTTATAACATAAATTCGGAAATTATAACATAGTTACAAGTAAGTATTGTGTGAAAGCTGGACCTAAGATAGGTGAACCCTGAATTTCATAATAAACTACGTATTAATTATTCTCTTAATAAACTACCGAAGGAATCGTGTTTTTCTACATATATGATTGTTGCGTAGCACTATATACACGTGTGGACGTACCAGCGGCCCCGATGAGGTACTGCCTCCACAGCTGACCCGCCTCCATGGCGTCTGGTGCTCGACTGAGGATGTCTCCCCTGTGCCACTAGCGGCTACTAGCTAATGACGTCACGAGCAGCGAGTTCGTCAGGGCTCCAATCACTGAATCACACACAATTCGAGAGACATTGATGTTGTTTTTGGATAGAATGGGCAGTATATAGGCATATGGACGTTTGTTTATCTTCTTATATACCTATATCACAAAAATAAAAATGAATTGCTGTTCGTTAGTCTCGCTAAAACTGGAATACACCTGGACCGATTTTGGTTTTAAATATTTGCGATCTTTCAGAGGTTTGTGCAGTAAGAAAATATGGAAACATTGCGAGGAATGTTATAAAAGAAAATCCGAGAACGGGGCGTATGTAGTTATGGCGAATTTTTTATGAGTAAACTAACTAACTAAACTTCACGCCACTTCCCTAGCGGGGTAGGCAGAGAGAACCGAACGCCATATGGCACGATCCTAATTTTATGCGTAAGAGCCACCATTAGATTAAAGGCTACTTAAATGACAAGCATAAGTATATGCTTACCATAATACTTATGCTTGTTCACAATGAGGAGTTCACCTACAGTGTAATTAAGTTAGTGTAGATTATTAAAATACTACATCGAACGTTTCGTGGGCGACGAGCTATATATTTCCCAAATTTCCAATTATCCCAACTAATTTTTATGTTCGTTTAAAGTGTTCGATAAACGTTTTCGGGAATTGCGGGCGTTAAAGTATATACATATATCAAAAATCAATAAGTATACCTAATAAATACGTAGAGCCGTATCCAGATCAAACATTTTCATATGAATTCTCCAGACAGACACATCAATTCCCTAGTCCCAAATTAAGCCTGTGCTTGTGCTATGGATACTAGGTAGACGGATATACATAAATACGTTCATAAACATCCATGATCGAGTACAAATGACAATGTTCATCACACGGAACATTGCCCCTAGCGGAATTCGAACCCGCGACTGTCGGCTACGTGGCCAGCTTCTCTGATCACTCGACCAACGGGCCAGGCGTATTAGTATGCGTCAAATGTTTTCGTACCATGAGATACATTTTAAAGAATATTATATTCGGACCCCAATAACGATAATAATGAACTTTGACACTAATTCCTGATAGCAAATGATACAACGTCTTATTGTACCTACAATATTTTTTTTGTTGTTCCTCCTATCTTAAGTTATCGGGTAGCTGTGTTTGAAATCTTGAATGGTATTTTTATTTATTTACTAGCTGTGCCAGCGGTGTCACCCGCGTTTATGGTTAATATTATAAAGACTATTTCCATCATACATGATTTCTATGTAACTTTAACCATTAAGGCTGCACACGCGACGGAAGCTTAAAAAATGGAGTAACTTCTCCCGTTTTCCCAACATTTCCCTTCACTACTCTGCTCCTATTGATTGTAGCGTGATGAAAAGTATACTATAACCTGCCCAGGAGTATGAAGAATAATTGTACCAAGTTTCGTTAAAATCCGTCGAGTAGTTTTTGTTTCTATAAGGAACATACAGACAGACAGACAGACAGACAGACAGACAGACAAAATTTTTACTGATTGCATTTTTGGCATCAGTATCGATCACTAATCACCCCCTGATAGTTATTTTGAAAATATATTTCATGTACAGAATTGACCTCTCTACAGATTTATTATAAGTATAGATTGTGAGGAATTCATTGAAAAATAAGTTATTTTAATATTTCTCTTAGAAGTTATCTACGCTCGATATTTTAAAGCTTGCTTTGAAAATCGTTATCTCTAACTTAAGCCCATAAGCTCGATGGCTCATTCGGTAGTGACCCCGCCCCGTACGCCAAGAGTTGTGGGTTCGATCCCCACCCAGGACAAACATTCGTGTGACAAATACTTGTGTTTGTTCTGTGTCTGGGTGTTGATATCCAATATATAAATATATATTTGTAATACCACTGTTGATTCTGATATCTGTAACACAAGTGCTTAAGCTAATAATTACCTAATAATTACCTCAGAGTCAGATCAATGTATGTGATGTAGTCTGATATTTATTATTTATAATTTGCTAGGAAGGTTCTGAATAAATGTACTTATATGCTTATGATTCAAGTTTTTTCTTAATTAAGAGGCGGTAGAAAAACAACATAGTTTAATATAACATTTATTTTGTAACAGATTAGGATAAATGTAGCAATCAGTGATGTTGACTATCGAATGTTTACAATCGGTGTATCGATAATTTAGATTCAATCCTTTAAGTTAAAATAAGTTAATCAATAAAAATCGTAAAAAAATTTTTTTTAAGAAAATAGTTCATAAAATTGAAATTATGTATTATAATTGTTTTAGCGACATGTACATTTAAAGATTATTTTGTTTACTTAGTTATATTGCCATCTGTTTTCATGTATTGTTCATAGTCAAATATAACCGATAGCACAGAATAATAATATACTACGTACAACCGATAGTAAACATCACTAGATCATCGATGACACTTCACAGTATAGCCACCATTAAGTTACTGGATAAATAATAATAGTAATAAAAATAATTCTCCTAAGCCGCAAAACGTGACATGCCACCGATTTAAATTTAATTTAATTTAAATTTTATAATAAGTATAAAGTATTTACAAAATGTAACAATAAAATATTACCTTTTAAGGTAAAAATTCATCTAAATTATCATTTATCACAACAATCTCCCCGTATCCCGCACACACCGTCGCCTATCTTACATTTACTTTGTACTTTGGTAATGGAGTGTAAATGTGGAATAGGAATGGCGATCGAATATCGATTAAATCGAGTCGGCGAATCAGAGAATTGATCATAATCGATACTTTTTTGATATTAGCGTGAACAAATCGAAAACGAATTTGGGTGCATTTACTTCTTCGGGCAATCATTCTAATCGATACGATCATCGATTTTCTTGCTAAATAATCGCAATTCCTAACGTGAAACTAAAGCACATTATTCCTTAGTCTATATAATCTAGGCGTTGACAGTCATTCACATCTTTATTACTTTCAATAACGATATTCTAACGATATATAAAAGTGCAAAAGGCTCGAAATATCTCTTTTCGCTCAACACTGGATCATTTTCTATATACCATGTATCAATATCATGAACCTGATATGCAATTTAGTACCGAAATTCGATTATATATTAAATTGTACTAGTTATATACTTAAATTATTAATTTTTCACCAGCTATTATACATAAGAAAATTAGGTTAAACAGAGTAAACGGATAAATATTAAATAATTTATGTATGATTGTTCTTAATTAAATTAGTTTTAATAACCATAGTTTAATATACGTAATGATTTGGCATCTTCATGATAAATAATATAAAATCTTGTTTTCAGAGTGTCTTAAAAATAAGTAGGTACAATTAGATACAGAAACTTGCATTTTAAAAAAAAAAAGTATTATACACACAGAAATTTTGACATAAGTAGATTCTATAAGCTCATAATCTTTAAAACTAAATTACTTTGAAATATAATTAGAAAAAATAAATTTGAATCAATATTAGGGTCTTAGGAAGAGTGATATCAAATTGTTTATTCCTTATTTTTAGGACAGCCTGAATAAATAATGTATATAAAAAGTTTATGAAAAAAAAAAAACAGATTTTGGTACTGTCATACGAGGTGGGTTATCATTTATGTAAAGCTTTTAGTACCAATATTAATAATAGGGATGATGACTGCATTAAAAACTATGATTCTATTCAGTCCGTCAATTATATTATACAACAATACTAGACACATATTTTTCGCTTTATCAAATTAACAAAAAATCACAAAAGAGTATCAAAGTTTTGGAGTGGGGGCTTGCGACGTCACTATTTAGTAAAAATTGTACGAAAGCGTGACGTCACGCGCAACTTGAATGCATTGTATCTTCGTCAATGTTTGTTTGACAAATAAATAAAAAAATACGTGTTTAATATTTTTTATAATCTAACTGACGGACGAAACATAATATTTTAGTCATCTTGCCTATTATACGTATTATAACTTTAATTTATTATAATATCCTAACGCAAATACACTTTACGTTGACCTCAAAATTGTTTGGCATCGTTTTTGGAATCAGTTGTGCAAGTCAGATTATAATTTGCAAAACTCATTACGCGAACTAGGTCAAATGTTAAAAAGGTTATCTCTTATGACTTAGTAATTTCCAGCGGTCTTAAAGATTCCAGTAATGTTGATTTCCCCATGATTCTTAATAATTAATTAACGAAGTAAATCACTTTGCAACATTATGCCGCACAAAGTTTGCATTAATCGCACACAATAAAAATATAGACAAGAGAAGCATAGACACTGGTATACAAAAATAGAGTTAAGACTGCAAGTTTAAATGTTATAAAAAAGAGTAGCAATTATCTATAAATAAAGTAAAAAAAAACATTCAAAGCATTATCTACTTAAATCTCATTAACGCCAGGTTATTATATGTATCACAATATAGGTATGTCTATATTTTCGTAGTCTGACGTGAGCATGTGAAATTCTAGCAATAATTATATTAAATAGGTAGGTAACATTAAATTCGTTTAATCCCTGCAGTTCAGATTTATGCCTTCTCCAGTTTACTGCTCCTGTAAAGAGGTAATGATGGCGTTTAACATTATATTAAACAATAAAATAAATTCTCCAGACTGGCACACCAATTCCCTAGTTCCAAACTAAGCTAATGCTTGTCCTATGGATACTAGATGAACGGATCGACATACTTAAATATGTTTATAAACATCCATGACTCGAGTACAAATGTCCACGTTCATCACACGAAACATTTGCCCCTAGCAGGATTCGAACCCGCGACGCTCGGTTTCGTGGCCAGGATCTCTGACCACTCGACCAACGGGCCAGTCAGTTTTAAATTAAAAAAATACTATTTTTGAAAGTAATCTAGGCTAGCACTGTAGGCAGTAGACAGTTTTATCCAAATAACATGAAATAACATACATTCTAAAATATCACCATTCACCATCTTCCTAGCGTTATGTCCCGTGTTTAGATGGGGTCCGCTTAGACCATGATCCAGGATTTAGCGAGTCTGGTAATTACATTAAGTAAAGCGACTGACGATCTGACCTTCGTAACCCTAAGATATGGGAACGAGACAAATGTTGAAACAAAGTTACAAATCCAAAGTTATTTGAATTTGCAGGTTTTATCACGATGTTTCCCACACCGCCGTGCTAGTGGTATAAATACGTACATAGATTTGAAAAATCCAGAGGTACGTGCTCGGGTTCGAACCCACACCCCTCAGTTTTGAGACGCGTGTCCATACCAATGAACTACCACCGCTTTTAAACAATCTAATATAATAAATTGTTAAAAGATACCCCTATTAAGGTACCTTAGGGTGCAATGTTAGCACCCACCTTTAATTCAAAATAATAATAAAGTTGCCAGTGATTCCATACCTGCCAGCAAGCATATCCTGGATCTCGGCGAAGCTCTTGCCCTTGGTCTCAGGAACGATGAAGAGCGTGAAGAAGAATGCGCAAACGCAGCACACACCGAAGATCCAGAACGCGACGTACATGCCCACGGCATTGGCGATTGCGCTGAAGTACCTGTTGTACAGAATAGTTTGTATAATACACTGATTTTATAAATATAATGTGTCCAGTTTGGTACTAAAAAAAAACAGAATTAGTATCATAGATAACTTTGCGGAGAAAGAGGAGAGGAAAACTGCACATTTAAATTAGTTTATAGGTAAGCATGGTAATTTTTTAAGTCTTTCTATTTAAGGATTGTGAAAGCCAGACGGCTGTATCCTCAAGGCGGCTTGATATTATCAAACGAAGTAATCCAAAAAACAGCTTTTGTGTTCTTTTTAATATATAAATATCTAAATAATAAATAAATTCTCCAGACTAACAACCAGCAGTAGAGCTTGTATGAAAGGATTATGAATGTTGAAGAGGAGAGTGAGGTGTAAAAGGATCGTGCCATATGGCGTTCGGTTCTCTCTGCCTACCCCGCTAGGGAAGTGGCGTGAAGTTTAGTTAGTTAGTTAGGTACTAACAACCAATTCCCTAAAACGCCCATGAGTCGAGTACAAATGTCCCTGTTCACCACATGAAACATTTGCCCCTAGCGGGATTCGAACCCGCGACCCTCGGTTTCGTGGCCAGTGATCACTAGATCAACGAGTCTGTCATTATATATAGACAAGCCGTATTATGTGTCTGTGTATAGAATATTCTCACTAAAAGAACATAATACCTGGTGATTAAGAAGGATAAGATCCAGCAGAAGGCAGTGGCAATGGGTGATGCGATGGCCTTGACCTCAATGGGGAACAGCTCGCTCATGACGGCCCAGGGTAGGGGACCCAGTCCCCAGCAGTAGGTCGTGATGAACAGCACCAGGGACAGAATGGGGAGCCAGCTGAGGCTCTCAGCAGCGGGGCTACCTTGTGCTGACAACAGGAAGTACATTCCAAGGAGACCCTGAAAATAAAGAACATGTTGAGATACGAGAATATTTTAATAATTGATAACAATGGGTTAATTTTTTATAAAAAGAAGGAAAGAAAAGAAAGAAAACTTATTTATTTGGTGCATAAAACTTAACCTAAAACAAATATTAACGATACAACAAACATTATGGACAAAATCGTTTAGGTATAACAAAATATTATAACAAAAAGTTTATGATATGCAGCCAAAATGGTAGCCACTCAGCATTTGTCGTGACGTTGTGGCGACATGACGCTGATTTTCAGTGATACCGGTGTGGGAGGTGGGGTAATGCGTGTGTGTAATTGAGATTGTGCAGTATCAATAGAATAAGATAAATATACAGGCAAGTGACATATGTACAATATAAAGTATCTAATAATAAATACATATAATAATTAATTAATATAGTATTATACTAAATAGGAGAGATATCGAATATTTATGTGAAAACACAGAACGACTGGACTCATTTGCAGGACTTTTGCTCACTGAAAAGGTACTTTTTTAGTTTTGACTTAAATGAATAAATATTGTAATAAGGGCATATTCTGTAATATAATCTAAAATATGTACTCCTGGGCGAACGCAGACGCAAAACACAACACAACTGTTGAAAAAAAAAAATTCAGACGAATTGAGAACCTCCTCCTTTTTTTTGAAGTCGGTTAAAAAGTAGTGACAAGTGGCTAGCTTGTCGCCTTGTTGCACACCCAAAACCCGATACACCAATAGTTAAAACACATTTGGCACATTCTATTTAACTCCCAAACCAACATGGGACAAATTGGAAAAAATTAAGAAACTTACGAGTCCAATAGCAGTACCACAGCTGGAGATAAGGAGTAAAATTCTCCTTCCCAGCCTGTCCACGACGAACGGAGTAATGAACGACGCAACCAGCTGCAATATAACGATAATATTATTATTAAGGTAACTTTGTTTTTTGAAGTGTGGACTGAAGACATCTCAATTATAGAATAGTAGAAGGAGCGCTTTAAAGAAATATTAGCCGCTAGGGAAGTGGCGTGAAGTTTAGTTAGTTAGTTAGCCGCGAAAAATGTTATAAACGAATACCGCCTCATATATTAATGGCAATCTATCACCACAGAGTAATAATATACTACGTACAACAGAGGGTCACTGCCGATACTTGAAAAGTTACTGTTATAACTCGCGCAAGAACAGCGACAGTGGTGAGTAATTGGAACTACAGCAAAGTTTAGTCTGTTTGTCAGGAATAATACAAAATGGCGCTACAAGCACAGGTTAGCTATTTCTTAGCAATAATTTAGATTATTTTGGTTTGTTTCTCAAGGAAATATTTCATATTCATGTTATTTACCAACATTTAATAAATTATCTAAGAAATGAGGTAAATAACTTATTTTATGAAAAAAGCATTTTTTTTAAGTAAAAATATAACGTTTTTATTCGGTTTTATCTCTCAATCAGTTTAAATGATGCCTGCAGCGACATCTGTCTATGTCAAGTCTATACGAAATATAAAATGTATTTGACTGACCAGACATGCTATCACGTATAGTTAATTTTGAAGAGCGCATACATTTTCAAATTCGCTGATGTACATAGAAGTCACTGTTTAAAATTAACTGGTTTCACCTGTAATGAGCTGAATAATTATTAAATGATGACTTGTAAAGAAATCAAGATATTCTTCTTTATATTGAGTTCGTTGGGCATTTCTTTTAGTTCGAGTTAGCACGTTATATGCTTGTATTTTAGTACTATAATTCTTCTTATTACTTAGGACTAGGCTTTTTGCAAGCATACCACGAATATTGCTTGTATGTTTAAATTCTCTAGACTATAAATTCTCCAGGCAAAATAAATTAATACGGTGGTGAACGGATAGGTGAACGGATACTTACATACGATTATGAACATCCATGATTCGAGTACAAATGTCCAAGTTCATCACACGAAACCGCGACCTTGGTTTCGTGGCCAGGGTCCCTGACCACTCGACCTACGGCCCCGCCTGGCCTGTCTGTCATTTGTAATCTCATTGTCGAAAACGCTCGAACAATAAAGTTTACAAAGATCTACGGCATTGAAAAACAGTCTAGCTAAGTCTGGATAGAGCTGAAAATATTAATTACCTGTACGGCACCAATGATGATGGTGGCGATAGCGGAGTCGAGCGAGGAGCCGGCGGCCTTGAAGATATCCGTCATGTAGAACAGAACCGCGTTGATGCCGGAGAACTGCTGGAAGAACACCAGCGCGCACGAGATGTAGAACGCCTTGAAGTTGCTACCCCGGAACACGTCCGCGATCTGGGAAGAGAAAGAGAACGTATATGATAGAAATATCATCTTCTTAGCATCATGTCCCGTGCTTAGACAGGGTCCGCTTAAACCATGATCCAGGATTTAGCGAGTCTGGTATACATTGAAGCGACTGCCGATCTGACCTTCATAACCCTAAGATACGGGAACCAGACAATTTTTGGATCATGGCTACAAATTCAAAGTTGTGTGAATTTGCAGGTTTCATCACGATATTTTCCCTCACCGTCGAGCTTGTGGTATAAATACGTACATAAACTTGAAAAATCCAGAGGTACGTGCTTGAGTTTGAACCAGCACTCCTCGGTTAAGAGGCGCGTGTCCTGCTACCACCGAATATGATAGAAAAACGTTTAATTTTTCAATAACTGAGCAATCTAACTTGGACTTTTTTATGACCCAAAAAGGTAAAAAAATATTGTATTGTCTGCATTGATTAACTATATTAATTGTTTGTTTTATATTGTGCTTTGTTTATATGATATTGAATAATTTTACAATCATGTTTTAAATAATTTACATTATTTTTACAGTAGGTTTTTTTTGTAGTAAATCATTCCTAAATCTAAGTTATCAGTATAATGTAAATTGACATATATGCTGAAATTGTTTCTTAAAAGGTACATTAATATAAATATGAGCATTACCTACAACATATTGTTTTTAGTAATTGCAGTGTAACAAAAAAATCCATAGTTAACTTTGTAAACTCCGACCATAGCGGGCAGCTAGCTAGTTTCGAACGTCAGAGTGCCCCGTCACCGTTAAACATTGTTTGTAGACGTATTACTACTAGTCGTATAGAAAAATTTAAGACAAATATCCGAGATAAGACATCGCTTATGAGCTTTAAACCAGTGATCACATATACAATAAATTATTTCATACAATTTAATGGTATATTAAAAAAAAAACAATAAAATCCATAGCCATAAATTCAAATTTAGTGACTGGGCAACAACAGGTATTTATACAAGTAGACGGAGACTATATGAACTGTATGATATAAAATCTAGATATAACAGCCCTTTCATTATAGATTATGTCAGGAATTATTCTAAATTGTTTAAGAAAGTTTGTGCAGTCGCAAAAGCTAACTTCATTAAAAGAAAAATAATTAAAGCGACCGATAAAAGTAAAGCTACCTGGAACATTATTAGCAAAGAGACTTGTAAAAATAAAATACACGATAACAAGCTCTCACTCAAAATAGATAACACTATTCTAAAGTCTGATTCAGAAGTGGCAAACGCTATGGAAACATTTTTCTCAAATATTCCAGTCTCAACAACTAGTCAATTGCCGTCTAGCTCGCATCTAGCTCAATCTCATCTCAAATTACATGTGAAAGAGTGCGCAACCCAACTCAATTTCCGTCATATAAACTCTCAAACTATTTTGAAGACTTTTTGAGAAATAAGTACAAAAAGACTGAAGATTTATGGGGTTTATCAATAGATATTTAAAAAAATATAATACACTCTATTGCCCCTCTTTTATCCATTATATTCACTAAATGCGTTGATGAAGGCACTTTTCCTACTCTAATAAAGATTAGTAAAATTATTCCTCTATTTAAATCAGGTGACAAAAGTGACCCATCTAATTTCAGACCCATTTCAATATTACCAGCGCTTAGTAAGATTTTTGAAAAAGTCTTACTTAATTAAATAGTTATTCACTTTAAAATTAATAATTTATTGCACAATAATCAGTTTGGATTTACTAAAGGCAAATCTACTACTGATGCAGGTGTAGCTCTTATCAAACATGTGTTTGATGCCTGGATGAAAAAGCAGGATGCGATAGGTGTCTTTTGCGATTTGTCAAAAGCGTTTGATTGTGTTGATCATCAAACGCTGCTAATGAAACTACGACATTATGGTCTCGCAGACAATTCACTTAATTTAATTAAATCATTTTTAACTGATAGAACTCAGAAAGTACACGTTAATGGTACAACTTCCTTAGGTGTACCCTTACTTATGGGAGTGCCCCAGGGGTCTATATTAAGACCCTTGCTCTTTTTAATTTATATTAATGACCTCCCTCTCTTTACTAGAGACTTGTGCGAGATCGTATTATTTTCTGATGATACATCCTTAATATTCAAAATTGTTAGACAAAAAAATAATTTTGACGACGTAAATAATGCTCTAAATCAGGTGCTCCATTGGTTTTCAACCAATAACTAATTACTTAATGCAAAGAAAACTAAATGTGTAAAGTTCTCAATGCCAAATGTGAGGCAAGCTAGTACTACAATTATAATGAACGATGAGTCCATTGATGTCGCTAATCAAACAACATTTCTGGGCATCACTCTAGATTCAAAATTACAATGGTCTCCCCATGTTTTAAGCCTGGCACGAAGACTTAGCTCAGCTGCGTATGCGGTTAGGAAGATAAGAAATCTTACTGATGTAGAGACGGCTAGATTAGTTTATTTTAGCTATTTTCATAGCATTATGTCCTACGGTCTGCTTTTATGGGGATCCGCAGCTAATATCCAGACAATTTTTATACTACAAAAAAGGGCAATTAGGGCTATATACCAACTTAGCTTACCTCGCGACTCCTTAAAAGAGTAATTTAAGGAAATCAACATACTATACTTATATGTATTTAAAAACATGCATTCTATCCATAAAAAAGCGGATAGTCATAACATTAATACTAGAAACAAGCATAAACTGGCTGTCCCAAATCTAAGGTTAAGTAACATTAGTAATTCATTTGTGGGACAAGGTATAAAGATGTTTAATTTGCTGCCACAGGACGTTGTTAACCTACCTATGGACAAGTTTAAGCGGTACATTAAAAAAAATCTCATGCAAAAAGGTTACTATAAGGTTGAAGATTTTTTCAATGACAAAAACCGATGGTTTACGAATTATTAATCATTATTAATGATTTCCAAAAATTCTAATTGTATTTTTTTGTATTAAATTCGCTTTTTTATGAAATTAATGATGACATAGCACAGTTATAATAATTCATTCATTGAATTTTAATTATATGACATTGTTTAAAAACCTTGGATCTGTGTTCTATAGTTGGCTTGTTACAATTCTTTTTTATTATTCTCTGACTAACCTGAGTAGTCATGCTCACTAAAATGTCGCTGGGGTGGTGGCGCTATGTGGCGGGTCGTTACATTCCCTAAAATATGGTTGAGTGAAGCGATGGCTGACACATACATCATGCTTGGGAACAGGTGCCGCCCTTGGGGACTGGTCTGCTCTGGTCGGGTCAAGTTTTTGGTTGTAATTTATATATTTTTATTTTGATACTCTACAACAGGCCGACACTAAAACGTGGTGCAAAGTTAATTAGGTTTAAAGATTTTATTCTCATGAGAACTTATAAAATTACAGTTCACTTAAAATGCGACTTAAATAACTAATAATTACAGTTAGAATTTAAATGGCGCAGCGCAGCAATTTTATGTACTTAATTAAACTATTCACCTTGTATTCACAAAATATTACCACCATTGTAAACCTTAATTATGATTCATACACCTTGTATAAATTGTATTGAAAAGAGTAACTACCGAGTTTCTTGCCGGATTCTTCTCGGTAGATACAACATTCCGAACCGGTGGTAGAATCATATAGCTGTGGCTTTACCTGTATTTGACGATTTATAAGTGTTTCCTTAAAACCTATATAAATAAAGAATATTTTGACTTTGACTTATCTGGTAACACTATTTTTAACCCTAAATTCTATGGTAGTTCAGGGTTAAAATGCAACTTACCGTCGCAGTTTTGGCCATGGAAGCCTGCACCTCAGATTCTATTTTGTCGAGTTCAGCTTGAACGCCGGCGTGGGTCCGGCCGCGGATGGTGGCCAAGCAATCAGCAGCTGCCTGGCGGTTATCTGAAAAAATGAGAAAATTCATCAATTTTACATGGTGACTCGTATGATCTAAAAAGTGAAAACATTGGATTACTGCATTGTTTCAAAGATTTACTATGAAATCTTTCTATTTGGTTTTTGTATTTTAATGCTGATTAGTTTGGCTTTGCTGAAAATCTTGATATATTTGTGAGCTAACAATGTTTGGGAGATATAAGTGACAGTTCTTATAAGACAAGTCTATTAATTTTAAGTGATTGTATCATTTTCTAACTCAATTCCATTGTAATTGTTTTCTGATTTAGATTAGGAAGAGAGAAGAAGAAGAATCACATACTCTCTTTTACATAGATTTCATATAAGTCTTATAACGTCCCTCTTAGGGTAAATCATCAGTACCATCATCATTTTCATTATCGATACCGTCATCAGCCACGATTACTTTATTGTCATCGTCAAATAGGGTAACACAATGGTTGTTGAACTTGTTGAATTTCAAAACATTACCAGTAATAACACCAACTCACTCTTTGTCAAATGGTAGGTAGGCGTCTCCGGCATGAAGAAGAAGGCTACGCAGAAGACGCCGACGAAGGCAACTCCCACGTAAGCGATTGCCGAGTACGAGATGAAGGGCCCGATTCCGTACACCAGTAGGAAGCCCACCGTGATGAAGGACTGCAGGAACGAACCGAGGGCGCCGCGGGACTCGTCCTGGGATGATGGTGGCAATCATCAATACATACATACACATACACAACATCACGCCCATAATCCCCGAAGGGGTAGGCAGAGTTAAGGGGCCAGCATGCCTCTTCAACCACATTCAGCCAAAAATAAAGCCGGGCTGGGTAAGATGGAACATTGTGAAAAAGCAGTGACAAACGGCTAACCTGTCGCCTACACAATCACACACCCATAACCCGATATACCACTAGTCGCCTTTTACGACATGCTAGGCAAGAACCACAGTTGGCATATTCTTTGTAAGTCCCAGACCAACATTGAACAGTGGGCTGGGTTGGATGGAATCATCAATATATAAAATAATATGGCAATCATCAATAGGGAGTACAAATGGATTAGGAAAATTTTCTTCTACCAAAGACGTTTAAAGGTCGAAGCTTTATATGTTTTTCTTTACCATTGATATCAAGCTAGCGTATGGCGGACTTAATGGTTAGCAGTTACTTTAGGATTGGAGGGCTTGTACCAACACTGTTTTATCAACTTGAAAGGGTTATTATAAGGTAGAAGACCATTTAAATGATAAAAATGTATGATGAACAATGGAATGAACTGTTCGCCTACACACGAGTAATTAAAATGTTATCTTATTGTATAATTAGAACTATAAGTACCTATATATCTTCATGTTTTGGCATTTAAAAGAATAACTGCCGAGTTTCTTGCCGGTATCTTCTAGTAGAATCAACTTTCCTAACCGATGATAATAATTTTTGTATTGACGACTTATAAGTGTAAGTATTTCTACGCCTATAGAAATAAAGACAATTTCATTTTAACACGAGAGACGTCGTAAGCGCTCCAATAGTGATCTCTATCAAGTAGGCAAATGACTTATGTGCTATAAAGAAAAGACCTTCAAGTCAGTATTACCGTGGCAATCTCAGCGCAGTACATTGGGCAGATGGTGAAGATCATTCCGACAGCTATACCCCAGAAAATCCTGCCAGCATAGATGAGGCCTACGTTGGTCGCTGCAGCCACCAGGATCCAGCCGACGAAGAGGGGAATGGCGGAGCTGAGGAGGCCCCATTTGCGGCCAATTTTTGCCGCTGCGAAGCCTCCGATGAAGGGTCCTTGGGAAGAACGAGCATTTATCATGTATCAGACAACATCATATACATTGATATGACTACAAGGTTAATAGCTAAGCGCTTGAGTTACAGACATCATCATCAACAGAGGCATTACAAAAATAAAGATATATCATATAACTTCACGCCCATCATCCCTGAAGGAGGCAGAGCCAAAGGGACAGCAGGCTCCTTTAACCGCATACAGCCAAAAACAAAACTGGGCTGGGTTAGCTGTGAAAAAGTAGTGACAAGTGGCTAGCTCGTCACATACACACTTTTTTAAATTTATACATATATTTAGTTATTTTTAGCGAAAGACACTGAACTAGCCAGGCGAGTCGGCGGCATTGGAATAAAAATTAAGTGAACTCCCCGGGCGAGTCGGTGGCACTGAACGTAATATGAAGTAGTGAAGTTCCTCTTACCGAATATAGCTCCTACGGTGAGGAGGGATCCGATCCAGGCACCCTCGTCGGTGGTGATCTTTTCAGGCAAGGGCGACTGCTCTAAGTCGTCCAGCAACACGTTGACGGGGGACGTCCACCCCATCGCGTACCCCGTGGTCGCCACCACGATGTTTGCTGGAGACAAGAAGACGGAACAGTTTAGGAGTGATCGGCGACGCGCGGGCCGAGACCTATCTCAATGCAGCCCGCGTCAGATTTGTAAATGAAAGTCTTATAATTAATTTTAAAACAAAAAAAAAAATATTTCAGGCACAAAAATTGTCCATATATTTCACAAATTACGCTAATTTGTACACATATACACCCAAATAAATAAAAATTAAATAAATAAATTCTCCGGACAGGCACACAGATTCCCTAGTTCCAAACTAAGCTTATAAGCTTGTGCTATGGATACTAGGTGAACGTATATATGGATGTTTATAAACGTATATATACTTATATACGTTTATAAACATCCATAACTCGAGTACAAATGTCAATGTTCATCACATGAAACAATTGCCCCTAGCGGGATTCGAACCCGTGACCCTTGGTTTCGTGCCCAGGGTCTCTGACCATTCGACCAACGGGCCTGTCAAATAAATTTATATTTTTTTATTATTAATTAGTTTTCAAGTACTTCGAAGTCTTTGTTTTATATTAGTTTTTGTTTTCCCCCTCACTTTGTTTCCATCGTTCCTTTTCTGAAATCACTTATAGTAACTACCTACAATAGGCTAGATAGATATCTATTAGGTACAAAATGATTTTACAAGTGCGGCCCGCCTTATTTCTCTTACTATGTGGCCCATGTCTGCCAAAAGGTTCCCGACCTCTGAGTCTTTAGAACATGGTGGTATAACAGAAAGCATTTCCATGACTTTTATTGATACAACTAGGACCATTATTTTAGTACCAGGAAGTGAAGTAAATAAATAAAATGTTTAGACTATCACACCAAATAATCTAGCTAGTTGTAAACTACGCATAAAGTTTATATTTTATTAGGTTATATAGTCAGGTATAGATTAACGTACTTAAATTTAAATGTCATGTTGTTCAGCTTGTGCTATGGATACTAAATGAACGGATAGACATTTAAATACGTTAATAGACATCCATGATACAAATGTCCATGTTCATCACACCAAACATCTGCCCCTAGCGGGATTCGAACCCGCGACCTTCGGTTTCGTGGCCAGAGCCTCTGTCCAGTTGACCAACGGGCCTGTTAATTTATAATATTAAATTAACAATCCGGAACTTCAATTTAATTTTAACTTTATTTTTAAGAAAAGCGGCCCATCTCAATCATGAACTATTATCAGGACTTCCAGCAAAAAAAAAAATCGGATTTTATCATAACATCACCATAATCCCCGAAAGGGTAGGCAGAGTCAAAGTGGCAGCAAGCCCCTCTAACCAAATTCCACATTTAAAGTTTCGAATTATGTTATCAGTTAAATCAACTGTCACATTATCAACATAATAAGTCGTGTTTACATGTTATTTTAACTCATGCACCACGTGAACACTGTTTTTGCCAACGCAAAAAGTTACACGTCGACATTTGCACAAAATATGGTAAGTAAATATACATTTAAATGCTATGTGTTTGCGCAACCTTTATGGCTCAGATATCTTTCAGATTACATTAATTATTTTACCAGCATAATCATAAAAAGGGGCAGTAACAAATCTTTATATGGGATTTTTGTTAATTTTTGTTTGTAACTGTTTTTAATACAAAAGTCTTTTTATGCGCGCTGAATTTTTTATCATTTTCTTTTTTATCCACTTGGGAGATTCGTCTCCTATGTTGGTCTGGGACTCAGAAACTAATGTACTAACTGTATACCTACCTTTCCTAGCATGTCGTAAATGGGAACTAATCTGTATTGGGTATTGACTTTATAAAATACATACATAAACAACATCACGCCTATAATCCCTGAAGGGGGCAGAGCCAAAGGGGCAGCCGGCCTCTTTAACCGCGTTCAGCCAAAAACAAAACTGGGCTGGGTTAGATGGAAAACTGTAGCTCGTCGCCTACACAATCACATTGTTTAATAATAATTTGTTTCCTGAAATACATTAATAAATAAAATATTGTAGGCGAGGAGTTAGCCAAAAGAGCGGTGGTAGCTCAATGGTAAGGACACGCGCCTCTTAACCGAGGAGTGCGTTTTCAAACCCGGGCACGTACCTCTGGATTTTTTAAATCTATGTACGTATTTATACCACTAACTCGACGGTAAGGGAAAACATCGTGATGAAACCTGCAAATTCAAACAACTTTGGATTTGTAACCATGATCCAAAAAAAACCTGGTTCCCCTATCTTTATTACGAATTCGTTACGAAGGTCAGATCGGCAGTCGCTACAATGTAATTACCAGACTCGCTAAATCATGGATCATGGTCTAAGCGTACCCCCGTCTAAGCACGGGACATAACGCTAGGAAGATGATGACATGCAATATTGATGTAAAAATAAATGCGAAGGACGTTTATTTGACACTTATTTATTAAGATTGAATGATATTTTACAGAGCTAAATGAGGTTATGCTATCACAGAAAATGGCGCGGAACGAGAGAAAAATCAATTGTATTAGTGTTGGGACATAGGTATTGGTGGCGCTGTGTGTTTAATCACAACAAATAAACGTTTGAATTTGAATTTGAGGGTTAGCTGACTGTGCCGATCCCTTTGGGGATTGCGAGCATGGTGATAATGTACCTAATTGTCTACAATGTATCTGGGTTGTAGGTAGGCTTTCTAACTCTTGTCCCACATTAAGATCTCGGTCCTCAGAGTTGATAAGCATGCCAAAGATTAGAAATGTCATTCTTCTTTGATCATTTTTCGGTTAGCTAAGACAGACATATATGCACAGTCAACACAATAAAGTCTATTGTCTCAACGGAATCTTTATTTACAGTTCAGTGAGTAAGAAAAGTTTATAATTATAATCATAAACATTTATGGTCAGAACTGTGTTTATCGTTGTGACGAAAGGTAAACTTTACATTGAATTTATATGGTGCAGTGTACCAGAGACAAACAGCGTAAGTATGGCGTAAGTTATTTACTGTTTCAGAACAAATAATACAAGATTAGTTTTAAATAAGTGAGGCCATTTACTTGTTCATGTTAACCCTTTATCAGCCGCCCCACAGATATTGTAGCTCAGGACCGATTAACTAAATAAACCTTTAAAAGTTAAACAGTTATTTACAATGACGGTTTTTTGAATAAAAATATCCAAAAGATGGCGTAACTGTGACTTGCGGGCTTGTCACCCTCCTCATTGGTTAGTTGTCAGACCAAACATGACATGACATTGACATGTTGCCAACAAGGAGCCAATAGTGACAGTGATAAGACCACGAGACTCCCTCGTGCCAACTGGCGGTTTTTGTGTTTTTGAAAACCCTCATTTGCCGCCCCCAACAAGTGCCTCCCGGGGCGGACCGCCCCCTTGCCCCGACCACGCTACGCCACTGAATCTACACTTATCTACTGCAGTAATATTTTTCAACAAGGAAAATACTTATTTGCTGACGTGTAGATTATATTTACGATTCGACAGTTGCAGACATTTTTGTTTGCTCTTTGATAATTTTGATAGCTTGACACCATTTGATGTAATATCAAACGTTTTTGGAACGAAAGTAATGAAATTAGGGCTTACTGATAAAGATATAGAGAATAAGGTCATAGGAAACAATAACTAACTAACTAACTAAACTTCACGCCACTTCCCTAGCGGGGTAGGCAGAGAGAACCGAACGCCATATGGCACGATCCTTACACACCTCTCTCGCCTCTTCAACATTCATAATCCTTTTCATACAAGCTCTACACGGTTTTTATGACTCCTAACATCACCTTCTGTTAATACACGACCAATGGTCGTGGTAGGTGAGCCTGGGCCTTCCGCGGCTCCTACATCCTTCCACTTTCGCATTGTATATCTGTTTAGTCAATATTTCGTCATCCATTCTTTCCACATGTCCGAACCACAATTACCCTTCAAAACATTTCAGCCTTTTAATGATCATTATTAGTACCTTTTGAAGTTGATAAATTAAGTGATCATCGATGATCAATCTTCTAGAATTACATATTAATGATTTTAGTATCGAAATATCAGATAGGCAGCCGATATCTGATAATTATTTAATTAGTTTTCTGATAACATCATTGTTTTTACATAAATGCGTCATTTTTTACGTCACCACAAACATCTAGACCGTAGATAAATGGCTGTTAGCTATTAGTCTTAGTAGTATTATTAGTAATAGCTGTTAGTCAGCTACAACTTGTCCAAGTGCAGGAGTCGAATCCGCTGCCGTTGCGGTCGACGCGATGTCTAATGTTGGCATCGTAGGCATGGGCGTACGCAGCAGTGAAGGACTAAGCCTGTTTCAGGCCTGGGTCGGAAAAGAGCTGTACGGGGCCCCTAGTAGAGATACGAGCAGTGTTCATCGTCTTCCTAGCGTTATGTCCCGTGTTTAGACGGGGTCCGCTTAGACCATGATCCAGGATTTAGCGAGTCTGGTAATTACATTGAAGCGACTGCCGGTCTGACCTTCGTAACCCTAAGATAGGGGAACCAGACAATTTTTGGATTATGGTTACAAATCCAAAGTTGTTTGAATTTGCAGGTTTCATCACGATGTTTTCTTTCACTGTCGAGCTAGTGATATAAATACGTAAGATAGATTTGAAAAATCCAGAGGTTTGTACCCGCATTCCTCGGTTAAGAGGCGCGTGACCTTACCATTGAGCTACCACCGCTCTTACGATACGAGCAGTGTTGCTTGACCGAAATCTTATAATACTCCATTAGTCGCCTTACGACATGCTAGGCAAGAAACACAGTTGGTACCTACATTCTTTTTAAGACCCAGACCGATACGGGACATGATGATGTTCATAAAATTGTTATACACGTTCATCTCAACATATTAATCCACCTGAGTACTTACTTCACGCAGTAAGTACGTGATTGGTACATATTTATCTCCGGCTATTGTAGCACCTATTGTATAATATAAACGGTTTTAAACAGCCCACGGATGGTCCGTTTGACGGACACAATGTGACGGATCGCAAACAATATTATTTGTACCGTGCCAATGTACTCATCTCTGAAATCGGGTATATTATTTTATTATCTATACCTACTAATATACCTATAATATACCTATTTAATTTCTAAAGGTCAAAATATTTTTTTTACAAAAATAAACACGTATGTAATAAAAAAAATCGTGATTTTTTAAATAGTTTGTGACTTTAGAAATGTAAGAAATAAAAAAATAAAAAAAATATCAAAGAAATAAAGTGTCAATGTTATATTATAGAACATAAAGTTTGGAATGATAAATCTAGAGGTAACTGAAGTGTATAAATTTGAACCATTTCACTAACCAAATGAAGAAGCCAATGAGCTACACTTAACATTCTCACAATTTTAACTTACAATCACATTAGTACTTACAGTATACCAGCGATTCTCAAACTCTTTTGACTACGGAATAATTTTGGGAACCGGAGTATTGGACGAAACTCTAGAATAATTAAACACTGATTTATTTGTAATTTGGGGCGCAGGCGGGAGGTATTAATAATTAATTTAATTGTAACTCGTATCGAACTCGTGTCGTCGTAGATATCTAATATTAAACTTTTGACGGATTTTCCCCCAAGAGCCTTAGTATTTTATTAATTATGATCTGAACCTATTTTCCTGGACTCCCAGAAAGGCTTCTTGAAACACACTTTGAGTATAGCTGCACTATACTCATGCGCAATACACGTACATCTGTATGTCATATAACAATTACATACAGACACAACCACCCGACTTTTCGCGCTAAACGCGGCGTCGACTTTGCAAATGGCAAACACTGAAGGAAAGCCACCATCACTTATGGGAGACAAACAACAGTCGCCGTGTTTGTTGTTCGGACAAACAAACATTTGTTTGTTTCTTGTTCGATTTACGACAATCGTCAGAGCATGCACAAGTCGTATAGTAGGTTCTGGTCATCCAGTTGACTTGTGAAGGTCAGGAGCGGCTATATTTGCATTTGATTCCGTAAGTCGTGTGCAAGTTTTAAATTTGAATTTGCCATGACTTTCTTCATATTGTGTTTATTTCTCTTAGATCTATACATGATAATGTTGGCACATTACAAAAATATTTTTTGTGCATTATTATTTCAAACAGATCCTAGATTTTTTATCCAAAGATTAGATTAGATTTGAAAAATCCAGAGGTACGTGCCCGGGTTTGTACCGGCACTCCACTCCTCGGTTAAGAGGCGCGTGTCCTTACCATTGAGCTACCACCGCTCTTAGCCTCTTGCCCTTCTCCCCGTTAATAATGTATATAATTAAATTTTAGTAAATTCAAATTCAAAATATCTTTATTTATATAGACTTCAAGTAATCACCTATAAATAGTCAATAGACAAGAACAAATAATAGTGCCACCGGTTCGGAAGGTAGGCTCTATCGAAAAGAAACCGGCAAGAAACTCGATAGTTACTCTTTTCAATGCCAAATTTACAATTTTGTAAATTTATATAACCTACACTTATACTAAATATCACTGCAGGTGAACACTTTACTATAAAGTTAACCATACATCCTTGTATATAAGTATTTAGTGACTATGCTAAGAACGAATTATTGCTTGAAATTAGAAAAAATAAGAAGAACAGGTCTTAGAAAGCGTTTTTATATATTTCTAATTGCCCCATCAACTAGATCTTACGAACATTTTACAAGAAAAGCACAAGCATTGAAAAATACTACTTTATATATTTAAATGATGTCCAGATCGTAAATGACAAGTTTCCGCGGAATCCCATTAAACGTTAGTCGTCATCATCATTATAAACTAAGTTGCTCCACGGAACACAATTTATTTCAGTGACCAGCTCGTAATAGGCAAACGTAGCAACAATAACGTTCAAATCTATTTATAGCTTAACCGACAATGTTCAAATCACATGTTAAATAAAACGTTTATCCATCTACTTCATCTTCCTAGAGTACCCTGTGCGATTTCCTCGTTGGTCTAGTGGTAGCATGCGCCGTCTAAGGAACAAAAGGTCCCGGGTTCAATTCCGGGGTCAGGCCAAAAATTTGAGGCTGGGTATTCAATATTGAGTAATAGTCCGGGGTCAGGAAGTTTATTATTTTATATTTATAAGACCACCGTTAAGTGACGAGCGTGTATGAAAAGACTTGAATGTAGAAGAAGCGAAAGGTGTGTGTCAGGGTCGTAGCTAATGGAAGGATGTGATCTCTGCCTACCCCCATGGGAAAAAGGCGTCACATTAGACATTACATATGTATGTATGTTAACTCACTTCTTCAAAATGAGTTGGGGCATGGTGCGCTGCGTGCGTGAGGTTGTGGGTTCGATTCCCACCCAGGACAAACGTTCGTATGATGAATACTTGTGTTCGTTTTGTGTCTGGGTGTTAATATCCAACATTTCAGTATATATTTGTAATACCACTTTTGATTCTGATATCCGTAGCACAAGTGCTTAAGCTACTTACATCGGAGTCAGATCAACGTATGCGGTGTAGTGTGATATTTATTTATTTAACCTGCATAATACAATGAATGTACATATTTCTAATTGAATGCATTTAATAACTTTCCAACAGTAGCTAATAGACTATTTATCAGTAATTCTATTTTATAATGTACGTTATGAAGCAATGATATATTAGTTATGATATAATTTCCTGAACAATGGTATCATTTCAATGCTTAACAAAGGGATATGGAATAAACGTTGTCTGTTTGTTTATAAATACACGTTTAATGCCTAAATGAGATAACAATTGTAATGATGGCTTATGTAACAAGTTTATCGGTCCTTGTATTAAATAATATCGCACAACTGCATAGCAATTACATTATATATGTCGGTGTTGAATCTCGTAATATAACATAACATCACGCCCATAATCCCCGAAGGGGTAGGCAGAGTCAAAGGGGCAGCTGGCCCCTCTAACCACATTCAGCCAAAAATAAAACTGGGCTGGGTTAGATGAAAAATTGTGAAAAAGTAGTGACAAGTGGCTAGCATGTCGCCTACACAATCACATACCCAATCATATACCATTAGTTGACTTCTACGACATGCTAGACAAGAACCATAGATGGCACATTCTTTTTAAGTTCCAGACCAACATGGGATAATGGGCTGGGTTGAGATAGAAAATAGTGAATTTTTTTTTGGATCTCGTGATCGGGGAAATCGTGTTTCCTCGATTCTGAATCTGTACCGAACAAGGTGTCCTATGTTGATCTGGGACTTGAAAATAACGTACCAATAGTGTTTCTTGTATTGAGTGTGAACCTATTGAGTGTTGGGCTCGTGTTTATACAGGTAATGAACTAGCCATTAGTCACTACTTTTTCCTAATTCATTCCATACACACTTTACGGTTATTATGCCTCTTCTAACATCTGCAACAAGATTTCCACCCACAATATTGAATACAAAGGCAAGTTCACGACACGAGAAGCTATATTGAGGTATTATTAAATAATGGAGATCTCAACGAGACAGATTTGTCTTTCCGTTGTTAGTATACCCGAGCTATTTAGAGGTGAGCCATTGCAACAATATACGATGCAGGAATTTTAATGTAAGTTACTCTATTGTATTAGGTTAAAACCTGTAGAGAGCAGTAAGTGTAGAATAATCAATAAATTAAAAAAACAACTCAGATTTATCGCCTTAATTCTCGCGGTATTTCCAAGACAAGCTCAATGGCTTATTCAGTAGTGACCCTGCCCCATGCGCAAGAGTTGTTGGTCCGATCCCCATCCAGGACAAACATTCGTGTGATGAATACTTGTGTTCTGTGTCTGGGTGTTAATATCCAATATTTAAGTATATATTTGTAATACCACTGTTGATTCTGATATCCGTAACACAAGTGCTTAGTGTTAACTGAAATATTTTTACTGAAATACACATTTATCGGTAGTTGTTTAAACATGTTGTTCAACATAGGCGTTCAATTAGATATGTTTGTTCGATTTTGCGCCAACACCGGGGATGTTACAGTGTCGATGATGTGTTTGTAAACTCGTGTAATGATTGAGGATTTGGATGAGTTATTATTGGATGTTGGTGTTTATGTTTGTCTTCAGTTTGTTTGTTGTTTGTTTGTATAATGAATGGATGGGGTTACAAACCATTTAAAAATGCATCGTAATTAAGAGACCAGTGAAAAATTTAGTTTCGTTAAGATCTGAGACTTAAAAACAAGCTGTATTCTTTGCTTAGCATGTCGTTAATGAAATACGACTAATGTTCTATTTAATCGCGTGTTGTAGTTTTGTAAGTCATATAACAACGATTTGGTATTTTCGCTAAAAGTGACTTTAGGAACTTATTTTTTCTTGTACTCTTAAGTATGTACAGATATCAGCACCCCGCGATTTCACCCGCGTAGTTCTCGTTCCCGTGGGAATACGGGAATAAAATGTAGCCTATGTTACTGGCTGATAAAATAGCTTTTCATTGATAAAATAATTTTTCAAATTGGTCCAGTAGTTGCAGAGCCTATTCAGTACAAACGAACAATCTAATCTTTCTTTTTATAATATTAGTGTAGCTACCATTGATTGACCTATTGACGTATCGACATCACGCCATATATAATACACACGTGACGAAGTAATTTTTCATCGCCAAGTACATTATATACTAGCTAGCTGACCTGGCGAACATCGTGCCGTCCCGTTCTCGGATTTTCCCTTCTTTAACATTTTTGCTATTATCTTTCCTATTACTTAAGAACCGAATATAAAGCAGTTGATGACGTGGTCTAGGTGGTAATGTCTTTGCGATTATGTAGCAATAAGTGGCTAGTTCGCGCCTATACAATCACACACCCAAAACCCGATATACCATTAATCGCCTTTTACGACATCAGGCAAGGAACACTGTTGCCACATTATTTTTAAGTTCCACACCAACATGGGACCACTTGTCGCTACTTTTTACAGTTTGACATCTGACCACACTCGATTTGAAGCTAAAAGTGGTTTTAGGGGCTCATTGCTCCTTGCATCCTGTCCTTTCGATTATTGGGGGCGCAATGAAGGTATCTATTTATCTTAGCTCGCAAGCTAGCAAGATAATAATAAAATAAAATAAATTCTTCAGACTGACACACCAATTCCCTAGTCCCAAACTAAGCTTATGCTTGTGCTATGGATACTAAGTGAACGGATAGACATACTTAAATACGTTTATAAACATCCATGACTCGAGTACAAATGCTCATGTTCATCACACGAAACATTTGCCCCTAGCGGGATTCGAATCCGCGACCCTTTGGTTTCGTGGACAGGATCTCTGACCACTCGACCAACGGGCCAGTCAAGTCAGATCGTTCTACGAATCATGTATCAGGCGAAAACTTTAAAGTCGTGGCGTGTTGCTACGACTCAACTATCGATTGTGCTGCTACTAAATCTCAATCAACTACTTAAAATACCACGTTATTTTTAGAAATATGTTATTTCATGTTGAAAACCTGATTTGTAACGTCAAAAGTAAAGTGAGTAAAATTAAGCTACCCAATCTTTTAATGTAAGTTTGTGCATGTGTGAGTTAGGTAGCTTCTAAATGTTAAATGCTCAATGTACTCGACATTGGTTCGACTGGCTCGATGGCGCATTCGGTAGTAACCCTGCCTCATGCGCCAAGAGTTGTGGGTTCAATCCCCACCCAGAGCAAACATTCTGTGTCTGGTTGTTAATATCCAACATTATGGTACCTATATATTTGTAATACCGCTGTTAATTCTGATATCCGTTACACAAGTGCTTAAGCTATTTACTTCGGAGTCAGATCAATTTATGTGATGTCGTCGGATATTTATTATTATTATTGGTAGAAATAAACTTGGCAATCTTTGATAGCCATTAACAAAAAAGTAACAATTAATAATTAGTGATATAAAACCTTGTACTAAAGCTTAAGTACTATAAATATATATCAGTCTACATCACATACATTGATCTGACTCCGAGATAAGTAGCTTTAGCACTTGTGTTACAGATATCAGAATCAACAGTGGTATTACAAATATATACTTAAATATTGGATATTAACACCCAGACACAGAACAAACACAAGTATTCATCATACGAAAATTTGTCCTGGGTGGGAATCGAACCCACAACTCTTTGCGCATGGGGCAGGGTCACTACCGAATGCGCCATCGAGCTTGTCGTTGGCTTGTTGTAGTATTACTTATAAGTACTATTAGTAATACTATAAGTACCACTAATCCGAGATAACCACATTCTGTCGTTATATGTTGCCACCAGTGACCTCTCTCACTCGCCATACATAAGATTACAAGTGACAAATAAATGTCATTCGTACGATTATGACGTCACTAGTGTTTACATAAAGATCTGTAGCTAATCTGACCTTTTAACCAAATAGTTTATTGCTTTGTATGGGAGCGGTGGTAGCTTGGTAAGGATACGCGCCTCATAACCGAGGGGTGCGGGTTCAAAGATTATTATTTCTCATAATACGCGTTTTAGAAAATACAGATTTAATTTACCACGGTAAAAGCACAGGTTTTCCTTTTTTGAAAGTCAGGGGACCAATGATATTGTGAGATTTACGAAGTATTTATCTAAAATACCTAGGTATTATGGTAGTGTTAAGGTTTGGAAATTAACTATTATTATAATTATTATATTTAATTTGTTTCTTAATTATTTAAACGTAGTAAAAATAAACTTGTAGAACTGCGTGCTAAATAAATAACTTTCTTTTCGTTTTTTAAAAGTATTCTAATTCGAAACGAGGAAATCACATTTTATTTCAATGATTCCCATTGGCGACTTTCGCTACGCTGTTATCAAGAAAATACCTACGGTTAACGCAAAGTCAGTTACCGACACAAAAATATATTTTGCAACGTACTTATATATATTTTATACTTAAGTTATCGGCTGATAGTCGCCCAAACATTTATCTGATTCCCCACGCACTTTTAACCAGATAATATTATTTACGTAGTGCTACTTATACGAGAGACCATATAAACATAAATATTTTTTTTCTGTTGTGGAAATTCCCACGAGCCGTCACCCTCTGCTCGGGGAAATAGAGGGCGGTGTGTCGGATTCGAACCGACTAAAACCCCAACGGGCTATTATAGAATTGCAGACTTTTTTCAATGATAGGAATCTGCAGTCTGCGCTCTAATTCTTGCATGGTCTACTCTCCTATTGTAATGTAGTACATTAATTATATATGAATTATATAAATTTGTAGAAGTAGATATAAAATAGCATTGTTATTGTATACATGGCGATTTAAAAGAGTAACTACCGAGTTTCCGGTTCTTCTCGGTAGAATCAACGTTCCGAACCTGGCGGTAGAATGTTTATTTTGTATTATTATGACTATTCATAAGTGCTTTTGTGGAGCCTACATGAATAAAGATATTTCTATTTCTATTTCTATTTCACGTGGCCTCCCGCGGCGCAGTTCCGGAGGAGCCGGTATCCCCACTGCCGGGACTATATATAAACATACATAACATAACATAACATCACGCCCGTAATCCCCAAAGGGGTAGGCAGAGTCAAAGGTGCCCCTTTAACCGCATTCCGACAAAAATAAAATGTGTTGGGTTATGAGAGAACAATATTTGTTAATCTTATGATGTTGCAAAAGCGTAAATTAAGCTTATTTGACTGTCCTGTTGGTCCTGTAGCCACAAAACAAAGGGACGCGGGTTCGAATCCTGCTAGGGGAAAATGTTTCGTTAATGAACATGAACATTTATACTCGAGTCATGGATGTATAAAAACGTATTTAAGTATGTCTATTCGTTCACCTAGTATCCATAGAACAAGCATAAGCTTAGTTTGGAACTAGGGAATTGGTGTGTCAGTCTCGAGAATTTATTTATTTGAATGTAAGGGATAAATTACAGACTTATTTGTTCTCCACGTGAGATACAAAAACAATGTAGGTCCAAACCGTATTTCTTGCCTAGCATGTCGTAAAAGGCTATTAAAAATTATGGTGTACTGGGTATTGTGGTTACGTAGTAGTGGTACTGGGGTTTGTGATGACGTAGGCGACGAGCTAGCCACTTGTCACTACTTTTTCACAATTTTCTATTTCGTTTTTGGCTAAATGTGCTTTTCGTACGTTTTTGCTCTTTGGGCCGCTCCACTTTGATTTTTGCGCTATAAGAATACTTTAGACTTAAATTAAAAAACTAACTAACTTACCTTCACGCCACTTCCCTAGCGGGGTAGGCAGAGACTGCTTCGTAACGACCCGCTTTCGGATTTTAATTGTTTTTTAATTTACAGCGCAATTTTTTTTTCTTTTATAAGAACGTTCACTTTACAAACACAATTAAAAAAGAATTATTCGGGGTTTGGGGGGGATTATAGGCCTTTGAGATTATAGGCGTGATGCTATGTTTGTTTGTATATGTTTGAAAAATTCAAAGTTCCCATGGGAATTACCTACATTTTCGAACTCCACGTGGATGAAGCCGCGGGCAACAGCTTGTGTAAAATAAAATTCCACGGTTATTATGATAAAGTTAGATAATTCGATAAGTACACAAATTAGCCGCAGTTTTATTGCTTCAGAGACAAATTTGTTTATATCTTATCGTTATGTCATAAGGAAAAAATATTACGAATTGCAGATACGCAAAAATCAACTTTATTGATAGCAAGTTAAGGTATATTTGAAAACGATAATGATCTCCAATTCAGTTCGATATGAGATATTGTAAACAGTGCAATAATTAACATTAAAAACAATATTTTTTATTGCCTATAAGCAGAGAGCGGTGATAGCTCTATGGTAAGAACACGCGCTTCTTAACCGAGTAGTGCGGGTTCGAATTCGAGCACCTCTTGATTTTTCAAATCTGGTAAAACATAGTGATTAAACCTGCACATTCCAACAGCTAGGGATGTGTAACTATGATTAAAAAAAAATGTCTGGTTCCCTTAATTGAGGGTTACAAAGTGCAGATCGGCAGTCGCTTCAACGCAATTAGCAGATTCGCTAAATTCTGGATCATGGTCTAAGCGGACCCCGTCTAAGCATAGGACATGACGGAAGATGATAGTGATGATTTTTTTATTGCCGTCTGGGAATTCAAAATATTTAATTTCTTTATTAAGTAATGCTTCGTAGGAACAGTTATTACGGAAAATTTAATTTTTAAAAAACTCAAAGATAGTCTCACTTCTGAAATTGTTGAAATCAATTATAATTTTATTTGTACATACATAAACACTTTGTACACACAATCACAGCTTTAATGTGTAGCCAAAAATCGTACCAGTAGTTCCTGAGATAAGTTCAAGCAAACATACAGACTCTTCAGCCTTTTAATATAGTAAGTATAGATTGGTACATTCTGTTCCCGTCCCAGACCAACATATGTTAAGTATTAATCTAATATCATTGTCAAAATAAGAAGCAAGGAGAGTAAACGAATATATGCATTATTTAATGTCCCTCCTAACCGATATCGGTCACGGCGGCCAATCTTAACGAGGATTAGCATCTGCGCAGGAGATATTATAGTGTACAAGTGTGTGCGCAAACACAGGTGCACTCTCTGTTCCTTGACTCTCATAGTGACGACAATTCGACATGACTGGAGAGGTCAGGCGCAGGACCAACGACTTAACGTGCTTTCCGAGGCACGGGGGTGATTAAACCGCTAACTTCCTGACTCCGTGCTGTTTCTGAGTAACTTCAATATTGAAGTACCCAGCCACAAATTTATGGCCCGACCCGGGGATTGAACCCGAGACCTCTTGGTCCTTAGGCGGCGCATGCTACCACTAGACCAACGTGGCAGACGGTGTATATAAACTAATTGTTTATGTATAGGGATACGCCTACTATTGATATACGAGACACTAAACGTAATAGCGACATTCAGAACTATGATTAATTATATCTCATTAATGTTAAATAAAAACATTATACTATCACATTGGACATATGTTATGCAGATAATTAAATAGTAATAAAATATTTTATAACACACAAGCTTGCTGTTCCAAGTTACAGACTCCGTAGGAGTGGTTCTAAGTACCTATATTTTTTAAATAAGCTGCCACAACGTCTTATTGATCTACCTGTGCATAAGTTTGAATTATATATTAAAACGTGTTTGATTAAAAAGGGCTACTGTAAGGTAGAAGATTATTTAAATGATAAGAATATATGGCTAGTCTCAATAGGCTGTTTACCTGCACTGATAGATTTAACTTGACTAAGAATTTGTAACTACATAAGACTTGGCATTGTTTGATATAGAATGATTACAGGCCCCCTACGTCCAGATGCCCGGGGCGGACCGCCCTTTCCGCTAGTCCGCCATTAAAGAGAATCTATCTTTAATTAATCTATCTTTAGTGAAATTATTCATAAAACCAAGCTATAAAATGTTTGACAGACCGGTTGGTCAAACTAGTCCAAGACCCTGGCCACGAAGACAATGGTCGCGGGTTCAAATCCCGCAAGAGACAAAATGTTTACATTTGTACTCGAGTCATGGATGTTTATAAAGGTGTTAAGTATGTCTATCCGTTATCTAGAACCATAGTAATTTAACTGGTAGACAGTTAATTTTGTAAGCAAAAGAGACTGCTGTTATTATACGAGAAGAGACAGATTTGATAGATAGATAAAAAGTAATAACCATGAATGCTGCGATTTAAACAATTAAATAATACATACATACATAATGTCACGCCTTTTTCCCATGGGAAATTAAATAATTTTCTTGTTAAATTCCGCTCGGACGAAATCACGCATTTTTTTTTACATTTCAAGTGTAACATTGAAATGTTTTGAAGGAAATATTCTCATTTTAGTATGTAATTGACTTGAGGAAAATAAACGTAGGTAGTTAGGTAGTTAGGTACAATTGAGCAGGTACAGTGTTACTGAACGAATAAGATGATCATAATAATATGTAGTTAGAGTAGTTAGGTAAGTTTTGTTTTGTTTTCCGCGATTCATTTGCCTAGTGGAGCAAGATGGTCTTAGGTTTTACCCACACTTGGTTATTCTAATGGAAGTTGTTTGAGCGCACTTTATCCCAGACTAGCAGCCCACGGTTTCACCCGCGAAATTCCCGTTCCCGTGGGAATATGGGGATAAAATGTAGCCTATGTTACATACATAGCGTCACGCCCATAATCCCGGAGGGTAGGCAGAGTCATTTCCAATGGCCACATTCAGCCAAAAACAAAACTGGGCTGGCTAGATGGAACATTGTGAAAAAGTAGTGACAAGTGGCTAGCCCGTCGCCTACACAATCAGACACCTAAAACCCCATATAACATTAGTCGCCTTTTACGATATGCTAGGCAAGAAACACAGTTGCCACATTATTTTTAAGTCCCAGACCAACATGGGACAATAGGCTGGGTTAGATGGAAAACTGTGACTTTGTTACTCGCTGATAAGGTAGCTTTCCATTTGTCTAAAAATGTAATCACAATTCATTGTTTTTGTGTCCACCTAGTATAATATCCAGGCTTGCTAATTCCAGAATCATGGTTTAAGCCAGGGGGGAGCAGAGGGAGGGGGAGAGGGGGGGGGGGGGGGCAGATGCTCCTCCTCACATTGATATAACGTGATGTTTTCAGACATCTACACATTACAAAGAGGAAGGGTTTGATTGTTTGTTTGTATTAAATAGGCTCCGATACTACTGGACCGATTTAAAAAAATATTTCACCAATGGAAAGCTACATTTTCAGTAAGTAACATAGGCTATACTTTAAACCCATATTCCCACAGGAACGGTAGCTACGCGGGTGAAACCGCGGGCCGCTGCTAGTAGTATTATAAAGCAAGTCACTTTGTTATTATCTACGTCAGTAATTTAGATTACAAACGTTTCTAATCGCTATTTTTATACGTCATCCATACCAACCGATTTTGGCACTAAGTCAAAGCGATCAAAGCGAGCGACTTTAAACCATATGTGGCAACATCCTGGCCATCAATATTTGGCAGATTAAAAAAAGATCGCGCGTGCATTTCTGAATGCGTGTTGTTTTACAATCTGATTCCATTTTTAAACAAAACAAAACATTATAAATAAATATAAATATAAATATTAATATCCGACTACATCACATACATTGATCTGACTCCGAGGTAAGTAGCTTATGCACATGTGCTACGGATATCAGAAACAACAGTGGTATTACAAACATATACTTAAAATTGGATATTAACACCCAGACACAGAACAAACACAAGTATTCATCACACGAATGTTTGTCCTGGGTGGGGATCGAACCCACAACTCTTGGCGCATGGGGTAGGGTCACTACCGCATGCGCCAACATTGACCTGATGATTACTTTTTCAGTTACAAAATTAAAGGAAAAATAAATTTTACAGTTGATTGGAGCGCTGAATTATAAAAGTGTATTATAATTTTAGTAATTATAGAGCAGATGTACATGTGGTCTGAAGACTTTTAATATTTATTTTATGTTAGTATGTACACAGTTGTCGTTTTAAATTTTAATAGCATTCAGAAATTAATTATTTCATTGCCTACAGACGATAAAACGATGAATATGTACATTTTACTTTCATTGTTACTTATTTTATTACTTACGTATTTTATTTTATATAATATGTCACGTTGCTTCTACGAAATTGATTAATATTAATCTCTCACCGAAAATTTGCGATAAAAATCCAATTCGAATTCAATTTTCCGCACTGATTTTCCGACATTCCTGCACTTCCCAACAAAATATCTGTTTTTCTTTTTTAATTCACATTTATTTCAACTTCTCTGCATCGAATATTTTGGCGCACTTTTGATGAGTAAAACCTATTTGTTCGCGATGAGATGTGGTGTAAATTTTTTTTATTCACTTTTTTTTCTATATTTTTAACTTTTCATCAGCATCAATGAGTATTACATGAATTTGGCGGATTTTTTTTTTCATTTCACTTTTTTTTTTGTTTTAGCCCTCTGTCGGCGGCCGGGATTTTATTTATTTTTTTAAATTATGTTAGTTGCACCAAGGAATCACAATGGACATACCCATAGAGGCGATGACATATTGTCGCCAGAGCTGCCCCGCCTCCATCCTGTACGTCTGCTGGTTGACTGCGCCTGTCCCCACTGGGTCGTACGCGTACTCTCTATCGGCCATACGTCTATTTGCCGCGTCGCGAAACGTCACGATACGTCACGATACGTCACGCAGCGCTGAGGGTATACCGGTCTTGGCGGTCTCCCAAATCTGCAATGGAACATGCTTATGTTAATGTTTACAGTAAAGCCAATGGTGTAATTGCCTTTGATCAGGAAGATTTGTGGGCTACGTATGTATCAGCGCGTAGAGGATTATTTGATATTGATGCATTAAAGGCTCTGGTTTCAAATTAATCTAGGGAATCAACATTATATATGTAGACTTTAGTCGGTGTAAAATCTTTGATAAGTAGCAGTGTATATAAATTAATTAATATCATATATTACTCTTTGTACTTTTTTCACTATCTAGGGGTAAAAATTAAATATTCCAGCTTAGCTTAAGAAAATCGTATACTATCATTGTATAATTAATAATTCGTATCAAGTGTTTAACTTCTAAATTCTATTATGTACTATTTTCTTCTTTTATGATTGTTTTCCATAGATAAACGTTTTTGTAACATACAAGTTATATATTTTATTTTTTCTTGCCTCCCTTTTCTGTCCAAAAAGCCTTCCCAAAATAAAGATATAAGTAGTACCTAGATGTCACATCTCAGCTCGACCATAAATTCCTTTGCCACAATGTTTATATTAAAACACTTTTATGTTTGTTGATAAAACTATAGCACCTTCTATTTTTGAATATTTGAATAAATTTAATTGTCAATGTTTCAGGGGAAAATTCTTAAGTAATTTATATTATTTTATTATAGATAAATAATAAAATCGTCACTTTTCCATGGAAATACTTAGATTAGGCACTTCTATATTTTAAAGTGAAAATTGTCAATAATCCAACTAAACATTAGAAACTAGATTTCATTTAAAACAATCCGATTGTAGGATTAACTATCAAATGGCAAGAATATCAGCTGATTACATTTATAACTGACCATTGGTTAATACTGCAACTGTATTGTTTTAGAAATACGAAAGCTCGGAATTTTCCTTGTTGCTAAGAAACAGTGTTGCTAAGAGTTAAGTGTCTTAACACTTCCGCCGTTTTTCTTAATAAGTACAAAGATTTATGAAAATAGATTAATATACTGCAACTCGGAAGAATCTACTATACTTGAGTATAATAATATCCTTGTATTGAGGTAGCAAACATTTATTCAATGAATTAAAAATAGAAAAACTATTTAAGTAGACAATTATTAGGTAAAATAGGTACGTAGCCTTTCTGTTAAATAATCTGGTTCCCTGACATGACAGCTTACTAGGGTTGTCAAAATTTTTGGCTTTGATAATTAATTATATTTTTTACGGGGTATTTTGTAACACGTTGTACATTACAACTCAGATTCTTCTGCATTGTAGTAGGTACAATATCTTATGTAGTTGAGATAAACTCTAACTCTCTTTTAGCGAAATGTAGGTTAAGGAGCTTATGTATTGCATCTTGGACTTCCTTAACCCTTCTTGCCGGATTCTTCTCGGTAGATGCAACATTCCGAACCGGTGGTAGAATCTCTTTAACAGTTTTTGACGTTTTATAAGTGTTTCTTTGAAACCTATATATGTATATAAAGAATATTTTGACTTTGACTTCGGATATTGCGGGCGTGGTGGTACGTATATAAGTCAGATTATTTGCTATTACATCGAAACTAAAATGTTTTGATGGTCTAGTACTCAAAAAGAATGTACCAACAGTCTTTGCCTTTGGGAACTGCGTACGTAAAATTTCATAAAATAAAAGAAATATAATATTTCGTGTATTAAATGTCATCAAAAGCGGTTTAGGTTTAAAAAACAGACAAAGTTACTTCGTATATTAAGTTTTAAACTGACGAATAGAGGAATACCCACTTTGGGATGTCAAAGAACCCACTTTCATAATTTACAAATACTAATGGCTTAAAGTGGGTAATAATTTTACCAGATTACTTATAATAAGCCAAGTTTATCTACTTGTATCAATTTACCCATGATCTAAATAGACTGATCACCTACAGAGTTCAAATGGCTATCGTTGTAGTTCTGCTGACGTAAATATGAATTTAATATGTAAATAAATAAACATTGGGCCACATCACATAAAGGTACGTACATAAATTTTATTCAAAAGTAAGGTTTAATGTGAATTAATAATAATAATATTTTTTTTTTTAATAAATATCTAACGACATCACATACATTGATCTGACTCCGAGGTAAGTAGCTTAAACACTTGTGTTTCGGATATCAGAATCAACAGTGGTATTACAAATATATACTTAAATATTGGATATAAACACCCAGACACAGAACAAACACAAGTATTCATCATACGAATGTTTGTCCTGGGTGGGGATCGAACCCACAACTCTTGGCGCATGAGGCAGGGTCACTACCGAATACGCCATCGAGCCAGTCAAATTAGAATCAACTCTTTGGCTTGCTAGTGCATGGTAGTAGCTATCCTGTCTTATCTGCCAAAAGTTATCGATTCAATCTTCACCTAAGATGAAGATTCGTGTCATGAACACTGGTATTTGTTCTGTCATCATCTTCCTAGCGTTATGTCCCGTGTTTAGACGGGGTCCGCTTAGACCATGATCCAGGATTTAGCGAGTCTGGTAACTACATTGAAGCGACTGCCAATCGGACCTTCGTAACCCTAAGATAGGGGAACCAGGGAATTTTTGGATCATGGTTACAAATCCAAAGTAGTTTGAATTTGCAGGTATCATCACGATGTTTTCCCTTACCGCCGAGCTAGTGGTATAAATACGTACTTAAATAGAAAAATTCAGAGGTACGTGCCGGGTTTGAATCCGCACTCCTCGATTAAGAGGCGCGTGTCCTTACCATTGAACTACCACCGCTCTACTAGTGTTTGTTCTGTGTCTGGGTGTCAATATTTCAATATTAGTATTTAAGTTTATATTTGTGATACCGCTATTGATTCTGATATCCGTAACACAAGTGCTTAGCTCTTAAGTCAGAGTCGGACCAATGTTGGTGATGTTGTCCGTTTAATATTGACTGGCTCGATGGCGCATTTAGTAGTAACCTTGCCCCATGCACCAAGGGTTGTGGGTTCGATCCCCACCCAGAACAAACATTTTTGTGATGAATACTTGTGTTTGTTCTGAGTGTGGATGTTAATATATAACATTTCATTATATATTTGTAATACCACTGTTGATTCTGATATCAGTAAGACAAGTGCTTAAACTACTTACCTCAGAGACAGATTAATGTCTGATATAAAAAAAAAATACTAAGTTCATCAACCACAATCACCCAAACTTGAAACAAATAGTTGTTTTGAAGATCGAACCTGCGCCTCTTCCGACGAGAATAACGAAAGTAGAAAATTCTTATTCTTTTTAAAACATTAACGCAAAGGTTGAATAGTACCAAGGTAATATCTGTCACATGTTTGTCTGGGACCCAAAAATAATGTGAAATTAACTATGTTCCTTGCCTTGCATTGCATGCCGTAAAAGGCGACTTTTCGTCTATCGGATATTGAGTATGTGATTACGTCGGCGACAAGCACAGACTAGTAAAAAAAGGAGGACTCCGCGCTACTAACCAGACGTTGAAACTGCGCAGGTGCTCCAACCTGAGACGCAACTTACGTCACACATAGACAAGCGCTTCAAATGACAGATTTCCGATATCTGGTATTCATGAGAATCTCACTAACACATACATAAACGTGGCTTCACGCTGTAGTATGACAGTGCGGAGTCCTTCTTTTTTTATTAGTCCGTGGCGGCGAGCTAACCACTTGTTACGACTTTTTTACAATTTTGCATCTAACCCAACTCAATTTTATTTTTGGCTTAATTTGTTTCAGGGAACTTCCTGTTCCTTGGACTCGTCTACCCCTTCAGGGATTGCGTGTTATGTAGGTAATATTTACGTCCAACCGTTGAAATATCATTGGTACCATGCAAGGCTTGACAATAAGCTTATCGTTTGCTCTGCTCATTACGTAAAAAGCTATCCTGTTGAAACTGGCGCAAGTAGATAGGTATTACATAAATAAATTTATCGAACCCAGATATCAGTATCGAAGATAAGACCAAGTATGTGGTACCAACTTATTGATAGCACCTGAGTAAGTGTGAGCGAGAACCCTCCACATTGGTTCCGTATATTTACATACATACGTATGTACATAACATCACGCCCATAATCCCCGAAGGGGTAGGTCCGTATATTTGTTTTTAAGATTATTATATATTTTTGAATTACTATTTGTTTGTAAGATCTTAATTTATTTTTGTTCCTTAAATATTTTATATGTTTATTATTTATTTCATTGTACGTTTTTAATTTTTCTTAAAAAAAGCGAATCAATGAAACTTTACCTAATTTTTTTTCATAGAATCGCTGTATTGCTGAAAATGTTATATTCTTACGCCACAAGATTAATGTAACTCGTATTTAGACCTTGTAAAGACAGTCTCTTTGTAACATATTGAACCAATGATTAATAAAGAGAATGAACAAATGAAATGGTTAAACTGGCCTGCTGCCTCTTTGACTCTGTCTACCCCTTCGGGGATTATGGCCATGATGTTATGTATGTATGTAACAAATGAAATGATGAAAAGACTTAAGTAATAGGGTTCACTTGACTCTGAATTTAATGTATGAAACCCTAAATTAGTTATCTATTTATGTGGGGTCGGTAAAAAAAAGTAAGTAGTAAGCTTATGATTTGATAATAAAATCATTAGTTCGACGAAAAACAATAAAGACATCGAAAATTTCTAAATTGACCAATAAAAATTATCCCTTAATTTTTTTTTACGAGATTCTGAAATGTGTGTTTTTTAGTAACACCTATGTGAAATTTAAAAATATCTGTCGAAAAACCTATAAAAATTAACGACTACATTGTGTATTGTGACGATTTGGGGATATATTCAAATGAATAACAATGAATTTTTATAAAATGTTTCGGATGAACTCCGAATGAATTCGTTATATTTCCCAAAGATAATTAACTAACTAACCCAAAGATGAAGATAAAAAAGAAAGGTAGTTAAAGATCGGAAACTTAACTTTTCGCACGGTGACCAGCTTAAGTAGTTGAAAATTACTGTGCCTGCGAACTTCGTACCGCCCCATGTTGGAGAAAAAAAATGTGACAAGGTCACTACTTTTTCACAATTTTCCATCTAACCCAAAATAAATATTAAAGGGGGCGCCCATACAACAGACATGGTTTTTTGCCGTTTTTATTAGGGTTGCCATCTCCAAAATTTGGCAACCAGGACAAGACGCGTGAAAACCCCGGATTTTAGAGCCCAGAACCCGGACATGTCAACAGATTTTTTTAACATAGTCAGTGTAATAAAATACAGTTGAAAATGACGATGAATTTAGCGGGTCGGTTAGTCGGTTGATGCGGCGTGCGGGCACAGTGATTGTGTCGGGGTGGCCCAAGACTAACATTTTTAAACCCGAACTACAAATGAAGCCCGGACGCTCCCCGGATGCCCTCTAAACTAGGACAAATCCGGGGAAACCCGGACGGATGGCAACCCTAGTTTTTATAGATAATGGCAAGGAACCCAACGTACGCGAGTCCGACTCGCACTTGGCCGGTTTTTATCCATAATACGAAAACGTTGTTCACGTTTCAGAAGGACAGGTGAATACACCACCAATGACGATGGTTCATTGAATTACCGGTTGAACATTGCAAACACAATTAATTATTTGGTCTTAGATAGAGACATAAAAGGGCAGATGGAGGGCGCCGCAAACCAAATACAAAGTCGAAAGCAAATACAATCTTGAATTAGTGCATGACAACGCGACAATTCATTTGTCAATTAAAAACAATACTTTTTAAAACATAATAACATTATTCGTTCCATGTTGGTCTGAGACTCAAAAGACAGTGCCAACTGTGTTCCTTGCCTAGTATGTCGTAAATACCGACACTGGGCTATTTTTTATCGGGTTAGTGATAACAGAGGCGACGAGCTAGCCAATTATTACTGCTATTTCACAATTTTCCAACGAACCTAATCTATACTTTACTTACTAATATTATAAAGCTGAAGAGTTTGTTTGCTTGAACGCGCTTTTTTCAGGAACTACTGGTCCGTTTCGAAAAAATATTTCAGTGTTAGATAGCCTATTTATCGAGAAGGCTATAGGCTATATAACATTAACTATAAACGTGGGCGAAACCCCGGGCACAGCTAGTTCAACTATATTTTTGGCCAAGGTTTAAGAAGTTTTATTGTTTCTTGTACATTGTACCCTTCAGGATTTCGGGCGTGATGATATATATCAAGTTGTATGTAATAATATTCTTCCCAGTCAAAGTAAAGATCATTGAGTACCTATATAATGGTTAACGGGCTTTTGGGTATGTGACTGAGTAGGCGACGAGCTAGCCCCTTGTCACTTCTTTTTCACAGCTTACCATCCAACCCAGCCCACTGTCCCATGTTGGTCTGGGACATAAAAAGAATATGCCAACTGTGGTTCTTGTCTAGCATGTCGTAAAAGGCGACTAATGGTATATCGGGTTTTGGGTGTGTGATTGTGTAGGCGACAGGTTAGCCGCTTGTCACTGCTTTTTCACAATTTTCCATCTGACCCAGCCGGGCTTTATTTTTGGATGAGTGTGGTTGAAGGGGCTGCCCCTTTGACTCTGCCTACCCCTACGGGGATTAGGGCGTGATGTTATGTATGTATGAGTACCTATCTATTCATTGGTTTGTGTTACTAAGTAAACTTCACGCCACTTTCCTAGCGGGGTAGGCAGAGAGAGCCGAGTAACAAGCAGTAGTACACAATCATAAACCCAATACTCAGAACATCATAAGTCGCCTTTTACGACATGCTGGCCTGCTAGGCAAGACACACAGTTTTGGTGCAATATTTTTTAAATTACACACCATCAGTACCTACATAAAAGTTGAAATAAATCCGCTAAAGATTTCAAGTCAAGTCTCGCTTCCTGTTTCTAACTATAACTTAATAATGCAAACTATTAATTGATTGCACACCCATCCAAATCCAAAGGTAATTAAATTACAATACAATAGAGTACATCCACAGTAAACAATGTAATGAGGATCCATTGTAACATCTTTAATCTGTGTTACGTTGGCTTTGTAATGGTTTCTTTATTTCCGCATGAGAGATATTCCAGTAATTACTAATCCTATGAGGAGTACTTTGCTTTGCTTTCTTATATATTCAACTAGCAGCGCACCACGTATTTCCCGTTCCTGTGGGAAAACGGGGATAACATTTAGACTACTAACTTCTGCACGCGGCGTTGCTCACGTGGTACATCAATAAAACAGTACAAGTCATATTATTGTAAAGTTTCATTAAAAATCCATGCAGTACTTTTTGCGTGAAAGAGTAACAAACATCCATTCATGCATCCATCCATATAAACTTTCGCGTTTATAAAATTAGTAAGATGTTACTCGCTGATAAAATAGCTTTTAATTGGTGAAATAATTTTTCAAATCGATCTAGTACTTTTCCTTGATTTAATTAAATCAAATCTTATTAAGTATATATAGATATATAGATTAAGTAACAATTAAGGGGTGTTAAACTATAGATAAATATGGGTAATTTAGCAAACTAGCCAAGGAACACTCTGTCTGTCTTAAAAGGAACGTACCAAATGTTCCTGGTTCCAACTGGGACCAATCAAATTTACGAAATAGATATCAGAAAATTATGAAGAAGCAGTAATAGGTGGCTAAGCTCTCTGTATCTTAAATTAAACAATAATATAACGCGGTTTCACCCGCGTAGTTCCCGTTCCCATGGGAATATGGGGATAAAATATAGCCTATGTTACTCGCTGATAAAGTAGTGTTACATTGGTGAAAGAATTTTTCAAATCGGTCTAGTAGTTTCGGAGCCTATTCAATACAAACAATCTAATCTTTCCTCTTCATAATATTAGTATTAGTATAGTATAGATAAACTCATTGGATGGATTGTGTGAAAGATGATATGAGTAAAATGGGAGTGGATAGCTTGATGAGATGAATGGGAGTGGGAGCGGCTGACCGGGACGTATGCTGAGCCGACCCCAGAAATCCTGGGAGAAGGGCAAGAGGATGATGAAAGATAAACTCAATTCCCAACACACCATTAGCCACCAGGACCATTAGGCCATTAGGACCACTGGTGCTCCATTTTATAAGATGTAGACCAAATGAGACTAATGAAATTTACGAGGTAGTCATAGGGGCATTGTGAAACAACAGTGAGCTTGGCAAAGATCACAGTTGGTACATTATTTTATGTCCCAGATCATCATAAGACCAATCTTTCAAGTCATAATGCGCTAATATCAATTCTTTTCGCGCGTCGCGTCAAGGGCTGCGCGTGCGCCGAGTTCCGGAAATGCGCGGAGATGACTAATGGCCGCCGGTAGACTTCCTCCCGCCATTTTCCTTCCTAGCGGTAATCGAACATTCATCACGTAATTTGACGCTTTTCCTCTTTTGATGGTTGATAACCCGTCACCGACTTGCAATTTATTTCGTTAATTACACGTACTTTTAAAAAAAAAAGGACTCTACGCTGTCATACTATAGCATGAAGCCACTTTTATGCTGGTGTGAGTGAGATACTTATAAATACCAGATATCGGATATCTGTCATTTGGAGCACTTATTATGTCAATGTGTGACGTAAATTGCGTGTCAATTTGGAGCACCAACTTCTGGTTAGTGGCGCGGAGTTCTCCTTTTTTTACTAGTCCGTGGTTAATTACTATATTTTCGGCGTTCCGTTCTCTCCACTTACCATTTTAGGGAAAGATAGTGTACTTTTTGCTTTTTATTACTATATTTTATTTATTTTGTGCAAGACATTTGAAAAAATTAGTATGCTAATAGATTTTTGTAAACACCGGTTTTTTTCTTGGAACAAGGTAAGATGATAATGCGTATCAAAATTTCAAAATGATCTATTGAGTAGATGAGAGATCAAAGTAACAAACAAACTCAATTTCGCATATAAAATATTGATAAGAATATCGTTATGCTTCTATATTCTTTACTAGCTGTGCCAGCGGTGTCACCCGCGTTTATGGTTAATATTATAAAGACTATTTCCGTCATACATGATTTCTATGTAACTTTAACCCGTAACCGTTTTTCCAACATTTCCCTACACTACTCTGCTCCTATTGATTGTAGCGTGATGAAAAGTATACTATAACCTGCCCAGGAGTATGAAGAATAATTGTACCAAGTTTCGTTAAAATCCGTCGAGTAGTTTTTGTTACTATAAGGAACATACAGACAAAAATTTTACTGATTGCATTTTTGGCATCAGTATCGATCACTAATCACCCCCTGATAGTTATTTTGAAAATATATTTCATGTACAGAATTGACCTCTCTACAGATTTATTATAAGTATAGATAAGTAGATTTATACCTAGGTTAAAAATAAGACGTCTAGACCTAATCGTTGTTTTGAAACTAAGTAAAAAAAGTAAACTGAGCGTGTTAGGAAAAATGTTTTACACTGATAAAAAGAGGAGTGGCCTAAGTATACTCAAGTTATCATATTCATGGAAAATATTGCAACCAGTCTGATTCATATGACGGCGCTATTAACTTAGTGATAACAATTACCTAGATGTCCTAATACTATTTACTTGGCATACTTAAGTCAATTAAAGGAAATCAATATACGTAAGTAATTAATATTGGGTTTGAGATTGTGTGGGCAATGAGCTAGCAGCTTGTCACACATTTTTCACAATTTTTTATCTACCTCAACCTAGGTTTTCATCTAGATGTGGTTTAAGCTTATTGCTTGCCTACCTCTTCGGGGATTTGTGTGTTTGTATGGAGTGCTTCTTTTACATTCATAATAAACAGTAATCACCGCTGGTACGTAAATTATTAATAATTAACCCTTTATTATAAACCCAAAACCGTAACTAGCCGAAATAATTATAAGTAAAAACCGGTTTTGTTGAATGCAATGCGTCTAAGTCTGCTGCGCCTAAGTCACTGTTGATCGATGTCTAAAGTCTCAATCGCAAGTCGAATCTCTGTGGCAAACCCTCATATTGCATACACAGGGAAAGAGATGCACTATCAGATAAATTGGGCACGAACAGCTGTAATAGCTGGAAATGAGTTAATTCGCATTAATCTGCAGCGCACAAGGTCACCGGGTCTGCGCCTGCGCAGTGTCCACTCGAATTATGTTTACCAATTGTGTAAGCAATCTGTAATTAGTATAGAAGGTTAGTATCAAATGATTTCATTTTAGAACTTGTATTAGAATGATTTTATATTCGGCTTTGTTCGTATTCAATTTTAGTATTTTCCCTCGGGAAAAGTTTTGTCTCATGTTGTTCTGGGATTTAATAAGAATTTGATTAAACTGCCAACTTCCTGACTCCGGACTGTTACAGAGTACCTAAGTAATTTCAAAATTAAATAACCAGCCACAAATTAACATAACGCTAGGTAGATGATGATTAATTCACAAATTTCCTTGTACTAGCGCCATTAATTGCCTCACGCCGTTTATGAAAATCGTGACTCGTTCCCCACAGAACAGGCTTAGTCTAGTGTGGGGACCAGCAACCCTGTTACTTGTAATTGTACTTTTTGTGGAAATAAATTTTATTATTATTTTTCTTTATATACGGTTATATATTTTCCCTAAGTAAGGGGTAATTTTCATTATTACGGGCTTTTGGCCAAGTAAGAATGAAGGTAAAGCTGTGTGTTATGTATTATCCGAATCGGATTCAAGCTGTAAAAATTTACGTACTATTCGGCATGTATTTAGTATGGCGGCTTTTTGTAGGGTTATGTAAATATATTTATGTATATTTAGTATATTTAAACCGGTGATTAATTGTTTAGGGATAACTCCTGTGGTAGAAACTACTATTGGCACTATGGTTACTTTATCCATCTTCCACACTCTCTTAATCTGATCCTGTAGCTATTATTCGAAATATTATTCGTATTTGGGACGGCTATATCTATTATATATGTATGTTTATCGCGTTTATCAAGTTTATCTTATTATTATTTTATTATTTTTGGCCCGACCCGGGATTTGAAGCTACCACTAGACCAACGAGGCACTCCAAGTATAAAAATGCTTGAAAAACATTTATACTTTATGCACAACATTGCTTTAAAATTCTGTTAGGCGTTAGAATATTATCAGGTTAGTGGTAATGTGGAAAACCATAACTCCTTACGTTTTTTAATAGCAAAATTATAAAGTTACTAAATCTATACTAATATTATAAAGCTGAAGAGTTTGTTTGTTTGCCATCTCAGGAACTACTGGTCCGATTTGAATTTTTTTTCAGTGTTAGATAGCCCATTTATCGAAGAAGGCTACATCCTACTAATATGATAAATGCGAAAGTCTGTATGTATGGATGGATGTTTGTTACTCTTTCACAAAAAAACTACTAATTGGATAATATAGCTCATACACCCGAATAACATATAGGCTATGTTTCATCGATGTACCACGCGAGCAAAGCCGCGGGCAGAAGCTAGTCAACCATAAATGCGGGTGAAACTGCGGCCACAGCTAGCAATTTGCATACCTGACTATTTTCGTGAAAGAGACTACTGATTTTATAATCGGTGTTTTTATTTTGAAATAGTTAGGTACTATGTTTACTAAAACGTATGTTGTTTTAACGTATCTAGTCTCTAGCCAGTTTTTTCAGAATGAGTACCTATTATATATACATAGACTTACATACATACATAGCATCACGCCCATAATCCCCGAAGGGGTAGGTAGAGTCAAAGGGAAAGGATGCTCCTGTAACTTACGTATAGAAGCTACTTTTCAAACTGCTGGGTTTTCTGAATATCGACAGATTATGTGTTTTTTGTCCCATGTTGGTAGGGGACTTAAAAATAATGTGCCAACTGTGGTTCTTGCCTAGCAGTCGTAAAAGGCGACCAATGGTTTATGGGGTTTTGGGTATGTGATTGTGTAGGCGACAAGCTGGCCACTTGTAACTACTTTTTCACAATTTTCCAACTAACCCAGCCCATTGTCCCATGTTGGTCTGGGACTTTAAAAAAAAGTGCCAACTGTGGTTCTTGCCTAGCATGTCATAAAAAACGACTAATGGTATATCGGGTTTTGGGTATGTGATTGTGTAGGCGACGAGCTAGCCACTTGTCACTACTTTTTCACAATTTTCCATCTAACCCAGCCCCGTTTTGTTTTTAGCTGAATGTAGTTAAGGCCTTGTAGGCCTGCTGCCTCTTTGACTCTGCCTACCTCTTCGGGGATTATGGGCGTTATGTTATGTATGTATGTTTTTTTTTATTACATTATAAAAAAATAATTTATTTTGTTTTATGTCCTTAAAAAATGTACCTATTAAAAAAATCTTCGCTTCGTATTTGATTAAGTTTAACAAGGCATTATATTATTCCGTGATTGTATTGTGTCCGAAAAATAAAAGATAATTACCTTAATCAATTGAACAATCGAAATATTCCACTAGCACCTTTTCAAGAACTCTTAGATAACATCATCGAGGACCATCCTGTCTTAGATCAGTGATTCGATAGCCGGCTCATTAGCTTATCACTTGACGTTATCACAAGTGGCACATCTGATGGCGACCCTCAGGGACAGCACTCGGCTGAAGGAGGCATATCTTTTGCTAATCACTCATGTAAGTAGTTCCTCGAGTGGAGAATATCTGTGGCCTGATTTGTTTTGAAACTTATGATTTAAGATCTTTATTTAAAGACTAGCTGTGCCCGTTGTTTCACTCGCTTTTATGGTTAATGTTATATAGGCTATAGCCTCGATAAATTAACTATACAACAATTTTTTTTTTTCAATTCGTGCTAGTAGTTTCTGATATTTGCGCGTTCAAGAAAACAAACAACTCTTAAAGCTTTATATCCCACCCAACACAAGCATTCGTGTGATGAATACTTGTGTTTGATCTGTGTCTAGGTGTTAATATTCAATATTAATTTAAGTACATATTTGTAATACCACTGTTGTTTCTGATATCCGTAACACAAGTGCTTTAGCTACTTACCTCGGAGTCAGATTAATGTATGTGATGTAGTCTGATATTTATTTATTTATTTATAATATTTATGTAGATATAAGTGGATCGTAACATTAAAAAACAGATACTTTTTACATAATATCAGAGTTACACGAGATAAAACCACGGGCCACAAATATAAATACACAACTGCAGCGAGTCTAGTTTAAAAAATAATAGAATCAATGATTAGATTGTTATGTCTAGTTGTATAGATAGATGTATTAATTATAAATGAAGTTATTTATCGCATACAATGACATAGTGGACATTCTTTACTATAATAAAAAACTTTATGTAGCGGTTTAAGTTACAAATTGGACTATTTTACAGAAGCCGTGTTGTCTTCAAAGACCTTATAACATGCAGACGCCCGATATGATAAAAAGTTAGTAAAATACGTTTCAGCTTAAAGGACCCAAAACCGGTAGAGAGAGAAGAAAATATCTGTTGAAATGATATGAAATGAAATTATCTTTACTTACGTAGGCTTAAATAAGCACTGATAAATCGTCAGTACATACAAATGAAAATTTACCACCGGATTCGGAAAGTAGCTTCTACCGAGAAGAACCGGCAAGAAACTCGATAGTTACTCTTTTCAAAGTTCTCTAATCCATATATACATACATAACATCACGCCCGTAATCCCCGAAGGGGTAGGCAGAGTCAAAGAGACAGCAAGCGCCTTTAACTACATTCAGAAAAAAATAAAACTAGGATGGGTTAGATGGATTATGTATTTACAATATTTCTTAAGCTCAGGCGTTATAATTCCTCTTATTTTATAGCGACGTATATAATTCATAAATAATCCTCATAAACACAGTATTTAACAGTTGCAAATTAGCACATTCATACTCACCGCTGATTAACACGTAGGACTGGAAATTATAATGTAATATTGTAGGTAAATAAGACCAAGTTCATTAAACAGCAGTAAAACAAGTCCATTTAAAACTAGATTTAATATGTGTTTGTTACGTTTAAAAGCCATATTTGTGTTGTAAAAAATATTGTTTTTATCACTCTGCCTACCCCTTGGGGATTATTGGCGAGATGATATGTGTGTATGTTTATTTTTATCAAAGGTTCGTAAAACTAAGGCGTAATATTTATCCATGAAGATCTAATAAATATTAAATGATTTTGTAATTTTACATACATAACATCACGCCCATAATCAATGAAGGGGTCAAAGTCAAAGGGGCAGCAGGCCCCTTTAACCACATTCAGCTAAAAACAAAACTGGGTTGAGTTAGATGGAAAATTGAAACCGCAGGGCGCTGCTAAAAATTATACATATATAATTTGTATATACTAAAACTGAAGACCGAAAGGATAACCGAAAGTTGGATTAATAGGAACATTTGTTCACACTTGTGTCTGCGCAGATACCTGTTCACTCTATTATCGCCTGCGTTAGCTATATTTTATTAGGAAGATATTATTAGTTACTCATATACGAGTATATAGTATCTACTAGCTGTGCCAGCGGTGTCACCCGCGTTTATGGTTAATGTTATAAAGACTATTTCCGTCATACATGATTTCTATGTAACTTTAACCATTGAGGCTGCACACGCGACGGAAGCTTAAAAAATGGAGTAACTTCTCCCGTTTTCCCAACATTTCCCTTCACTACTCTGCTCCTATTGATTGTAGCGTAATGAAAAGTATACTATAACCTGCCCAGGAGTATGAAGAATAATTGTACCAAGTTTCGTTAAAATCCGTCGAGTAGTTTTTGTTTCTATAAGGAACAGACAGACAGACAGACAAAAATTTTACTGATTGCATTTTTGGCATCAGTATCGATCACTAATCACCCCCTGATAGTTATTTTGAAAATATATTTCATGTACAGAATTGACCTCTCTACAGATTTATTATAAGTATAGATAAGTGAACGTATCTAGTACTTTACTGACGTGACCCTACACTGTGGTGTAATCAATGCTTATTTATCGCTCTGTCAGTCTCCACGTGAGCAGACCTCGGCTATGTAAAAATAAAAGTGCTTTTAGCACGTGAAGAGATAAATTTCAAGCAACAACACAAGTGTATTCAATGTAACGATATCTAGTAATATTTATTATACCTAGTAATTACGCAGGACAGATGAAACAATGTAACTATTTTAATATTTCGTAGTCTACTATACTAAGAGCGGGGGTAGCTCAATGGTAAGGACACGCTCCTCTTAACCGAGGAATGCGGGTTAAAACCCGGGCGTGATGAGACTTGCAAATTCAAATAACTTTGGATTTGTGACCATGGTCCCAAAATTGTCTGGTTCCCCTATCTTAGGGTTACAAAGGTCCGATCGGCAGTCGCTTCAACGTAATTACCAGACTCGCTAAATCCTGGATCATGGTCTAAGCAAACCCCGTCTAAGCACGGGACATAACGTCTACTATACTTCTAAACGTGAACCCACAAAGACAGAATCATAGATTTGTATTATTTTGATAAGTAGACTGTTTTCTCCAAAGGCTGTTATTAAAGCCAAGGATTCTTGTCCCGTTTTAGTCTGGGACTTAAGAGGAAGTACCAACTATGTTCCTTGCAAAAGGAGACTAATGGTGTGTTCAGTATTGGGTCTGTGGTTATGTAGGCGACGAGTTGGGTACTCGATATTATTCTTTCCATCTAACCCACCCTTATTTTATTTTTTACTGAATGTAGATTAAAAAAAGAGCTAACGGGTCTTTAAACTTTGTCTGTCCTTCCGAAAAGTCAGGCTAAATAAGAACAGACGCCTTTTTATACCGCCATATACATCGCAATGCAAAAAATATAAAATACTAGTTAAGTTGACCCGACGCAAACGTAACGCCCCGTTCTCGGATTTTTAATACCCATTTTTTTTGCGCGCTACTTTCAATTTTTTCTTTCATAAGAACCTTTACAATAAGCCTTGACAATAACAAACACAATTAAAAAAGAATAAGCGAAATCGGTAAAACCGTTCTCAAGTTATAGCTTTGGGTGGACCACCCTTAACATTTAGGGGTATGAAAAATAGATGTTGGCCGATTCTCAGAGCTACTTGATAAGCACACAAAATGTTATCAAAATCGGTTCAGCCGTTTAGGAGGAGTTTGGAAACAAACACCACGACACGAGAATTTTATATATTAGATATATATTTTTTGTGCTATGCTAAGAGGACTGGGAAGGAAGAGGGAGTTCCCAAATCGCCCTATGAAAATTCTGAGTATCAAGATAAACATCTATTTGCTATTGTAATAAGCGATTGATTAGATTTAGCTAATTCATTTTGATTGACGTCATGTTGATTTTGCAAGGTTATTAGATATTATCCAATATGAATATATTCGATAATAACATACACGAACTAGCTTCTACCTGCGGCTTCACTCGCGTGGTATATCGATGAAACATAGCTTATGTGTTATTCTCATGTATAGGCTATACTATTGTAAAGTCTTATTAAAATCCATGTAGTACTTTTTGCGTGAAAGAGTAAGAAACATCCACACATCCACACAAACTTTCGCGTGTATAATATTAGTAAGATTGCATGAAAAATAAATGAACTTATAACATATTTGCCTCTGCGGTTCTGTCCGCGTAGTGTCCTTTCCCGTGGGAATACGGGGATAAAATATGGTCTACGTTACTCGCTGATAAAATAGCTTTCTTGAAAGAATTTTTCAAATCGCTTTAGTAGTTTCGAAGTCTATTCTATTCAAACAAACAAAAATTTCCTCTTTTCTGATATTAGTAGATATATATAAATGTTTATATGTGCCTAAAATAATTGTTTGATGACAAATCAATAGTCCACCAGTTAAACCTAATAAAAAAAATCTTCCTGTTTTTTTCTACCAGATACGGACTAACTATTTCTTCTATTCCAACCAGAAAATTTAAATTTACTTTTATTTGTTTTGTTGTATTTTATAAAAACGATGGCTAAAGAAGAGAAATTAATAAAAATATTTAGGTAAAAAATCGCACACCTATTTATTTTCTAGAAACTATTATTATCCCCATTTCTAATGATGTTTCTCATTCTTTGACTGGCCCGTTGGTCGTGTGGTCAGAGAACCTGGCCACGAAACCAAGGGTCGCGGGTTCGAATCCCACTAGGGGCAAATGTTTCGTGTGATGAACATGGATATTTGTACTCGAGTCATGGATGTTTATAAACGTATTTAAGTATGTCTATCCATTTACCTTGTATCCCTAGCACAAGCTTATAAGCTTAGTTTGGGACTAGGGAATTGGTGTGTCAGTCTGAAGAAATTATTTATTTATTCTAAAACTACATTACATGCATGAAATGAATTTCCACATTAGAAAACAAGCTTTCATACATTACCTATCTCAATAATCAACTTACTACCTATTAATTAATACAGATAAGCCCACAGTCACCACCAAAAGTCTTCACAGTATCTTCATTACATCATTTTTTAGCATAGCGCTATCTAGCCGTTCAATCATTCTAATCTCAATCTAGGCAAATACTCATAAGTAGAGTTATATAGATAACTGTACTTATGCTATACTAGTTTCCATCCGAGACTTCGTCTGCGCGAAATTAACTAAAACTTTTCAGTATCCTAAAAATTTATCTCAAATAAAAGTAGTCTAACTCCTTGTAACATTCCCGTCAAAATTCAGCCAGTTCAGTGATTAATTGAAACAAACAAACCGAGTGACAGGTTAAAGTAAAAGCTATAAAACTTGTTTTTTTATTATTATAATAATATGGGCTTTAATATTATAATAATAAAAAATAAGTTTCATAGCATTTGCTTTTATTTTCTGGCTGAATGTAGTTAAGAGGGCTACCCTTTTACTCTGCCTATCTCTTTTGGGATTGAGGGAGTGATTATATATATGTTTAATAATATAAACTGTATATTCATTCATATGACTGCAATAACAAGCTATTATTTTGAACCCGCTGGAGGCAATCAGCGCAGGACCGGTCGTTTTGGCGATCTTTGGGGGAGGCCTATGTCCAGCAGTCATATGAATGGCGTCAGACGTCTTTCGACTGAGATAATGATTTTGAAATTGCAAACAGACACTTTAATTTTATATGACAGTATTAATTTACGCAAAAATCCGCGATTATAATCGAATGTAATCTTTTTTACGTGAGATTATCTTTGAGATGTCCTTGTAACCTTTAAGGGGGAAGAGGGGGTTTGAAAGTTACTAAATAGCGACTATAAGTACGACTTGTGGTGAAAACAGGGGGCTACTTTTGAAAAAGACACTCAGACGTTTTGTATGGAATTCATTCTAAGGTACAAAGTTTATTGAGGGTGTGAATTAATGGGATAGAATGAAAAATCCCATGTCGGTGTGGCACACTTTTTTTTACTTAAAGCCGTAGTGCTTGTATGAAAAGGATCATGGTTTAGTTAAAATTACGAAACTGTTGCCGACACTGGCCTCATCACTTTTATATTAATACTTTTTGCACCTTTTATTATTTTTGTATTCAAGTTTAGAATTCAAATTTTATGTTGATATAAAGTACCTATTGTTTTTCTAGCAGTCTCTTTACAAATATACGTCTGTTCACATCTTGGCAGTCTCTATCATTTACATCCACCACTTAACAAGTGGATCATACATATAATAATAATAATATAATATATAATATTCAACGACATCACATACATTGATCTGACTCCGAAGTAAGTAGCTTAAGCACTTGTGTTACGGATATTAGAAACAACAGTGGTATTACAAATATATAATTATATATTGGATATTAACACCCAGACACAGAACAAACACAAGTATTCATCACACGAATGTTTGTCCTGGGTGGGGATCGAACCCACAACTCTTGGCGCATGGGGCAGGGTCACTACCGAATGCGCCATCGAGCTTGTCAACATAGATTTGAAAAATCTTGTCCGTGCTCGGGTTTGATGCACCGGTCGCATATGAGGCTCGAATCATTAATATCGAGCTCTGCCGCTATTGCATAATAAAAGATAGATAGATAGATATATTCTTAATTGCACGAAAAACAGATACTGAAATAAGGATACAAACAAATACAACACCATTTAGGCGGTCTTATCGCTAGAAGCAATCTCTTCCAGACAACCTTCAGGTAGAGGAAATTAACTATCGAAAAAAGAGGGGTAGGGCCGTGCAGTAAATCATACCTCCTAATTAATAATAAATAAATTCTTCAGACTGACACACCAATTCTATGGAAGGTTCCAAACTAAGCTTATGCTTGTACTATGGATACTAGTTGAACGCATAGACATACTTAAATACGTTTATAAACATTAATGACTCGAGTACAACTGTCCATGTTCATCAACGAAACATTTGTACCTAGTGGGATTCGAACTCACAATCCTTGGTTTCGTGGCCAGGGTCTCTGAGCACTCAACCAACAGGCTGGTGAAAAAAAGGATTATGTAAAAATAAAATTCAGTCGAATTGAGAACCTCCTCCTTTTTTTTGAAGTCGGTTAAAAATATCAATAGTTAGGGGCCATCCATAAAGTACGTCCTTGTCACAGCTAGTCACATTTGTGGGACTCCCCCCTCCCTAGTGTGACATCACATGTTTTGCAATTGTACATCCAGAAATTGCAAATTATTATGATATATTACATTTTGAAACGTGATGTCACTAAACCTAGGACCCCCACCGCTTGTCACACCATGTCACACATCGTAGACCCCCTCAGTCCCCCTTTACGTGTGACGTACTTTATGGATGGCCCCTTACTCATTCAGTGTTCGATAATATCCGTTTTATTCAGACTCCGATCTACTTTAGTATGAATCATTGAATTGGTCAACAAAGCGATTACTTTTACATTTTTTATAACTAAATATATTATATAAAATTACTATCGTTATAACTTTGTACTTGGATTTACCTATGAGTATAGACAAAAATGTGTCATACAAATGAATATATCGAATATATAATAGGATAAATAAATATGTAATAGGATTTGATATGATAAACCATGTAATACATCGTAGAGCGTTCCACTACGTATAAGTTCGCTATATGTGTATACCTTATGTTTTTAAATACCTATACTTATATGTGCAATAGTGCATTCACGAAATTAAATAAATAAATCAGACTACATCACATACATTGATCTGACTCCGAGGTAAGTAGCTTAAGCACTTGTGTTACGGATATCAGAAACAACAGTGATATTACAAATATATACCTCAATATTCAATATTAACACCTAGACACAGAACCAACACAAGTATACATCACACTAATGTTTGTTCTGGGTGGGAATCGAACTTATAACTCATGGCGCCTAGGGTAGGGTCACTACCGAATGCGCCATCGAGCCAGTCAAAAATTGACCGCTACATTACATAACATCACGCCCATAATCCCCGAAGGGGTAGGAAGAGTCAAAGGGGCAGCAGGCCCCTTTAACCACATTCAGCCAAAAATAAAAATGCGCTGGGTTAGATGGAAAATTGTGAAAGAGTAGTGACAAGCGGCTAACCTGTCTGTCGCCTACACAATCACACACCCAAAACCCGATATATCATTAGTCGCCTTTTACAACATGCTAGGCAAAGTTGGCACATTCTTTTTATGTCCCAGACCTACATGGGCCGTTTTTACACAAAGGTTTTAATTTCTTGTTTTACGCCAACGTTTTTGATAAAAAAATGTGAAAGTGATCTAAAATGTATTACCGGCACATTATCGCTATAAGTGGCAAATGTAATAAAATGATTTTAAAAAGCTTATATATTATGATTCGCATAGCGAGAAAAATACTACAGGCAGTGCCCAAACCAGAGACTGACTCGAACCTAAGAAGCTATTGTCTACATAGGGGAAGGGCCTCATTTAATGAATTAGCCGACGACCTTATATAGGTATACCTATATATTTAATTCACTTATTTTGCCTGTGTACACGGATAGACGATAGTTATGTCATATAAACAATTCTACAAACAATATTTTTATTAATTTACGTTACTTAAAACTGTAACTTCAAATTAAACAAAATATTTTTTTTGTTAAGTTTTTTATTTCTCCGATTTAACAGGATTTTTAAAGATGCGATATTTGAAATTAATTTATTAAGCGTCAAAATCTGATAAATGGACAATAATAAAAAAAAAATTAAAAAAAATCGGATAAACAAGGATAAATTAACCAAAAAGTTGACTTACTGTGAGCTCAGATGCTGTTTAAACGTCGCCGTCCAAAAACAATAAAACCGTATTATCTTCACTCAATATCAGATTTCGTAATCAAAAAAACATATCTTCACAATTTTTTTCTCAGTCTGGACGCACGATTGGTCGGCTATGTTACTGCATTGACAGAACAAATAACTTTGCGCTCCGTACGTACATATATCACTCGCTAGTATGACTGATAAAATGACATGAAGCTTATTACGAAATATTGACAGGATGGGAAGGGTAGAGGAGAGTGGGGTAGCTTGCATAATGCATCGTTCTGATTTGGGAGTCTTCATGTGAAAATAAAAAATTGCACTTATCTGACTTACTGATAATTTTATCTATATGTAGTAAGTGCAATTCAGTGTCAGCTTAAGCATTAAGAATACTTAAGTAGAGTGTAAGAGTTCGTCAGCGGAATTGTAATTTATTATTTGTTGTTGTGTGCTGGATATGATAATGGATTAGGTATAGAGATAATATATGGGTGACTGGCATGATTTATAGGTGCTTATACATGATTTACAATGATTCGCATTTTGTAATGGTATATTCGATAACAATACTCATACAAGCAGCAATAATTCAAACCTGAGCACATACTTCTTTATTTTTAATGACTTTTTTAATAATTACATCTGATTCACTATTATCAAATTTGTCTGTTCCGCTTGTCTCGGTGACGTAGCTTAGATGCCAGTCCCTTCAAGCCAATCTCACTTAATTCCGGCTCATAGTCCGGCAAGCCCGATTAGAAACGAAATTTAACGTTATTAAGAAGATTAAACACGGTTTTGCTTAATTTAGCACGTAGAATAACAATTTCCCCTGCTTCCCCACAGTACGGTAGTATTCATCAACATTACAACTTTTATATTTGTTTTCAGATTAGACCTGTCTTCCCGTGGTTGATTGTCGGTCTAAGATGGCAATAAGTCGACCTCAATTTTTAACCGACTTCAAAAAAAAGGAGGGGGTTCTCAATCCGACTGTTTTTTTACTATTGAAAAAATAACATCAAGAAGACATTAACATATTCAAGACAATAGGTTGCCGTTGATTGAGACTAATACCTACATGTTTAGCATACAGAGCATTAAAAGGGGAAGAAGGGGATAATACAAAACAAATCACCTAAGCTCAATAAAAAGCTGCATGTATCCGAAAAGCCAAAAGTCTTCCATTAAAACGTACACAATGTACATATCCTAATTAATATTATGATTAATGCGGAAGCCAGATCTGTTTTTAACGTCGTAGCTATTCAACTGTTTTTTTTTTTCAAAGTTCTTGTTTATGATTTTAAGAAAGAGATTTTATGAGTTTTGGGTAAATTTGTAAAAGTGTAAACTTGTACGCAAATAAATGTTTAAGGAGCTATTCAACTATTTAATCGATTATCATGCAATTTGGTACATCCTTTGTTAGTATTTAAAGTATTTATTCGATGCATGAAGGGGTACAATAAAGGTTTAAGATAATGTGTAGAGTTATATACTTAAGTAGTGTATCAACCGTGTATATATACAAATAAAACTGGGCTGAGTTAGATAGAAAATTGTAAAAAAGAAGTAGCTAGCTTGTCGCCTACACAATCATACCCAAAACCAGATATACCTACCATTAGTCGCCTTTTACGACACGCTAGGCAAGAGACACAGGTATTATTAAGTCCCAGACCAACATTATTATAATTGATTGAATATATAAATGATAAAATTCGAGCAAACACCTAGCCTTTCTTAGCAGATGGGTACAAAACATATGTTATTTGTTTAAACACACGCCTTCTACCTGCTCAGACATTATCTTTTGGTACCATCGATTGGAAATGTTTTCGTCTATGTTAAACACTTTGACTTTTCCTGTTCATCGGCTCGAATCGGTTTAAAAATAAATTTCATTTGTTTTTACTGGTATTACATTAAAATTAAATTTACAGAGTTTATAGTTATTTAAAGATATGTTTTTAAACGCGTAAATGTATTTTTTGTAGACCTTTTTCCAATAAAAACATATTACAATCAATTTGTTGATTGCTCATTATTTATGCATTTTCATGATAAAATTATGCTGATATCATGCCAGTATGGATGGCCAAAAAGGTTCTGGCCACACGGTTCCTAGATGTTCACTTAAAATTCTAACTTATATTATAAATAAAAAAGTTTGTTTGTTACGCTCTCATGCTTTAACAACTAAACAAAGTCAAAGTCAAAGTCAAAGTCAAAATATTCTTTATTTATATAGGTTTCAAAGAAACACTTATAAATCGTCAAAAACGGATTTTAAAAATTCTTGCACCAATAGAAAGTTACATTATCAGCATTAACATTGGTTATATTTTTATCTCCGTATTGCCACGGAAACAGGTAATACGCAGATAAAACCCAAAAAATCTACGTTTATTATAAAGATTTGTTTGAAAATAGCAACATATAGCTGGCAACATTACATATTTAATTATTGTTTTCAACAAATTTGTTGTTGTTCATCCACAGTCTTGATCTGTTGCACAACAACTGTTTACAATAAATACCTACGGTGCATTACGTACATTATAGGCCGATAACTCGTAGTTTATTATAAAGCGAGTTTTTACAATAATAAATTTATATTTTTTTTCTTTCAACTTTAAATAGTAGTAACCTACTTCAATTTAATAGACTCGCTTAATCCAAAATCATGATCTAACTGGACCGATTAAGAACGGTACGCTATAAAAACGATGAAAATTAAAATCGGTTTTGTTGGCGTATGTATTCTATAAACCAGCTGTCACGCGGTTCCTAGCGCGTTAATGGTTAATGTTATAAAGAATTCCTCGATAAATGGGCTATCTAACACTGAAATTTTTCAAATCGGACCAGTAGTAGTTCCTGAGATTAGCATGTTCAAGGAAACAAACTTATAGATTAATAATAATAACATGCAAGCGAAACCGGTAGAACATCATACACATTTCCATGATTAAGTACAGCATAAGCCACACTTCGATCAACAAGCATTAACTTAATAAACATTGTACCTAAAGCAGGACCATAATGCAAGCGTTAATAGCTTTCAAGTTTGTTAACATAGACAACACATATACAGACGCTGCACGACTTAAGTTAAATTAATAAACTGCATGAACATAGTCTGGTCTAAGTGAACCCCGACTAAGTAGGAGATATAACGCTAATAGTTCCTCAGTTAGATTATAAAAAAATATTTATCACGTATTCTGACAGGCTCGATGGCGCATTCGGTAGTGACCCTGCCCCATGCGCCGAGAGTTGTGGGTTCGATCCCCACCCAGGACAAACATTCGTATGATGAATACTTGTGTTTGTTCTGTGTCTGGGTGTTAATATCCAATATTTAAGTATATATTTGTAATACCACTGTTGTTTCTGATATCCGTAACACAAGTGCTTAAGCTACTTACCTCGGAGTCAGATCAATGTATGTGATGTCGTCGGATATTTATTTATTATTTATTTATTCTTTCATTTATTTGTGAAGCTAGCACTGGCGAGTATACAGCGGATCCAAATTACGCGTGACGGCACTCGTGTAAGTACAATGTTTATAAGATTTTAGAAAAAAAAATTAACGTTTCATACAAAAGTTCATAAGCTGGCTATTTTGTATGGAAAGTATTTATTTTTTATAATTTACTAAACTAAACTTCACGCTACTTCCCTAGCGGGATTTAACCGTAATTTACAATAACCCCTTAAATTGGTTCCTTAGCATAATGAGTTTAATAAATAGACCAGAGGTTTCGTATTAACCTTGTTTTAAGTAACTAGTTGTACTAATCTTACAAATATTATAAATAGATACGTTAGTATGTTTGTACGCTTTATCGGCTGAACGTAAATATTTGGATATTTTTACACATAGATAGATACTGATATTGATAGACTCAACAAATAGAATTTTAAAGAACTTCCCAGCAGCGGATATTTAAAAGATAAACAAAATTGCGCAAATATACGGGGTCTACACTTATGTTGTCTGTCGAAGTAAATATTAACTAAGCAGAAACTATGTACGACGACTTAAAGGATCAGAATGCTTGTATGTCTACTGTTTGTTAATATTAATTAGCATCTTACATACTAGGAACACTAGTTTTAATGGCCAAGTCATTGAAGCTGACCACAACATATATTATAAACTGATATCCTTAGTATACCTACTAATATTCAATAAATAAATATCCAACTACATCACATACATTGATCTGACTCCAAAATAAGTAGCTTAAGCACGCGTGTTACGTATATCAGAATCAACAGTGGTATTACAAATATATACTTGAATATTGGATATTAACACCCAGACACAGAACAAACACAAGTATTCATCATACGAATGTTTATCTTGGCTGGGGATTGAACCCTCAACTCTTGGCGCATGGGGCAGGGTCACTACCGAATGTGCTATCGAGCCAGTCGATATTATAAGCCAGGAATTGTTTAATATCACGTAAAAGCATATATATCCTATTGGACGTACACAGAGTATCTGTAACATAATAGGCAAGATGACTAAAAAACTTTGTTTAGTCCGTCAGTAAGATTATGAAAAAATATTGAACACATATTTTTTTATTTATTTGTCAAACAAACACTGACGCAAATACAATGCATTCAAGTTGCGCGTACGTCACACATTCGTAAAATTTTCGGAGAAGGCTCGGCGCTCGAGTTTAAGGGTATCAAATTTTATCGCAATCAGTCAAGTAGTTTAGGCAGACAGGCAGATTTACTTTCGCATAAAACATTTTAGGGACAAAAGCTCTATAGTTATTTGTTTACATAAAATACTCACCTATATTTTTATCCTAGAATTACTTTTGCTAAAATAGAGTCAAATATTTTCACACTATTACTATGACTGTTAACAATCGTTTATTATATGCATTGTATATAAGAAATTTATGAGATCCTACACAAAATTTCGTGTCATGTGAGCGAACTGCGCGGGCGATTCCCGCAGACATTATTAGTGTTATTTATCGGGCACAGTCCACGGCCGATTACATTGCATTCATATCTAGCTGAATTTTAACAAACAACACTGTATAGTGTTTTGCATATTGATACATAATGTATCTTGAATCGATCGAAAAAGTTCGTCCCATATTGGTCTGGGACTCAAAAAGAATGTGCCAACTGTGTTTCTTGCTTAGCATATCGTAAAAGGCGACTAATGGTATATGAGGTTTTGGGTATGTGATTGTGTAAGCGACGAGCTAGCCACTTGTCACTACTTTTTCACAATTTTAGTTAAGACCCAGCCCGGTTTCATTTTTGGCTAAATATGGTTAAGGGGGTTGCTGCCCCTTTGACTCTGCCACCCCTTCGGGGATTATGGACGTGATGTTATGTATATTATATATGTATCGAAAAAGTTGGAACGTAAAATGGATCCGCATAGCGCTTATATTTTAGTATTCTTACCATATTGGACTTGGGACTTAAAAATTATGTACCAACTTTGTTTCGTACTTAACATCTAGAAAAAGGTGACTAATGGTGTATAAAGCTAGGCATTTCTTATTATATTTTCACAATTTCTTATTTTTGGTTAAATACTCCTTGGACTCTGTTTACCATTTAGGGAATTACAGCATGGTAATAAATATTTATCTAGCTTCTGCCCGCGTCTTTGCCGGAGTGGTACATCGATAAAACATAGGTAATGTGTTATTCTAATCTATAAGCTATACTATTGTAAAGTTCCATAAAATCCACGCAGTACTTTTTGCGTGAAAGAGTAACAAACATCCATACATCCATCCATCCATACAAAATTTCGCGCACAATCGCGTTTTAGTTATGATTTGCAACAATGCTATGCACTTAATGTATGGGCGGGCGGAGATAACGTAGGGCGGGCGGGTGCCGAACACTCAGGATAAATGGAAATTTAATTGTCAATTGATTATAGTAAATAGTTGATATATATACCACGGTAGGGAAGTAGCGTGAAATTTAGTTAGTTAGTTAAATAGTTGATTTTAAATTGGGAGATTACCCTGTTTGGATAAAGTGAAATAAAATGTAAGTATCAGCAATGCAGGTTAATTTGCATACAGTGAAATTTTTTAAACTAACTAAAACCTATAATTCAGGTCCGGATTAATTTATGAAATAAAATCTTAAGAAAACCCAAAAAAAGTCAAATTCAGACGCCTCAAATTTCAAACGTCCAAATTCAGACATCTTAGAATTATTAAAAATATTTAATTTTTCTTTCTTTTATAATTAAAATCTATAGTTAATTGATTAAAGCTATGCAGTTTTTACGCATTATTGCAATTCAGATATTTCTACATATTTTTGTAAACAAAAACAACTAACGTTTATAATCACTCAATTGGTACCGATTCCACGTTTTTATTAATATATATTGAGCATTTATTATAATAAGGCCTTTAGAATACTAATTTAATAGGCACCTATGTTGCCTGGAAAATTTTATATCTCGATATAAAACTGAACAGAACGAGTTTACACCACATTTATTTTGGAACGCATATTATTAATAAGCTTTCTTTAACGACTCCTCTATAAAAAAACTTTCTTTTGTATTAAATACTAACATAAGACTAAAATAATAATTATAAATAAATATTTTTACTCCTTTTTCAAAAACAAATCACTTTAGTATATCAATGTCTCACCTCAAATCTCAGCAGTCAGGGTGGCACAAGCGCACTGTCCGGGGCTCGAACCGACTGTGTCCTCGGACGAGCCTGCTACTTAGTTATTGATAATCACCCGCTAACGGACTCCTGTCATCTGAACGCCGCTCATGATATGAAGGTTCCGTAGAAATATATTTTGATAAGAATACGAGTTTAAAATTAATATTTAGACTGTGGTTAAGTGATATAGTTTTCAGTGAAATCTATTTACAAAAAACAAGAAATTCAGAACAATTATGTTTTATGTCATCATAGCTAACAAATGCACCTTCCAGATATAATTTCACTAGAGACACGAAGTACTAAAACGATTTTTATATGTTTAAAATATTTTTAACTAGGTATATGTGGAATCAGAACCTATGAAAACGTCGGTAAATCTTATGAATGTTGAAGAGGCGAGTGAGGTGTGTAAGGATCGTGCCATATGGCGTTCGGTTCTCTCTGCCTACCTCGCTAGGGAAGTGGCGTGAAGTTTAGTTAGTTAGTTAGTCGGTAAATCTACTGACAAAACCTGACACTCATCTACCATCGCATAGGTTTTAGGGATACCTATTACTGGCCTACGCAAAAACTTGCGCCTTTCGCCCCGTTTCTACAGGAAACCATTTTTTATAAAACTCCTCGCAAGCATCGGCAGTAAGATTCAATATGAATTAAAGAATTTGTTGTCAATACATACGGTGGCACACGTAATCTATCCTAATACTAATATTATAAAGAGGTAAGATTTGATTGATTAATAGGCTTCAAAACCACTGCAACGATTTGAAAAAATCTTTCACCAATGGAAAGCTACTATATCAGCGAATAATATAAGCTATATTTTAATCCCGTATTCCCACGGGAACGGGAACTACGCGGGTGAAACTGCGGGAAACTATTATATAAAACACGCCACTGGACCTGAGTCATCGTCTTAACACGAGATAGCAAAAAAGAGTGAAAACCAAATTCCCTCACGAACACAGCGGACACTAGAATTTTTTTTTTTAATAACTAAATTTCCAACGACATCGCATACATTGATCTGACTCCGAGGTAAGTAGCTTAAGCACTTGTGTTACGGATATCAGAAACAACAGTGGTATTACAAATATATACTTAAATATTGGATATTAACACCCAGACACAGAACAAACACAAGTATTCATCATACGAATATTTGTCCTAGGTGGGGATCGAACCCACAACTCTTGGCCCATTGGGCAGGGTCACTACCGAAGCTTGTCAAGTTAACTATTGGTGCAACATTGAGTGATTCTACCTGACACCTGCGTCGGTAAACTCCCTTTAAATAGCACCTTCGACCTTGAGGCTCTATTTAAAACTACATTTTTCCTCCACCTGTATAAATATCAAGCAATGAAATAGTACAATATCGTTAATTTATGAATTAATTAAATTAAACAAATAGACACAAATATTGCATACGAAATTATGGCGCCATTTGTTTCATTCAATTTGGCTCCCAACCATTGGGGGGTTGGGGTCATGAAGATATTATTTTTGGTTCGGGGAGGCTCCGCGAAATAAGGGTTGGGAAACACTGCTTTAAAATCTATGTGTGAATTTGGTCATTTGACAGTTAAGGAAAACCATCCCTTTATTGGGGATCACATTATTAATATAACAATAACTAATTTGTCCCATTTTGGTCTGGGACTAAAAATAATGCGTCAACCGTGATCCTTGCCTAGCATGTCATAGAAGGTGACTAATGGTATATTGGGTTGTGGGTATGTGATTATATAGGCGACGAGCTAGCCACTTGTCACAATTTTTTCACAATTTTCCATCTAACACAGCTCAGTTTTTAACCGACTTCAAAAAAAAAGGAGGAAGTTCTCAATACGACTTTTTTTTTTTTTTAGATGTTTGGTGATCCCGCCCAAGTGTCGATAGCTTGTTTTAGGACACCAGACGTGCCCATCACAAGATTAGGGGGCTCGTATCAGAGCTACACGGACAATTTCATTTCATTTTATTGCAAACAATCTTCTCTCGGTAGCTATATGCGCATATAATGCGCGCGCGCAGATCACCCTTTCTTTGCGACCAAACGCATTTGAGACACGCCGCAGTAAAGTCAACACTTTCTTGAAACTCCAAAAATAATTTTCATGGGTGAAATTAAGTACAGGTATCTTAGTAATATCATGTCTGGTCAGTCACATACATTTTAGATTTCGTATAGACTTGATACAGACAGATGTCGCTACAGGCATCATTTAGACTGATTGAGAGATAAAACTGAATAAAAACGTTATTTTTTTTACTTTAAAAAATGCTTTTTACATAAAATAAGTTATTTACGTCATTTCTTATATAATTTATTAAACTTAGATGAAAGATATGATTATAAAATATTTTCTTCAGAACCAAACCAAAATAATCTTTGTTTTAAAACCATGAATTTTACACAGATGGCGTATTATTACTAAGAAACAACTAACCTGTGCTTGTAGAGTCATCTTGTATTATTCCTGACAAACAGACTAAACTTTGCTGTAGTTCCAATTACTCACCACTGTCGCTGTTCTTGCGCGAGTTAAAGCAGTAACTTTTCAAGTATGGGCAGTGACCCTCTGTTATACGAAGTATATTATTACTCTGTGGTAATATTGAAAAAGGTTTTTCGACAACAAAACGGTGCCCTAATGAATAATATTGATCACGTACCCGCTCACGTTCTAGAGTGGAGAGCCCTTGTGGCGATACGCCGATATTCCGATGAATCGAAGGTGACCCATCAGATAAATATTTACCTGCATTAAGTTTCGAATTTAATCTGTATTCAATCGCAGGAGAAAACCAATAAGCCTACTTAGTCCTCAAAACTCATTTAAAATAGTAATTTGTACCCGCAAGATCAAAAAAGGAAACTAAAAACAGACAATTACATAAAAAAAGTTTCGAATTTAACCGAACCCAATTGTATATATACACATAAAGATAGAATAGCGGTGGTAGCTCAATGGTAAGGACACGCGCCTCTTACCGAGGAGTGCGGGTTCAAACCCGGGCACTTATCTCTGGATTTTTCAAGTCTATGTACGTATTTATACCACTAGCTCGACGGTGAAGGAAAACATCGTGATGAAACCTGCCAATTCAAACAACTTTGAATTTGTAACCATGATTATGAAAAATTGTCTGGTTCTATCTTAGGGTTACGAAGGTCAGACCGGCAGTCGCTTCAATGTAATTACCAGACTCGCTAAATCCCGGATATTGGTCTAAGCGGACCCCGTCTAAGCACAGGACATAACGCTAAGAAGATGATATATAGATATCATCACGCCTATTATACCACGACTGTAAAGTAGAATTTACATCAACTGGCTACGGATCATCATCAACATCGCATATGCGCGCATACGTTGCGCTGCGCGCCGATGCGCGCCGTTTGATGTGAATCCTACTAATGGGGTAGGGTAGGAGTCTAGAGAGGGATAAGCTCTTTAAACCACATCAGCCAAAAAATACATTGCTCATTGATCGGACTCCGAGGTAAGTAGCTTGAGCACTTGTGTTACGGATATCTGAATCAACAGTGGTATTACAAATATATACTTAAATATTGGATAATTAACACACAGACACATAACAAACACAAGTATTCATCACACAAATGTTTGTCCTGGGTGGGGATCGAACCCACAACTCTTGGCGCATGGGGCAGGGTCACTACCGCATGCGCCATCGAGCTTGTCAAATGGGCTTGTCGCTGAGTCTGCCTACCCTTTCGGGGATTACGGGCGTGATGTTATGTATGTATGTAAAGATTTGAAAAGTCCATAGGTACGTTTGAACCCGCACCCCTCGGTTAAGCGGCGCGATAATCTACATTCAAACAAGTCGTGTTCGCTTACGTAATTCCCAGAGAAATGAGTAAGTTTATCTACCAACATAGTTGTAAGTACTCGGACAATCTAACTATCTAACATCGGAGTACGCACTTGTAGAGGAAGTAAAATTCCTACCTGTTTCACTCATAGATAACTGTCAAGGCTAATTACATTAATATAATCAACAAATAGTCATAATATAATAAATAATAAGTAAATTCTCCATACTGACACACCAATTACCTAGTTCCAAACTAAGCTTATAAGCTTGTGCTATGGATACTAGGCGAACGGATAAACATACTTACTTATAAATACGTTTATAAACTCCATGACTCGAGTACAAATGTCCATGTTTATCACACGAAACATTTGCCTCTAGCGGAATTCGCTTGGTTTGCTAGCCAGGGTATCTGACCACTCGATCGATGGGTCTGTCATTTGACAGGCACCTACCTACATATTTATGTAGGTAATATTTATATTACTTTTTAGCAATTTTCAATCTAAACCAACTCAATTTTATATATAAGTAAATGTGATTGTAAATAATACTGACGGAACTAAACGCGATATGCATTATGTAGTACATGAGTACTTACAGCTTGACTTTTCGGTCGTGTTGCAACGACCGTGGTCACAAGCGAAAAAAAAAATTATATAAGTAAATGTGGTGTAAGGATCTCCGAAGGGCCCACCCCTACGGACGGGCGTGATAATATGTTTATAATATATGATTAAGACCTTCATTTGAATCGAACAAGTAATATACCTATGTAGACACTCTGGCATACCTAAATATGTATTATGTACCTATTGTAATTTGACAAGCTCGATGGCGCATTTGGTAGTGACCCTGCCCCGTGCGCCAAGAGTTATGGTTTCGATCCCCATTCAGGCTAAATAAAATAAATGAATATCCGACTACATCACATACATTGATCTGATTCCGAGGTAAGTAGCTTAAGCACTTGTGTTACGGATATCAGAAACAACAGTGGTATTACAAATATATACTTAAATATTCAATATTAACACCCAGACACAGAACAAACACAAGTATTCATCATACGAATGTTTGTCCTGGATGGGAATCGAACCCACAACTCTTGGCGCATAGGGCAGGGTCACTACCGAATGCGCCATTGAGCCATAAATATTCGTATGATGAATACTTGTGTTTGTTCTGTGTCTGGGTTTTAATATCCAATATTTAAGTATTATTTATAATAATACCACCACTGTTGTTTCTGATATCCGTAACACAAGTGCATAAGCTATTTGCGATTATTCCCGCTGTCCACCTCCTGCTTGTCCCCCGCGGGTAGACAGAGACACAAATGTTTTAAAAACCTCTCGCTGTCCCCCAGGGGTGAAATTCTGCCATCTTCATAGTATGCCAAGTAAAATTCTACTAAATAATAGTTCGACTAAATAAACGTTATGCTAAACGAAAATATGTGAAATAAAAATTTGGATAAGGAAATTATGCTAAATAAAATTTCAATTTCTTATAAGTATGCCATTGTAAATTCGGCCAAATAAACATTCGGCCAAACAACAATTAACCTAAACAATTTTTATGCGTTAAACATATTCGATTAAATAAAAATATGCCAAGTGAGTTCTGCCAAGTGAAATTCGAAGCAATGAAATTCGGTCAGATAGAGGAAACCCAGGATGAGAATGTAACGATATTTTCTGTGACTGATTAATTTATAATATTATTTGAAAAATAGTAAAATTAAAAGATTTTGACAATATGATTAAACTACCTACATAATTAATTTTGTGATAATTATTTACACTCAAATCCAGCAGGGGTGGACATTGAGAATGTTTATTGAAGCAGTGGCTTTGTCCACCGGAGGTGGACATCGAGAGTAGTAATATAAAACTCGTGTCTTTGTCCACCCGGGGTGGCCAGCGGAAATAATTTAAAATTAATTCTCGCTGGCCCCCAGGGGTGGACAGCGAGAGGTTTTTAAAACATTTGTGTCTCTGTCCACCCGCGGGGGACAAGCAGGAGGTGGACAGCGGGAATAATCGGATCAATGTATGTGATGTAGTCTGATATATACAGATATATTTTCTGTCTATAAGTTAAGATGGCTGTTCGTTTCTAATTAGCAGTATGCTTACTAACAATAACAATAACAACATACAAACATACATACATACATACATAACATCACGCCCATAATCCCCGAAGGGGTAGGCAGAGTCAAAGGGCAACATACCCCTTCAACCACATACATACATCTTACTTATTATCTTACTTATATTATAAACGCGAAAGTTTGTATGAATGGATAGATGTGTGGATGTTTGTTACTCTTTTACGCAAAAAGTACTGCATGGATTTTAATAAAACTTTACCTACAATAGTAGGTCAGTATAGCTTATACATTAGAATAACACATAAGCTATGTTTCATCGATTTACCTACCACAAAAGCGAACAAAGCCGCGGGCAAAGCTAGTAGAATAATAAAATCGTTACCCTTAAATTTTCGTGTAAAAATTGTTTGAGTAGGTACTACCACAGAGTAATAATATACTACGTACAACTACTACCGAGTTAAGTAACTTATTCATATGAAACCTCTTTAAACCAACACAAACGTCAAACCAACCGTTTTCGAAAAAAAAGCAACAATCGCCATTTCCAACTTCACTTGTCACCCGATACCACCCAAAAATGCGTGATCAATACAAAAATCTAAAATTGTTCCGAGCGTACCGCCCCAGCGTCTGACATGGCCTGCCACACGAAAGTAGCCAACAAGGTAAAGCTGGATGAGGAGTTGGCCATCAAGGGAGCTCACCTGTTAGGTCCCAGTCTCGAGTCCAAGTTCGACGAACTGCGTTACGAGATCATCAACAAAATAGAGAAAGAGCTCCTCGATTCTCAAAACGCGAGAGACTATATATCTCAGAAATACGACGAGCTGTGCAACAAGATTCAGTATCTGACAGAGATGGACGCCACTGTGACAGGGTTCAGGAGTGACGTCAAGGCTATTGAGAGACAGATGGCGGAGCTGTCGACGCGGGTCGATGACATCGAGAAGAGGACCATCTGTAAAGAGTGCCCGTCCCTCACGTCTTCCATGTTCTGAGTGCTTTCGTGATTGTGAATGTTAATAAAATTCTAGTCTGATGTCTTCTTATTTTTGTGTTCATCGACTGAAAGATGTGGAAATAGCATGGTAGTTAGTTACTTACTTCTATTTTCTCAAATAGAAGTAACTAACTAACTACCATCATGCTATCAAGAAAAAAATTGTAGTAACTACGTAATTTATGTGCGTGTGGACAGAGGGACCAGTCCTGGGATTTGCAAAAAAACTTTACCAATATTTAGTAAAAACTAACTAACTAACTAAACTTCACGCCACTTCCCTAGCGGGGTAGGCAGAGATTTAGTATTATTTATTAGTAGTATTTAGTAGTAGTCTTAAAACAATTAGTAAAAACTATCTAGGAATCTGTCAAAGAAATAACTTTAAAAATACAGCCCTTTACGTCTGGTCCCTCAGTTGACTATGAAAAAACAACACGAAGGGTGACTACACAATGTGACCTGGTATATCTATACTTATAATAAATCTGTAGCGAGGTCAATTCTGTACATGAAATATATTTTCAAAATAACTATCAGGGGGTGATTAGTGATCGACCACCATCGCCGAAAATGCAATCAGTAAAATTTTTGTCTGTCTGTCTGTCTGTCTGTCTATCTGTCTGTATGTTCCTTATAGAAACAAAAACTACTCAACGGATTTTAACGAAACTTGGTACAATTATTCTTCATACTCCTGGGCAGGTTATAGTATACTTTTCATCACACTACAATCAATAGGAGCAGAGTAGTAAAGGGAAATGTTGGGAAAACGCGAGAAGTTACTCTATTTTTTAAGTTTCCGTCGCGTGTGCAGCCTTAATGGTTAAAGTTACATATAAATCATGTATGACGGAAATAGTCTTTATAATATTAACCATAAACGCGGGTGACACCGCTGGCACAGCCAGTAGTAAATAAGCTTTACAAATTGTTTACTAAAAGTGTGCAATAAAAGCAAGTTAATTTTCAAGATCCTCTCCGAGATCTCGCTTACGGCTTGTCGGAACTGAAGGACCAGACGTAAAGGGCTGTATTTTTTTTATCATTTCTTTTACAAATTCCTGGATAGTTTCTACAATTGGTTTAAGACTATTACTATATATTGGTAAAGCTTTTTTGCGAATCCCAGGACTGGTCTCTCGGTCCACACGCATATCGTAATTTTTCTTAGTTTTTTTGGCTCGCATTTAAGGTGCAAGCATTGGCGGATTAGCGTAATTGTTGGTGGTGAAATGTTACGACCCCTGCGCTTTGAGGAGGAGAGTACTAAAATATCTTTATAGTATATTAATAGTTTGATGTTTCAATAGTCGATTAAAAAAAAAAGCATTCAACGATGAAATGACTGATTCTCATATTACAATGTCCTAAGTAAATTTGTAAAGTCAGTCGTTTTCAAGTTATAGAAATCGTAGGTTAACAGGCTGTGTAAAAGCAAAGAGTTAAATATTCATCCATAAGAGCTTATTCTTCATACACACACATACTACACCCACCCATACAAATGTCCAATTATATTTAATAACTATTTATAGCTGTGCCGGCACACTTCATAACGCCCCGTTCTTGGATTTGTTTTTAATTATTTTCTTGCAATGTTTTCATATTTTCTTACTGTACAAACTTTTCCTGGAAAAATACAAATATTTAAAAATAAAAAATCTGCCGAATCGGTCGAACCGTTCTCCAGTTTTAGTGAGACTAACGAACAGCAATTCATTTTTATATACAATAAGATTACTGTAGATTAAGTTTAATGATTACTTTAGAAAATTCGTATTGTCTGACTTATGCTGCATTCTCATTAACTATTGTAACTTGTGTCAAAATATTATCTACAAGACAGGCCTAGCCTATTATTGTGTAGAAATCTCTGTAATTTTAAAAGAGAATCGTTTGTCGGTACAAATTTAGCTTAAAAGTAACAAGTAATTTTGTAACTAAACCACATGTGATGTAAACTTTTAATCCAAAAAGCCAGAGTTGTTAATATAAAATTATACATAACATCACGCCCATAATCCTCGAAGGGGTAGGCATAGTCGAAAGGGCAACAAGCCCCTTCAACCACATTCAGCCCAAAATAAAGCCGGGCTGGGTTAGATGGACCTGTCGCCTACACAGTTACACACCCAAAACCCGATATACGATTAGTCGCCTTGTACGACATGCTAGGCAAAAACCACAGTTGGCATATTCTTTTTAAGTCCCAGACCAACATGGGACAGTGGGCTGGGTTGGATGGAAAGCTGTGAAAAAGGAGTGACAAGTGGCTAGCTCGTCGCCTAATCAGTCACATACCCAAAAGCTCGTAAACCATTAGTCGCCTTTTACGACATGCTAGGCAAGAACCACAGTTGGCACATTCTTTTTTTTTGTCCCAGATCAACATGGGCCAAGTCCCAGACCAACATGGGACAAGAATAGACTTATTAACAAGAATAGAATTATATATATTTTTTATATAAAAAAATAAAATCAGGGCTTAAAGTTATGATTTTCTTATCAACTAGCATTATAATTCATAGTTGCAACATAATTATCTATTATTCATTGCATCCTACGGTAACTTTATCAAATCTTGAGTGGGTCTACTTAGATTTGATAACCAGTAGCGAATAACACGTAATGACTATTAGGTGAATATTTTACAGCACTATAATAGATGTTAGCCTTATCTAATAGTTGTGAAGTACCTGAGTTAGGTCTATTAACACTCTATATTCTTTATCACTCTTACATATTAAAGTTTAAACATACCTATATACCCTAATACCTGCGTATTTAAGACTATAAGAGCAGTAGTATGATATATGTAGGATATGGGGTTAGAAGAAAACTGATCTCTTCTCGGTGAATTTCGTAACTAACTAACTAACTAAACTTCACGCCACTTCCTAGCGGGGTAGGCACAGAGAACCGAACGCCATATGGCACGATCCTTACACACCTCACTCGCCTCTTCAACATTCATAATCCTTTTCATACAAGCTCTTCGGTTTTAATGACTCCTAACATCTTCACCACATCACACCTTCTGTTAATACACGACCAATCTGGTCGTGGTAGGTGAGCCTGGGCCTTCCGCGGCTCCTACATCCTTCCACTTTCGCATTGTATACCTGTTTAGTCAATCTTTCGTCATCCATTCTTTTCACATGTCCGAACCACCGGGGCATGCTTCGTGTATTCAAAATAGTATTTAAAATAATTTACAGAACGTCGTTCGTCGTGCGTTTGGTTCATCGTTTCTAGCAGACTCCTTCTATCGCTCCTTCACTCATTCGTCGTATCTCATTCTTTTGTTCATTCGTCTCATTCATTCGCCTTACATTCCATTTCTGTTAACACCTACACATATGTACCCTAAATCCCTATGTAGCGCACATTGATCTTACAATACTAGATTGTTAAACGTTGGTTGATTCATATTATTATTTGATTTTCCTGTTGATTGACGATTTATAAGTGTTTGTTTAAAACCTATATAAATAAAGAGTATTTTGACTTTAACTTTGACTTTGTTGATCTGGGACTTAAAAATAATATGCCAACTGTGTTCCTTAGCTAGCATGTGGTAAAAGGTGAATAATCTATATATAAAATTTATCAATGGTCCTAGTGAATAATGGCGTGTTGGGTGCAGTGGCGTAGCGTGGATTTCTGTCGCCCGGGGTGGGTCTCAATTTTTCCGCCCCAAGGGAAGGGGTGGGGGTAAAATTTACCCAGGACCGATTTACTTAATAAATATTTTTATATTGAACAGTTATTTAAGATCTTTGCGTGTTTTTTGGAATGACAATTAAAACAAATATACACATTTTTATAAAATATAATTATTCTAATTAAATTACAACAGTTATAATCAACTAAGTATATCATAAATTATAATATAAAACGATAACGAAAAAAACCATACATCAATATACAGCATCAATAATTAAAATTTGGCACAATTTTTTGTTCTTAAGCCTATCTAAGTACCTTTGGTTTACTGTCGAATCTCAGTCCCTCTTTGTCTCTCAATGTCGAAATAAAAGGGACAAAACATTTTTTACATTTGTGTTTAAACTTAAAATCATATAAAGAATTCACATTCGTACTCGCGCATATAAATTTGTACATTTGTTCAAAAAAGATTTTTTGTAAAATATAAATATGTATAATGTTTATTTTATATTGAAATATTTAATTTATTTTCTATAAGTTTATATGTAAAGCCAAAATTGTAAACGTTAAATTATAAAACACCTAGATTCTCATAGACCACTATCAAAATTTTACTGGTCCCGGTAGATCCCCTGCAGCTACATTTCGATCATATTCCCAGTCCAAAATTAAAATAAGAATTGATTAGCTTATTAATTCATTAATTGAGCTATGAGTGGATGTCAAAAATGTTAAGTTTGCCAAAGAGGCCATGTGATATTATTTGTCTACACATATAAAGTTAAGCTAACATTTCAGTTCTTCACTATCAAAACCAAATAAATTTTCGTGGACCTCTGCTTACGAATTGTGAAGCTTATTTTTCTCACGCCGACGTAGCGACCGCCCGCGGGCACCCGGGTTCCATCAATGGCCTAGATAATTCTCCATGCTATTCTGACGATACCAAAAGAAATTGACGCAAGAATTTTAAAAGATTATTTCTGAATTTACACAATATTTACGGTGTCACGTTTAAATTGCTTAAAAACCTATAAGCTGTAAGTTTGTAGAATATACCATTGTGTGCATTAAGAAAATCATGGGAAGCATTACATAACATTTGTTTAAGCGTAATAAATCAATTCACATTCTCTATCTACCCCGCTAGGGAAGTGGCGTGAAGTTTAGTTGGTTAATTTTACATTTACGCATTATATTAATCAGGATGTTATGAAGTTTATTCCAATGGTTTTGGTAAAAAAGTATAATGCTCTTGTATTTTTTTAATTTTTCAAAATATGTTTATGTCATTCTCCTCAGTTTGATTTAAGCAAATTAAAATGTTGATCAGAGGATTTAGGTTAATGATTTAATGGTTCCCATTCATGACATTTAGGTTAAGGATTATGTTTCAGTAATTTACATTGCCATGTAACTTAATGGCGCATTAAGAATGTAGCTGTAACTTAAACAGCAATTACTTATATATAAAATTATCTCATCAACAATCAAAAATATAAGCACACTACACTAACTTGGACCATGCTACCCCTAACTAAGGAAAGGTCATTGTATAACAATATTTACCTGGTATCTAGTCTAGAAATCTAGAAAATCTAGACGCCTCGAGGTTACAACTTGGTCCCTAATTTCTCTATCAATATTAATGTTCATTTTCACTCACTTAGAAATCTAGGTTTACTTTAAAACTAGTTTTTTGTTAGCCTAACTTTGTCCGATTGTAGGCAGATTTTTCTTCTATATAGGGATAAATAAAGAAATCTTGACTATGACTTACGTATCATTATATCACAGAAACGTTTATGGAAATAATAACATTTCTTAAGTTATTTACTGTAAGTATTCTGGATTATATTTACGTATAGATAACTCTAACAGTGATTTCTTCATACAAGTGTACGAAATTGTACAATAAAAACCTATTTACCCCAATATAGAAGAATTGCTGGTAATCTTTAATCATCACAAACTTTGAGCCTTTTAGCAGTTCAGTATTATAGTGCTATGGATGTGTAAATATGCACGGTAATTATTTTTTTATCTTCACGTAGTAAAAAGTTAACTGTTCAATAGACACCATACTTAAAATGAATACTAACGGGACTTGCATATATATGCATTAACCCCTGTAGTACCTACATGAGTGCTTGCAGCTTGACGTTTCGACCGTGTTACAACGATTGTAGTCTCAAGCTGACTCGTGATGCGCGTCGTCGTTAATTCAGGCGGGTTTGTGAATCTTCTGCTACCCTCAAAATTACTTTTATTGTAAATGGTATTGTACCACAAGGTTATTCCCATTAATATAACATCTAAACTCAACAATACAGTTTTAAATTTAACAATTTATATGTTGGCTAGTGAACAGATATAATAATGCTTATATCTCTGAACATGAAGTACAAACAACTGCACTTAACTAAAAATATTAAACGCACAGCACTTGAGTATTAAAACACACTTACTACAAGCCTTTTAGACCCTCTTGCCCGCAAGAATAGCCTGGATCTGAGAGACGGTCTTACCCTTCGTCTCAGGAATGAGGAAAAAGACAAAGGCTACGCAGACGCACATCACGGCAGCGAAGAACCAGAAGCAGCTGAAGATACCGATAGCGTCTTTCATGAGAGGGAAGCAGAGAGTGACGACGAAGACAAGACTCCAGTTGATGATGACGGTAAGTCCTGAGGCGGTGCCTCTCAGTTCGACGGAGAAGAGTTCGGCCATCATCATCCAGGGGATTGGACCGAAGCCCATGGAGAAAGAGATAATGAAGAGGACCAGGCAGACAAGGGGCAGCCAACCCACGGAGGCTACGTTGGCGCCGCCGCTCTGCAGCTTGAAGTACACGCCGAGGGTGACGAGGCAGATGCCCATGATGATGCAGCTTTGGAGAAGCAGGATTCTGAAAAAAGAAATATTACCGATTGAAATTTGCTTATTGCTAATGCAATCTAAAATACAAAACAACTAATCAACACAGCTTTATTTCTTCTTTCAAACGTTATGTTCGATTCCTAAATAAAATTCGCTTTGACCATGGTCCTAAGAAGAACCAGACAAATAGGATCATAGCTTTTCTGGTTTGGATTTATTTTTGCATAAAACAATCGTTGCAGTAAAGACTATTTTACAATTTAATATGTTAGGTAGACTACGAGGGTCTCATTAAAAATCTATACTTAGATTGATGTTCAAAACACCAAAATTAACGCATTGAACCAACACTGTTGTGTTTAGGAAATGTGCTCTCTTCTACAATCTTATAGAATCAGTAGATAACAAAGAAACTATATATATTGATCCTATAAGATTGTGTAAAATCTTTCAGTGATACATACCTGCGTCCAGCGCGTTCAATCAGCAACGACGACACATAAGTCGCAAGAGTCTGGACGACACCAATGATTATAGTGGCGATTGCAGGCGGGATGTCAGAGCCAGCTGACTGGAAGATGTTGTTGGTGTAAAAGATGACGGCGTTGATCCCGCTGAACTGCTGGAAGAACATCAGCCCGAGGGAGCAGATGAGAGCCATGCGCGGCGCCCGTGACGTCACCAAGCTGGATATGCCGGCGCGCTGGCGGGACGCGTCATCCACCTGAAAATGAAAGACCATCAGTAAACTGGCTCCATCGACAATGATGAAGAGTAAGATACCAGCCAATTCACCAGTGAAAAATTGGTCGTACTGCAGACATGGTTTCTGCATTCTTTTCGAGTGTGTTGACAGTTTGAAATTCTATAAAGATCCTCATTTTAGAAACTGGACGTTGGCCGCTCTTGACATAGTATTCCAAAACTGGAAGACGTGATGTGTAATTTCTTTCTTTCTTTCTATATATATATATATATATATATATATATATATATATGCATCCATTTTTTTATCAATAGGCAATAAACAGTTCTTAAAAGTATGAGAATAGTGGGAAGTCTGTCGATTTTCTTCACTAGGAGGTGCATTAACCAATGTCTGTTACATACTTGTTTGCATATTTTTGTCCCATGTTGGTTTGAGTCCTAAAAATAATGTGCCAACTGTGTTCCTTATGCCTAGCATGTCGTAAAAGGCGACTCATAGTATTTCGGGTTTTGGGTGTTTGACTGTCTAGACAACGAGCTAGCCTCTTGTTACTACTTCTTCACAATATTTCCATCTAACCTAGCCCAGTCTTATTTTTGACTGAATGTGGTCAAAGGGCCTTGCTGCTTCTTTAACTCTGCCTACCCCTACGGGGATTACGGGCGTGTCGCTACGCTATGTACATTATGTTAAATATTTTTTAGCGTAGGTAGAGGGAAAAGAAAATGCAATACAATACATATTATGAGGAGATATACTATACAGACATACAATGTATTTACTGGTTTTCTTAAACAATTCATACACAAATGCACATAATAAGTGTATTACGTAATAGTTATATCAACACTGGGTCTGGGACTTGAAAAGAATGTGCCAACTGTTTCTTGCCTAGCATGTAGTAAAAGGCAACTAATGGTATATCGGGTTTTGGGTATGTGATTGTGTAGGCTAGCCACTTGTCAGTACTTTTTCACAATTTTTCATCTAACTCAGCCCAGTTTTATTTTTAGCTGAATGTGGTTAAAGGGGACTGCTGTCCTCTTGACTCTGCCTACTCCTTCAGGGATTACGGGCGTGGGGCGTGATGTTATGTTGTAATGTTTATATCAACACAGAATTTGAAGTATCATCTATATCTACTTATAATAAATCTGTAGAGAGGTCAATTCTGTACATGAAATATATTTTCAAAATAACTATCAGGGGGTGATTAGTGATTGATACTGATGCCAAAAATGCAATTAGTAAAATTTTTGTCTGTCTGTCTGTCTGTCCGTCTGTCTGTCTGTATGTTCCTTATAGAAACAAAAACTACTCGACGGATTTTAACGAAACTTAGTACAATTATTCTTCATACTCCTGGGCAGGTTATAGTATACTTTTCATCCCGCTATAATCAATAGGAGCAGAGTAGTGAAGGGAAATGTTGGGAAAACGGGAAAAGTTACTCCATTTTTTAAGCTTTTGTCGCGTGTGCAGCCTTAATGGTTAAAGTTACATAGAAATCATGTATGACGGAAATAGTCTTTATAACTATAAACGCGGGTGACACCGCTGGCACAGTTAGTTTGTAATATAGGAAGTTTAAAGTTAAAATGAATAACTAATACATCATATTTATATGTTACAAGAGACATTCCAGGCAATAATATACAAGTATTACCTCTTTCTGCATATCTTCTAATTCCGCTGTGAGGTCAGCTTCTGGTCCTCTCAGCCAGCGCAAGGCTTTCTCGGCTTCGCTACGACGGTTCTTGCCCAGCAGGTATTGAGGAGTTTCGGGCATCCACCTGCAAATAGAAGAATATAGTTTTAGTTAGTTTTAAGTTAACTTGGACTATGATCCTATATTTAGCCTTATCGAAGTGAAACCGCCTTAGACAAGGAATAAGAATCATGATTCCACATTTATTTATTTTAAAAGAAGGTTGCTTTATAAAAATCTTAACACCATTGGACCCATGGACATACGCGAGGAGAGGCAGGGAGGCAACTGCCCCTCAGAATCTCATGTTGGTCTCATCATCCTCCTAGCGTTATGTCCCGTGCTTAGACGGGGTCCGCTTAGACCATGATCCAGGATTTAGCGAGACTGGTAATTACATTGAAGCGACTGCCGATCTGACCTTCGTAACCCTAAAATAGGGGAACCAGACAATTTCTGGATCATGGTTACAAATCCAAAGTTGTTTGAATTTGCAGGTTTCATCACGATGTTTTCCCTCACCGCCGAGCTAGTGGTATAAATACGTACATAGACTTGAAAAATCCAGAGGTACGTGCCGAGTTTGAAACGCACTCCTCGGTTAAGAGGCTCGTGTTCTTACCATTGAGCTACCCCCGTTCTTGGTCTATTTACTATCAATAATGATTTAGTATTGTATTGCCCCCCCCCTGGACCAAAAGCTGTGAATGCCCATGCCATTACCTCGGCAAGTATGTATAACGTCATGATATAGTAACAATAATAAATGTGTCGTAAAAGCCGATTTTTGCCTAGCATGTCGTAGAAGACGACTAATGGTGTATCAGGTTTTGGTTATGTGATTGTGTGGGCGACAGGCTAGCCACTTGTCACCACTTTTTCACAATTTTACATCTAACCCAGCCCAGTTTTGTTTATGGCTGAATGTGGTTAAAGGGGCCTGTTGCCTCTTTTACTCTGCCTACCCTTTCGTGGATTATAAGTGTGATGTTATCTATGTTATGTAAAAGGCGACTAATACTGTTGGTTTTATAATACATATGTAGGCGAGGGCTTTTTTGTCTAAACGTGGTTTATCGGAATTTTTACTCTACCTACTCTTTCGAGATCACGGACGTCTGTATGTCTGTATGTGTGTATAATACATTTCTAAACAGTATTCTTTAATATTGACCAGAAAACGATGACCAGCAGAGGCGGCAGCACAGCGGAGATGATGGAGAGCGTCCGCCAGTGAGTCCAGCCGCCAACCACGAAGGTGAACAGGATGCCGACGGTCAAGAACAGCTGGAAGAAGGCCCCGAGGGAGCCCCGGATGGACGTCTCCGCTATCTCGCCGATGTACATAGGCGCTGCTACGCAGATGCCGCCTGCAAATCAAATTGGTAAATTTGTCAAACCCGAGTTCATAAGCCATTAAACCAAGGGTCGCGGGTTCGAATCCCTAGGGGCTAATGTTTCGTGTGATGAACATGGATATTTGCACTTGAGTTATGAATGTTTAGAAAGCGTATTTAAGAATGTTTATCCGTTACCTAGTATCCATAGCACAAGCTTTTAAGCTTAGTTTGGAACTAAGGGATTGGTGTGTCAGTCAGGATAATTTATTTATTTATAAATTCCCATTGTTGTATGTCTAAATGTATGTTTGCGCTAGACTATGGATAGACATACGTATATAAATATCCGTGACAGCGGATACTATCGGATTTAGATCCGTAACCGCTGAACAGAACATCCTCGGTAAAATAAGTCTGATTTGATTATCAAAAAGCATTCGATAAAAAAATTACAAAGATACAGCTTAGCAAAGTTCTGGTATGGATTTGATGTCACTACATGTGAAATTACGTTACGCGTAAATAGCGACGTCACACAAAAGCTTGAATCATTATAATCTTCGTTTGCAAAAATTATATATATTTTTTATTATTTACTTAACTACGAATGGACGTTTAGAGCCATTGTCTCAAGCTGCTAAGTTAGTTAGGGGACAGACCTAGCTAGAACTCAATTTTCAACGCAAAATCCCAGCATCCGCTATACCTCAACCCCTGGGATTTGTAGCACGGTCTCTAACCATTAAACCAGTCCATCCCTCCCATCCCCAACTACAACTCAGCTCCCACCTCAGAAACCTTGCAGTGACTCTCTATACATTTCAAAGCAACAAAAAGGAAAGAACCTTACCAGTTCCAAGTCCAGCGAAGAACCTAGCCGCTATCATCATGCCGGAGCCGTGGGCGAAGATGATGAGCAGCCAGTTCAGCATGAAAGGGATGGAGAGAAGCAGGATGGTGGGCCGGCGGCCGACCTTCTCCGCCAGGTAGCCCACGGGGAGAGCCACAATGAGCGCGCCGATGGCTAGGACTGAGGAGACGAGGGAAGCTGAAAAAAAATGAGATGGAAAATTACAAAATTTTGTTATACCCTTTCGAGTATTGCGGTAGTGATGATGTATGTATGTATGATACGCTATATGCTATATCGGTCACAAAGGGCCTTTGCTCAGCAGTGGGATATTTTTAGTTCATACGAAACCAATTGTATTTATTTCATTTATTTTAAGTAAGCAATTTAAACGATTTAAAAAACAATTTAATGAGCAAAAAAGTATTTTTACATTCCAAACTGAGTTGGATGGTGATGGGTTAGATGTAAAATTGTGTACAGTAGTGACAAGTGGCTAGCTCGTCGCCTACACAATCACATACCCAAAACCAGATACACGATTAGTCGCCTTTTAAGACATGCTAGGCAAGGAACACAGTTAGCATATTCCAGACCATATTTCAAATCAGTTTACATTATTCATACAATTTAATGATGGCAGTGTTGTCACAGGATAGCTCATCAACAAATCCCAAATTGAAGTGATTTCCATTTGATCATCATTACCCTTGTAATTAACAATGTTATCAATTTGTAATCATTTCCATTAACCTAAATTCGTGATATAATCTGCAATTGTTGATATAATTGAATTCCCAGGGCCGGATCTACCATATGGCTTTTTGGGCTTCAGCCCAGGGCCCCGTGGATTCAAGGGGCCCCCAGCTAAGTCAAGTCAAAGACAAAAATAGACGATAATGCGAAAAAATCCATAATTTTATTAAATTAAACAGATCGTACGGTTTGCAGCCCTGCGAATACTGCTATTAATCAAACCTATTCAATTCATTTACCTGATTTGAGTTTCCGTCTTATACTTTGAGTAATTAGGTGGGCCCCTAAGTAGTATAAGCCCAGGGCCTCTTAAACTCACGGTCCGGCTCTGTGATTACCTATTGGCGTTATCAAAATATTTTGCGGCTATTTAGCCTTGATCTTTTAAAGATAGACGGCAGCGATTGTAAACACCGCATCGTTGTTTTTTTGTATAGTGTGACCACAACTGCTATACCCCTCCCTTAGTAGGAGGGCGTTGTGGAAAAATAATAAAAGAGCTAAACACCCCATGAAACATTAAATTGAAATTGCACAAAATTTACAACAACATGAAACATCTATACTAATAAAAATCAATTACTAATGTGTGTAAGTGAATCATTTCAAAACGACTTGATCTATATCGATTATTCGTTTTTTGTTGTAGCTACTTCGGACTGAAACAATAAAACAAGGTTTGTGACAGAGAAAATAAATATTTAAAAAATTCACAAATCTTTAATGGAAAAAAAAAATTAGTAAGGAACATGGTCAGAAACGTTGACAGAATTTACAGTTTACCATTCAGTTGTTCAATTTCTCACATTATTTCTTTTCATTTCATTACTTAATCTTGTCCTAAGTCGGGGCTTGCAGACAGTGTTCTAAATAATTTATAACTACTTTCCACATTTATATAATTGAATTTTGTATCGTACCGAGATTGATTAAATACTATACTATAATTATATCATAACTCATAGATGGTATATCGGGTTTTTAGGTATGTGATTGTGTAGGCGACGAGCTAGCCGCTAGTTACTACTTTTTCACAATTGTTCATCTAACCCAGCCCAGTTTTGTTTTTGGCTGTATGTGATCAAAGAGGCCTGCTGTCCCTTTGACTCTGCCTAGCCCTTTGGAGATTATGGGCGTGATGTTATGTTTTTTTTTTTCCACAATTTGATTTGAATTGCAGCTATCTTCTGCGATTAGATACAAAATCCAGCTACAATGGTGAGTGTATGTATGACGTTATGTTATGATATATCATAACTTTGAAAAAACAAAAAAGTCTACGTTAGACAACTTTACTCCCCCGTTTCGCTTGTAAGCCTAGGCGCGGCACAGCAGTCACGGTCAAGCCATAAGCTATAATAAAATGCGCGAAATAAAAATAAATTCGGCACCGGTCACACCCACGGGGGAACAGTGCAAAACATTACGTGTTCCCGTTTGGCTGGTCGCCAGCACCTCAGCTGATCCACAATGTTTTTGTAAACATGTGACAAGTAGCGTGATACGGTTCAAGTATTTTGAGAGGTTACACGTATGCCCTTAACGGTATTTAGTTATCACAGACATAACATTGGAAAGGTATATCGTCCCTTTAAAGTTAGCTCAAGTAAATAAAAGAGCAAATTTCTTGAAATAAATAGTTATTGAATGTAGAATTGTATAAAGGACGGATTAAAAAAGCTCAAATATATCAGCCATGATTACAAATAAGAATGAAAAAGATAAGGAATAACAAAATAAGAGTAAGAGGAAGTTTAAAAGTGACACTAGTGGCAGATACGATGAAATGAATCGTTTATGTTAATCGGGAATTTAATGAAAAGAAGGGCATGTGACGAAGAGAGTGAGAAAGTTAAAACATTAGCAAATGGAAAGGAAGAAAATGACCAAGGAATTGGATGGATTGTGTGAAATATGATATAAGTTAATCGTGAATTGATAGCGAGAATAGAATAGTCGGAGTGGTCTGAAAGAGCAAGATATACTGCGCCGATCCCAGAAGACCAAGACAGTGCAATAAAATAATAAAACTTGGCTTTGAGGGGTCACAGTTTGGTAAAAGAAAAACTAGACATTCAGTTAAATATCTAAGTAGTTATGGATCAGTAATTATTGTAGGTACAATTGTTTCAAAATCCAAATAAATCAAGTTACAATCGTCTGATTGTATCTTGATTTATTTGGGTAGTGTTGCAAAAAAGCTACTGCAAGAGTTTTCTTGCAGTAGCTTTTTTGCAACTAGTGAGGTACATACCTATATCTACACTGATAGTAACATATATTAATAAGTGTAAGTGTTTCCACGTAATGCCAGCACACTTTACAAAGAAAATACCAATTTGGCTAACGTTCAACGTAATTTCAAAATAAATTCATATATTCCCGACTCAGACCGCTCATATTTCTTACCCAACTACCCATTTAACTACCATCCACATAATAAAGTTCGCAAATGGAAGACCAGTATGTTGCAAGCTTATATTTACACTTGCTCTGATTTCTGCAGTTGATATTACTATGTAGTAAACTGTTATATATATTAGTTCTCGTATGAGTCTTAAATGCAATCGGTGATCGATCGTCCATCAAAATTTTGGCAAGGCATCACACACGACAGAATAATCCAACACTTATTAGCTTCTTGTACAAATGGACACGAATAAAGATATACTAGAATCGACAATCGTAGACTCGATACATCAAATTGATCAAATAATACTATTTTTTGGATTTGGGCCGTTCAAAAACAGGTACCACCTATCCTGGTATCCTGGATTAAGTAACATTTCGTACCAACCAATATATCTCGTTGCGATCGACATTATAAAGTCAATGTACACACGACAGCACTTCAGGCTAAACAATGCGGAGTCTTATATCGTTGTGATAAAGGCTGTTTCGAAACAAAAATATATAGCCTGATGTGCCGGCGTCTGTACACAGCAGTTTAACACTCAAAATTCTCAAAACATTTAACAAAGAATTTAAAAGCGTAATGAACTATTTACAAAAATAATTGTTTCATTTCCAGTGAACATCGCAAATGTACTAACATTTTCATCCGCATATCAGTCACCACGAAGCGCGAGTGCCGAAGATGAGCTGACGCGATACAAGAGGCGCCTACTGGCTCCGCTCCAGGCCCGCCGGAATATCGTAAATAACGGTACGACTTCAATGGTTGGTTGCGAATATGTAGCTTATGTCTAGCATCTAGTTTAAAGGCCTGTTCTATAGCTTTTTCGGAATAAAATGTCTATGTTCTTTTGTTGAGTCCAAACTTTTAGCATACCTTCCAATGAGGGTTTTCAAAAATACAATAACCGCTAGATGGCACGAGGGAGTCTCGTGGTCTTATCACTGTCACTATTGGCTCATTGTTGACAGCATGTCAGTTTGGTCTGACAACTAACCAATGAGGAGGGTGACAAGACCGCAAGTCACAGTTACGCCATCTTCTGGATATTTTAATTCTGAAACCCTCATTGGTAGTGACCCTGTCTTATGCGCCAAGAGTTGTGGGTGTCCGCAGTTTGAGCGTAGACGTAGCAGGCAGCTGTCTGCCAGAGTTACTTTGCTATTTTATTTTTATTTTCTAATGGTTATCAAGTGATATTTTTGATCGATAATCAGGTCGTTCGAAATTCAGTCGTCAACTAAATATTTACATAGCAAAGCACCTTGCAAAAGCACTCGGAATTCTCAAAACTGTTAACGAAATTTTAATTTTTAGTAGACAATGCAAATGTACCAACATCCTCATCCTCATATCAATCATCACAATGTATGAGTGCCGAAGATAAGCCGACGCGAGACAAGAGGCGCCTACTGGCTCCGCTCCAGGCACATAATATCATTGTAACGTAAATAACGGTATGACTTCAACGGTTACTTATGAATTATGTGTACACTAGCTTTAGCTGGTCGAATTCGCTGCGTCTAGACTCGCAAAATCATGGTTAAAGTTTAGGCGTTGATTAGGGGCAGGTAGGATTTTTTTTGAGTCTGAAAGACATCGTCGGAGTCAATGTAAGAAGGTTCGGACATGTGGAAAGAATAGATGACGAAAGATTGACTAAACAGATATACAATGCGAAAGTGGAAGGATGTAGGAGCCGCGGAAGGCCCAGGCTCACCTACCACGACCAGATTGGTCGTGTATTACCAGAAGGTGATGTTAGGAGTCATAAAAACCGTAGAGCTTATATGAAAAGGATTATGAATGTTGAAGAGGCGAGTGAGGTGTGTAAGGATCGTGCCATATGGCGTTCGGTTCTCTCTGCCTACTCCGCTAGGGAAGTGGCGTGAAGTTTAGTTAGTTAGGATTTTTTTTAAATTTGTCATTCCTAAAGTGGCACATATGTTACGAATATCAAAAGTAACAGTGGTCTCGCCAAAATATATTTAAAAATTAAATATTACACACCAAATACAAGTATTCACCATACGAAAGTTAGGTGTGAATCGAATCGATAATACTTGGCGCATGAGACAAGGTCACTACCAAACGCGCCAAAACAATTTGTGTTTGCTTGAGTTTTTCACACCTTATCCTATAATGCTGTGGCCACACTAGCGTTTAACGTCAATGCCCATTATCTCGATAATTATTGCGATAATTTTTGCTGCGTTTAAAATGGGTGGCTACACTACAACGGTCAACATGAATGCGCATTATTCGCGATAAAAACAGCGTTGAATTTACTTTAATATGTAATGTGGCCGCTTCATCGCATCAATTCTCGCGTTAATCTCTTTGATGTACCGCCACTTGAGCTATCGCCTAACTCCAAATGGCATTGTTAATGCCATTGTCAAATTGTCCCGTTAAGTTGTGGCTACACCTATGGTGAACGTCCATTATCGCGATAATTAATGGCATTTCTCGTTAGTGTGGCCCCAGCATAAACGATTGACGTGAATCTTGCACTACGTTATCTGAGGTTAAAAAACAACTTTTGTTTTTTTAAACACAGAAAAACTGTGAGCTTCGGAGCATTACCAAAATTTCTTTATTTACTACAAGTAAAAATATTACAGTGGTAGGGGTTTTCCTTTTAAGTTTAGGTACACTTGTATTAGGAGAAACCCGGTCTTTCAAGAGACTATTTGCACACTTGTATTATTCTTAATTAAGGTTGATATTTGGTACAACATGCAATAATGGAAGGAAAATAACCGACAGAAAATCTAGATTGATATAAATACCTTCTTTAGTATCCAGCAGCAAGTCAGCCGGCTGCCCCATCGAGTTGATGAGGGTGCTGTTGGAGGCGGCCAGGGGGTTGGGCACGGTGGTCCCGTTGACGATGATCACAGGGGAAGGCGGCACCAGCTGCGGCAGCGCCGGGGAGGTCCACGCGAGGATCGTGCCCGCAGCTACGGCGCCGATGGCGGCTGGAAGCAAAGGTGGGGTTAACAAACTTTTGATAATAAATAAATAATAAATATCCGAAGACATCACATACATTGATCTGACACCGAGGTAAGTAGCTTAAGCACTTGTGTTACGGATATCAGAATCAACAGTGGTATTACAAATATATACTTAATTATTGGATATTAACACCCAGACGCAGCACAAACACAAGTATTCATCTCACGAATGTTTGTCCTGAGTGGGGATCGAACCCACAACTCTGGGCGCATGAGGCAGGGTCACTACCGAATGCGCCATCGAGCCAGTCAAATTTTTAGTTGATACATTGACAGGCCTGTTGCTCGAGCGATCATAGACCCTGGCCACGAAACCAAGGGTCGGTTCAAATCGCTAGGGGCAAATGTTTAGTGTGAGAAACATGGACTTGTACTTGAGTCATGTTCTGGAGTGGGGCGCTTTGAAGTCACTAAACAATAACATTTTAGGGTTTAGTACGGAAAGCGAAATTTTAACCTAACGTTTTTTTTTCTGGCTAAAAGAAAAAATACGAAAGCTTCCAATATTTTTTACTACTCTAACAACTACTACTAAACTTCACGCCACTTCCGGAGCAGGCAGAGAGAACCGAACGCCATATGGCACGGTCCGTACACACCTCACTTGCGTCTTCAACATTCATGATCCTTTTCATAAAAACTCTCCGGTTTTTATTAACCGACTTCAAAAAAAAGGAGGTGGTTCTCAATTCGACTGATTTTTTTTTTCTTGTATGTATTGACAACTCTAACTGGCAGACAAAAAAAAAATATTCAGCTAAGTAGCCTATTTCAAACAGCATTCCGATATCGATCGATTTAATCGGAGATCGCATGATGCTTCCACGGTATTTTTAGCGATCTGACATAACCATGCGTGTTCTAAGGTTGTAAACACGCGAACTGTTCTGTTTGGCCGGAGAGACATGTTGTTGTTATTATTCCCAGTTTAAAAAATAGATTTAGAATTTTTTGACTAAATCTATGGTTTAAAATATGTTTACGACAGCTTTCAATTGGCTGGATGTTTTCATTCTATAAATGCGTAGGAATTCCTAATTTATTTTATTTGTTTGATTTGTTTATCTTTGTTGAATTTTGACATCATCTTAGCGTTAAGTCCTATTCTTAATGGGAGTCGGTTTGACCATGATCCAGAGTTAGCGAGTCTGGTCATTACAATGATACGACTTCATCGAACTTTAAAATAAATTCTGTAGACTGAAACACTAATTCCCTAGTTCCAAACTATGAATGTGTGCTTGTGCTTCGGGTGTTAGGTGATAGGCATACTGAAATACAAATTGAGTACAAATGCCCATGTCCATCACATGAAACATTTGCGAATACGGGATTCGAACCCGCGACTATTGGTTTCATGGCAAGGGCCTCTGACCACTCGACCGACGGATCTGTAAAAATTAGACCCATCTAATCTAGGGGAACCAAACGAATTATTAAATTGTAAATAATACCGTGTATAAATACTAACAATTACAGGGATACTATAGTATCCCATATATTTTTTCCCTTACCGACAAACTATACTCTCATAACTTTTGTATATTATAATAACGTTAATTTTATATGAGTTTATTAAAAATGTATATAAATGTAACAATTTTTTATCTTTGATTGATAAGGACGTCCGTTGCTTGAGCGCACGTGTCCGATATGCTCAATGTCGAATATTGGCACTTTGTGTCTGATGCAAGTACAGTAGTCAACTGAGGCAGCGCAGTAAAACCTTTTTTGACGTGGGGAATGCGTTACACACCTTCACTCTGCCCGGGGGGACAGTGTGGTGTGCAAAAGTCCTGGGGCCTTCAGATTCGGAGGTCCCTTCTCAGGCCAATATGGTGGTGGCCGGGGTATACCTACTGAACCCCGCGGCAGCCGTCATCGCTTGAGTGGAGGGATGTCGTGGGCGATGGCTGAGCCTTCCACTCCCTCCGGCGACCGGCCTGCCCTAAACGGCGAGATTAGCCGCCGTGACCGATATCGGTTATGCGAGTTAATACTCCTCTTTATTAATCTACTAGCTGTCCCGGCGAACTTCGTATCGCCCAGTAATTGACATTTAACATTGACAGATACGAATCCCACCGTTTTATATGAGAAAATACTTTTGCTTTTATTTTGTTTTATCGTCAATTTTTCAATGTTTTTAATAGTTATTCCGTTATTCTGGACGAAGACAAATCCAACAAATCAAAAACAACGTAAATCGGTTCAGCCGTTATCGACTTATAAGTGGTGTAACTAACACGACTTTGTTTTATATATATAGATACTAATATTATAAAGAGGAAAGATTTGAGTGTTTGTTTGTATTTAATAGGCTCCGGAACTACGGGACCGATTTGAATTTTTTTTTCACCAATTGAAAGCCACATTATGGGCCAGTAACATAGGCTATATTTTATTATTATATTTCCGTATTCCCACGGCAACGTTAACCACGCATGTGAAACCGCGGAGCGCTGCTAGTATGTAATAATTTAATTATTATTATTATATGGGAAAACGGCGCGACAAGCACTAATTGACCCTTCGTCTGTCCATATCCTTAGTATTTGAGTATATGCACAGACTCTGGTACTCTCTGGTCTCCGAAGAATTGGTTCATTCAATTCCTTACCAGCCACAGCAGCGATGTACTGCGTCGCTTTCCGGGTGGGACCCCCCTTCTCCTGAACGTCCATAGTCAGTTTCTCCATCTTGTCTGATTCTTAGACGCTTACGGCATTCTGGAACAAAGGAGGTTTAAATTAGAATAGGTAGAATAGATGGTTCATGTTGATTTGGGACCTAAATTATTACAAAATCGAAGAATTCCTCAATGACAAAGATTATGGTTAACTTCATAATGAAGCGTTCATCTGCAGTGATATCTAGTCTTAAGTGTAGATTAATTAAGTTTACAAAATTGTATAATTGGCATTTAAAAGAGTAACTATCAAGTTTCTTGCCGGTTTCTTCTCGATAGAATCTACCTTCCAAACCGGTGGTAGTATTATTTGTTTTTTTTGTATATTGACTATTAATAAGTGCTTTTCTTGAAGCCTATATAAATAAAGATAATTTAAATTTGAATTTAAAAATAAGGTACCAAATATTCTTTGCCTATGATGTCGTTAATGCCGTCTTCAACCTATCGGAGGCCCTGGGCACATTAGGAAATTAATTGTTCTATTTACCAATAGAAATTATTGTTCCAGGTGCAACGTTGCATCTGGCCCCGTGTGCCCAGTGGGAAAGAAAGGTCTGCATGTCGTAAAAGGCGACTTATGGCGTTCGAAATGCTGGGTTTGTAATTATGTTGGCGACAAGCTACCCACTTGTTTCTACTTTTTCACAGTTTTCCATATTTTAATACAATTTTAAATTGCAAAAACCCAAAACAATTTTATTTTTGGTTGTATGTCTTAGAGGGAGATTATCGCTCATTGGACTCTGCCTACCTCTTCGGGATATGCGGGCGTGATAATAGGTAGGAAGAACATTAGGACTACGGAACAGTGGATAGATGGAGGGGTCATGACTCATGAATAACCAGAATTCGAAATAGGGATTGCAAACAGGGTTTGCAAACGTAAATTCAAATTCAAAAATGTCTTTATTTATGTAGGCCTTAAAAAAAAGCACTTATAAATCGTCAATTTTACAAAACACGTAGATCTCGCGCCTGATCTTTCTCCGGTCATGTCGAATTGCCGTCTCATCGGACTATGAGAGTGAAGAAACAGAGATTGCACCTGTGTTTGCGCACACACTTGTGCACTATAATATCTCCTGCGCAGGTGGCTAATCCTCGTTGTGATTGGCCGCCGTGGCCGATATCGGTTATATATTATTATTATATTATTTTATTAGGCTAACATTTGAATTAAGTATACAGAAGTAAGTGTTGAAAAACAAATATTGATATAGTTCGTTTAAAAAACTTGAGCCAGGAGTTATTCATTTTCTTTTCTTCTATCATCCGAATAAGACCCTGAACTGTATTTTTGTGACGTGATCGATCTGTTTAAACATATTGTTTTGACGTAGCATCATTTCATGTGTAAATCCTTGAAGTGAAGTCGCCTACGCTTACGTACATCATTATGTACGTAGCTAGAACATTATATGCCTACGTATGTACGTGCTAAAACGGTGCTAATAGTTTGAACTATGTTACATTACGAGAGCAGATTTAAGCGGTGTTAAGAATTGCAAAAACATACTTAGGAATATTTCCTTCACGGCTACTCATGTGTCAAATAAATGGAAGCAACTTATTATTAAAATGGCATACGGAAGTCATCATCTTCCAAGCATTAGTAGAACCCGATTTTAGTCTGGGCCGCTTGAACTTAATGGGTTAAGTTTGAACCAAGAAATAATAGATCTGGGTTAATGATATATTCGAGAGAGCGTCTTAGCTTGGAACATTGGTAGCTCAATGGTAGGACACGCGCTTCATAACCAAGAGGTGCAGGTTCAAACCCGAGCTCGGAGCTATGTGCATAGATCCAATCCAGAATACGTACATACGTATTTATACTACTAGCTTCGCGGTGAGGTACAACATCGTGATGAAGCCAGCAAATTCCAACAACTTTGGATTTGCAACTATGATCCAAAAATTGTCTGGTTCCCCTATCTTAAAGTTACGAAGGTCAGATCGGCAGTCGCTTCAATGTAATTACCAGCCTCGCTTAATCCTGGATCATGGTCTAAGCTGGCCCCGAGATATAACGCTAGGAAGATGAGATGATAATGATAAATTTTGAAAAGTGACATGTAGCTAGTTCATCGTCTCAATCAAAAACTTATCCCCCAATATCCCACTAGTCGCCCTACCTATGTTCTATGCAACAAATATATATAATACATATATTGTATACATATGTGCATACATTAATCAGAACGTCAGCAATTAATACCATTGACAATGAAATTGACCCTGCTTCATCTCATTAACCCCAGCCCCAAGGTCGTGACGAGCGCGTTCAACGATCACAAGTTAATATTTAACCCCCAGTTCAGAATAGGGGGCAAATAATGCGCGCGCGCCGGTAAGCCTAACGAGATCAATGAGGAGTCTATTGAGTCATCTCCGATGACGGGTGCAATTGATGCAGTTGCAGTGTATTTTTTAATTCAATATCCCGTATTGAACTTAACAAGAATGCCTACCGTGTTCCGTTGTATGACGTAAAGGGCAACTAATAGTGTATTGGGTTTGTAAATGTAGGCGAGGAGATTGTCTCACTGCTTATTCACGGTTAAAAATGGTCAAAGGTAACTAACTGCTTTTTCTCAGCTTTCCATCTAACCGAACTTAATCTTAACATAACATCACGCCTATAATCCCCGAAAAGGTAGGCAGAGTCAAAGTAAAACTAGGCTGGGTTAGATGGAAAATTGTGAAAAAGTATTGACAAGTGACTAGCTTGTCGGCTACACAATCACACACCCAGAAACCGATGTACCATTAGTCGCCTTTTACGACATGCTAGGCAAGAACCACAGTTGGCACATTATTTTTAAGTCCCAGACTAACATGGGACAACTTAACTTAATCATATTTTTGGCTAAAAGTGGTCAAAGTAGTTAAATGCTCCTAACATTCTACGATTTCCTACCCTTTGGAGATTGCGGGATATACTAGCAGCGCCCCGCGGTTTCACCCGCATAGTTCCCGTTCCTGTAGGAATATGGGGATATATATGTTACTTCCCGATAATGTAGCTTTCCAATGGTGACATAATTTTTGAAATCGGCACAGTATTTTTTGAGTTTATTCATTACAAACATGCACACACACAAAAATACAATTCTTTCCTCTTTATAATAATAGTATAGATGTAATAATTACACCAATCAAGTGTCGAAACTATACCTTTCCGCAATTAACTGAACAATACCTACGATTTATTAATAGCAAGCTGTCACGTTTGGTGGACCAAGGTCGCACTTCAGGTATATCTGCTTATCTTGATATCCACTCTTTCAGTCTGATACTAACAAGTCAGATTTGGCGCCGATATTATCGACCACTTTGCAACATTTCCTAGATTGTACTTTATCTAGAATACCTGAATGTAGACTCGTTTGGCTTTGACAATCATGACTTTGAGATGTGATTTTGATTTGAATGCAATATGTTAGTACATAGTTATTTATTCTGAAAAGTACTAACCGCGGAAATATAGCGATCTGGAAAGTTAACAAGACTACAATAAAAAATAGGTGTTATACAATCCAATTCAATTCAATTCATATATTTATTTCAGGCCAAGGAGCCAAAGTTTATTTGTAATATTGTAAGTCTAAACATAAAGATATTTAATAAAATGCCTCAAATTGTTATTGAATTACCCACGCAAAATTTTAAGTCTTATTTTGAATTATGTTTAATAAGAAAGGGTTACTACACAACAGACGATTATTTAAATGATTAAAAAGTTTGGACAAGATAATCTACTCGCATGCCCAGTAAAGTTTTAAATCGTAAAATTTTAATGTACATGTGTTACATTAAAATATCATGAGCAAAACATGTTTTTAAAAAAGGATGAGCAAAACATGTTTTTAAAAAAGGCTATCTGTCATTCACGTCGAGGTGCTGGTAGGGTTAAAAGTGTGACGTGCAAAAGAATTTGTTACAAATCTACTTGCAGAAATGCATCAAAATACAATAATTGCATTCAAGTTGGGACGCTTTGACGTCTCTACGTCCTAATATTCGTAGCAGTGCATTTTATATTTCACCATCATCCCAGAGTTACGTCCCGTGCCTAATCAGGGTCCGCTTAGCCTCTCTAGAAATTACATTAAAGCGACTGCTGATCTGACTTTTGTAACCCTTAAATACCAGACAATTCGTTATGTTATATTTCATCATCATCATCATCATCATCATCAGCCTGTTGCAGTCCACTGCTGGACATAGGCCTCTCCAAATGTTCGCCAAATGTTATATTTGCTGAACAAAAATAGGTAGTGGTAGGAGATCCTGGTTCAAACTAGGGCAGAAACTTCTGGATATCTTAAATCTATGTACTTATTTATACTAAGTAGTGTTCTGGAAAAATATATTGAGACAAATTTAATATTTGTACCACCTCGGTGCTAAAGGAAGACATCGTTTTCTCTGTTTATTTATATTTTCTTATATATTAAAGTATGGAGATGTAACCATAGACTAACTAATCTGGCTCGGCGTAAATAAAGACTAGGTGGTCAGATGTCAGTTGCTTTATTAAAATAAGCAGACTCGTCCAATACATGGTCAAAGTGAACCCCGACTAAGAACGATGACATGATGCTGGGAAAGTGAAGATATTGAAACACCATAACATATCAAGATCAAGAATATACACACACCATCACACCTGCAATCCCCGAAGGGGTAGAAATAGGTAGTATAGAGTAAAAATAGAGTATTGTACTCTATACTCTATTATCTATAACACCAATTGAGTACGATTAAATACTCTTTTTACACGATGTTTAATATACTAGTGCCAGTCAAGTTAAAGCAACCATGAAAATTTTTTATGTTAAAAGTACAAATATACCTTTTTAAAAATATAAAATTAATGAATGTTACTCTTATTTGTAAGTCCGTCTCTTTTTTACCTGCATTAAAATTATATACTTAATTTCTTCTAATAAAAGTTGGCAACCCTAAGGTCTATATACTAGAGTCCAAAAAGCTAAAAGACCCCAGAAAACATTTCTTTTTGAGGCCCAGACCAACATGGAATGAAGAATATTTATCTATGCATTACAAGGATGACAATTTTATATTCACTATTAAAATTAAAGCCTATATCAATAATACTTTATGCTGCAATCGAATGAGATTAGTAGCGAGTGTTTATGGTCCGGTAGCCAAACGGTGCGCTTATCTTAATCTATGGTTTCTGATTAAATTGATAAAGTCTTAGTGCCGCTGATAAACCAACGCTTTGGGATATAATGACGGTACTTGTTTGTTGTATAGAATATGTGTAGATAGTAAATATCTTTATAGAGTCCAAACTTTCATTAAAGTGCCTATCATCGTTGTTATGTAATTTGTTTTTTATTTAACAAAGCCGGATCTAGGCAACGTGCGGTCCATAGCAAATGCTAGCTTTTTTTTTAACGATCGGAATGCCTTACGCACCCTCACCCCGTTCTGGGGAAACGGCGTCGTGTGTCGGACTCCCAGGGTCCTTCATATAAAAGGACTCCTCTCCGGCTAAGATGGAGTTAGGGGTGAGAGTTTCCCGCTCCCCCGCCAGCCCGGTAGGTAGTAAAGGCCGCGTTCGGCAAACTACCGATGTACTCTCAAAAAAAAAAATAAGATGGAGTGGCCGGGGTATACCCACTAAACCCCTCGGCGCTCCTACATCGCCCTCGGTGGTGACGCTGAAGAAATCCGGATGAACCTTAACTACCCCATCGCCACCGGCATAGCAAGTGCTTCCTAAAAGACGGGTAGGACAAATAGGATTGTTGAATAAACAATAAATTTAGTCCGTCAATTAGTTTACTAAGGGGTACGAGGGTACGAGATTGGAATAATCCCAAAATATCATCACCATGTTCCTACCGTTGTTGTACCATGTTCCGTGCTTTGTCAGGATCCGCAGGCTTAGTACCATGAATGAAATGAATGATGCGACTGCCGATTTGACCTTTGAATTTTGAATTGAATTTTTATTTGTTCTATATTTTTCAATAGGTCTGTGTATCCTTTGTAAGAGGAACCAGACTAATTGGATCACTGTTATTTAAATGTGCAGTTTTCTAATTATGTTTTTGCTTTACCGCCGATCAAGATAACGACGACTTAACAGATTGATATATCAAATAATTAATTTATTTTTAATCAGACCTCTCCTTAATCCAATAATCCGAATGAAGCGGGATTATACAATTAATGATGTAATTAAATACAGATAAATATACCACACATCAATTAAATATTTTCAGACGGACTTTTAAACCTTAATGGTAAGTTACAAGGAGATTCGGCTCATATGCAATGGGTAATAAGCAAAGATGACTAACAATAAGCTGTAGTCCTATCCTTAGTAATGCACAGGTATTTACAAGCAACAAAGAGAAAAACCCGTCCTGTGTTGGTCCGGGACTTAAAAAAAAATTGCCAACTGTGTTTCTTGGCCAGGCTGAGGCGCTGGCCGAGCTAGCTTCCTGCATTTCATTCTTATCTTATTTTCGAAGGAAGGAAGGTCAAAAGGGTTTTGATACTTTAAGCCGTCTGTATTTTTAAATCTTCAATTATAGTGGCTCCCCGCGATGCTACAACCGATGCTTTCAGGTATATTCTTTTATGACCATATTTAACAGCAGTGTCCTAAAAATCAAAACTATTACTAACCTATAAACTTTATAAACAATTTATGTGTCCTCAAATAAATGTTTGCTACTCAATTTGACTACCCCAATTAGAGAGCTATAAACCTATTAAAACGGGTATCAGATACATAAAGTTTTATTACCTGGTAGTCAAGTGTGGTAGTAAATATATAATGATATGGAGTATTAAGCGATCCTCATAAACTTCAAAATGGTTTGTAATCACCGGGAAAACAGATAAGATGTTTAAAGTGCGAATGATAATTGTGAATGGGCTCAATAAATAACGAGGGTAACTAGCATTTTTTATACGACTAACTAACTAACTAACTCAACTTCACACCACTACTTTGTGTTTGTAAGACGTCTGTAACTTTATTTTTCTTTTGTATGCTAAATAAATATGTTTTCTTCCATTCTTTCTTTCTATACTTACTCTGAAATGAGACAATTTAATGCATGAAATGTTGTCTGATCGTTTTATTATGTACTAGCTGTGCCAGCGGTGTCACCCGCGTTTATGGTTAATATTATAAATACTATTTCCGTCATACATGATTTCTATGTAACTTTAACCATTAAGGCTGCACACGCGACGGAAGCTTAAAAAATGGAGTAACTTCTCCCGTTTTCCCAACATTTCCCTTCACTACTCTGCTCCTATTGATTGTAGCGTGATGAAAAGTATACTATAACCTGCCCAGGAATATGAAGAATAATTGTACCAAGTTTCGTTAAAATCCGTTGAGTAGTTTTTGTTTCTATAAGGAACATACAGACAGATAGACAGACAGACAGACAGACAAAAATTTTACTGATTGCATTTTTGGCATTAGTATCGATCACTCATCACCCCCTGATAGTTATTTTAAAAATATATTTCATGTACAGAATTGACCTCTACAGATTTATTATAAGTATAGATTATTCGTATAAGCAACAGGAAAATGCTAACCGCTACATAAAATGATTACCAAGGATCGCAGGCCCTTCTCCTCATAACATTAACATTTCCATTTTATTGCTGACCTTACCCGGTTCTTGCATTATTACCTTTAATCCAAGTACATATAATAAGGTCATTGACATCATATTATACATACGTAAATAGAATATGCTTCGGGAGGATTCCGATATTAATATTGTCACTAATTTTAACAAAGTACTCTTTAGTTTATCTATACTTAGCTATAGTTACTATTACTACATATAATCTCTATGTTAGTAGAAAAGCAAATGTTTCATACACTAACCACAGAATTTTATTAATATCATAGAGATATTCGAATACTCCTGTGGTCCACAAAACCTAACGTCATTTTTTTAACCACATGGCCCCTGCTAACTGTCACAAAAAGGTTGGGAACAACTGCTCTAACTTACATACATACATACATACATAACATCACGCCCATGATCCCCGAAGGGGTAGGCAGAGTCGAAGGGGCAGCAAGCCCCTTCAACCACATTCAGCCAAAAACAAAGCCGGGCTGGGTCAGATGGAAAATTGTGAAAAAGCAGTGACAAGCGGCTAACCTGTCGCCTACACAATCACACACCCAAAACCCGATATACCATTAGTCGCCTTTTACGACATGCTAGGCAAGAACCACAGTTGGCATATTCTTTTTAAGTCCCAGACCAACATGGGACAATGGGCTGGGTTGGATGGAAAGCTGTGAAAAAGGAGTGACAAGTGGCTAGTTCGTCGCCTACTCAGTCACATACCCAAAAGCCCGTAAACCATTAGTCGCCTCTTACGACATGCTAGGCAAGAACCACAGTTGGCACATTCTTTTTTTTTGTCCCAGATCAACATGGGCCAAGTCCCAGACCAACACGGGATGCTCTAACTTAAATAAAATAAAATAAAAATATTTTTCAAAAACACATGGTATGCCTTAACACAAAATTAGTGCTTAGTATACCTAATTCCCACACTGGGCTAGGTCTAACTTGTGAGGGAAATTGTGAACTATAATATCATTACCTAGGTAGGTACGCCACTAGCCGGGAAAAGATTACCTTTTTTCATGCTATCGTCATAGGAAAACAGTTACGACGGCCTTGACAGAATCCATTATCACCATTTAGCTATCCATTAGCAGGGCAACTACATGTCATCTGTTTTGCATCGACCGTCGATATGAGTACGTAGTGCAATCATCATATTCTACTATTATTCCATTATCTTTCTATTGTGATACTTTCATAGTCGAGGACCGCTTGGACCATTCTGGCTTTGAAAATGAAATGATCTTTATTTGTATAGGCTTCAACAAAGCTCTTAGAAATCGTCAAATTCAACATCAACCGGTTCAAAAAGTAGATTCTACCGAGAAGAAACCGGCAAGAAACTCGATAGTTACTCTTTTAAATGCCGAGTTATTAGTTACAATTTCTTAATCAAGTTAAATCTATTTTACCACAGCGTGAGAAGTATACGTTATATATATATTTTTTTTATGGTTGTTCGCGCATAATATTTAATCCAAACCAACTAATACTATAAATGACGGGGAGGCCCCTTTAAACCTATTATTATCACTCAAAGCTTAATACTTTAAATGGGTGATTTTTCGAGCAAGGCATAAACTTATTTTTTTTTTTATTGACATTAGAATATTTAGAAAATTAAAAAAAATATGTCAATAAAAAAAAATACTTAGTTTGAAAATTGCCACGCAAATCACCAAAGATTGCCTTGCTCGAACAATCACCCAAATAACAGATATACCCCTATAAATGCCAATCCGGTCCTGGTTACAAAAGTACCCAGAAAGTAGGTACAACTGTAGATAAGATGAAGTATTATGCATGACAAAGTCCGAGAGTAATCTGTGGTTTTAGAAAAACATATTTTATCATACCGATACCCTGGGGTTGCGACTCGGCTATCTGTGTTTGTGAGATGATAACTTATCTGAAACTTTTTTCAATGAATTACTGTCAACTAGCTACTGAGATAGGTAGATAAAAGCATAAGATGGAACACATCTTAACGTTGAATTGTTTTAGTTTAATAAAACCACTTAAAAGATTACATTACATACTACACGCTTGCAATAATGGCGTAGACAGAGCTTATGAAGAATAACTAACCCTGTCTCTTGCACTGAAAGTTACCATATCTGAGATTTTTTTATGATTTTAAGATTTTATATTGAGACCAGACTTCAAGAATCACCGGAAAATTTAGTAGATTTTACAAATCATGTATAAAACCTTTTTGACCGCTAAAGTGTTACGGTTGCAGTAAAATTCGAAAATTGAAAAAAAATCGCGACTTTTCCGACGGAAATCAGGCTATCTTACTTTTAACAGGTTTCCTGCCTATCGACAGGCCCAATAGAATTTTTTTTTTTTTGTATCACATAAGATACACGGGAAAGACATGTATCTTATATGATACACGTGATTTTTTTAAAATGAAAACGGTTAAATATGACTTTATAATTTTTTTACCTGGTAAACCCGCACCTAACTGTCTAAGTACCTACCTACAAATGCATTAAAGGGCATCGACCTGAATCGTGAATGTCTAATTATAGTATCGAGTCCCGATGAACGAGTACACTGTCTGACTCACAAATATATCAAGTTTATTTATCTCTGCATATTTCACTCTTATTGGTAATTACGTACATATATCGGGTTTTAGGTATGTGATTGTGTAGGCGACAAGCTAGTCTTACTTGTCACTACTTTTCATAATTTTCCATCTAACCCAGCACAGTTTTATTTTTGGCTGAATGTGGTTAAAGGGGCCTGCTGCCCCTTTGACTCTGCCTACCCCTTCGGATTTTATGGGCGTGATGTTATGTATGTATGGTAATTACGTTGAATTATCATACATACATACATATGGAATCTGAATAAATCCTTTAGTAACATTCCAGCATGGTGGGCCGTGGCATTGCTACCCAGGGACAAGGCAGGGCAGTGCCCCTAAGGGCTCTTTCAAATTAGAAGTTTCGTGCCGTCCCGCAGCCGTATATTCGGCAGCAGGCCTGCTGCTAGTAGCGGCACTGTAAGCGTGTGGCTGCGGGACGGCACAAAACGTCTAATTTGAAGATTTCTTAGTCTCCAAGCTCGGTGGGCCCTAAAAATTTAATTAGCAAACCTTTGTTTCATTTAACTCTGCCCTCAGGAATTTAGAACTTTACATTTCTTAAAAAAAAGGATAACGGTTGACGATGTAGTGCTGGAACAGGTGAATGAAATTGTATATCTAGGATCTGCATTTAATAGAGATGGAAGGTACTCAGCTGATATAGAAAGAAGAGTGAATGCAGGGAATAGGGTGAATGGAGCGTTAGGAAAACTTCTAGGCAGCAAAGTCTTAAGCCAGAAGGCCCAGCTCGCTATACACAATGCGGTGCTGATTCCTACGCTAATATATGGAAGCGAGAGTTGGGTATGGCAAAAAGAGCACGAAAGTAGAATAAACGCGGTCGAGATGCGTGCGCTGCGGAAAACTGCGGTCGCATCATCGCTCACAGACTGCGTTCGGAATGATGATGTAAGAAAAAGAGTCGGTCTGAAGGACAGCGTCGGAGTCAAGGTAAGAAGAGGCATGCTCCGGTGGTTCAGACATGTGGAAAGAATGGATGACGAAAGATTGACTAAACAGATATCAATGCGAAAGTAAAAGGATGTAGGAGCCGCGGAAGGCTCAGGCTCACCTATCACAACCAGATTGGTCGTGTATTAAAAAAAAGTGATGTTAGGAGTCATAAAAACCGTAGCACTTGTATGAAAAGGATTATGAATGTTGAAATGCGAGTGAGGTGCTCGGTTCTCTCTGCCTACCTTGCTAGGGAAGTGGCGTGAAGTTTAGTTAGTTAGTATATATAAGTACGCGTCGAATTGATAACCTCCTCCGTTTTTTTCGTCAGTTGAAAAGTTCTAATAGAAATTCTCACGGTACTCTACTGTAACATTTGAACATGACTTTTTGTTATTTGTTCTAACTTGTCACTTGTTCGACCTTGCAACAAAAACAAAACATCTAAAGTTCATTTTGTAGTAGTAGGTACCTAAAACTGCTCGCAGGCATAATTCATAAATGGTGCCATTGTGCATATATTGAAGACCGGTGGTAGCTCAATGGTAAAGACACGCGCCTTAAAACCGAGGGGTGCGGGATCCAACACGGGCACGTATGTCAGGATTTTTCAAATCTATGTACGTATTTATACCTCTAGCTCGGCGTTGAGGGAAAACATCGAGATGAAATTTGCAAATTCAAACAAAATTTGATTTGTAACTCATCACATTCCTAGCGTTATGTCCCTTAGATGGGGTCCGCTTAGACAATGATCCAGGATTTAGCGAGTCTGGTAATTTCATTGAAGCGACTGCCGATCTGACCTTCGTAACCCTAATATAGGGGAACCAGACAATTTTTCGATCATGGTTACAAATCCAAAGTAGTTAGAATTTGCAGGTTTCATCACGATGTTTTCCATCACCGTCGAGCTAGTGGTATGAATACGTACTTAGATTTGAAAAAATCCAGAGGTACGTGCTCGGGTTTGAACTCGCACTCCTCTGTTAAGAGGCGCGTGTCCTTGCCATTGAGCTACCACCGCTCTAAAAAATCGAATCAAATCAAAATTTGATTTGTAACTATACTCCAAAAATTGTCTGGTTTGTACCGTGTTGGTCTTGGACTTAAAAAGAATTTGCCAACTGTGTTTCATGCCTAACATGTCGTAAAAGGCGACTAATGGTATAGTCTAAGATCCCACCATAGAACGACCTTCACCGAGCTGGTTAATGGGTGAAAAGTAAGTATTTTATATTCTATTAAATACACCAATAAATATATTGCAAATGGGTTGACTGAAAAAAATCAGTCCAGAATATGATTAATTAACAATTAACCAGCCAATCAATTAATTAACCAGCTCGGTGTGTGATTGTGTGGGCGACAAGCTAAGCACTTGGCACCACTTTCTCACAATTGTCCATTTAACCCAGCCCAGTTTTGTTTTTGGCTGAATGTGGTTAAAAGGGCCTGCTGCCACTTTGACACTGCCTACCCCTTAAACAGTGACCCCCCTGATATTTATTTATTTATATTAGTCATCGACATGTTTAAATACCAATATATTATAGTATTTTAAAATAATACTCTTCATTTTTGTGTTATTTTCTTATTCACGCATCAATGGGTAAACCAAATAAGTAATTTTTATGAAAATGATAAATTTTTGTACGACTTTTATAAAAAATTGCAAAATTAATCTGGTACATTTAGGAAAAATCTACTTGAATATGATGTCTGATAATCGGAAGGTACCAACTAAAATAAATAAAAAAATTGAGACAAATATTGTAACGTCGATAGTACCAAATATTAAACACATGCTTAGCTAGGAGCGTATTCATGGGGCGGGGTTTGGGGAAGCTCAAGTACCATCAAAACTTACCTTTCTTTATCCTATAAGTATAATGTTAAATTGTGTATGTACGAAAACCAAAACACGGGTGAAATATTTTTAAAGAATCAGTATAAAGTAAAAGGGTAATAATTATGGTTGTCCTCACGCTAGTATTTTGCGCGTTTGCGCTTATTATCAAAAATATAAACGACCTTGTGGCTTGTGACCTTGTAAAAGGCGATGCACATGCGCCATACAGCTATAAGTAGGGTGTAACTTTAATTAAGATTTTGTAAATTATTTTTGGTCCAAATATAACATGGTATAAAGACTATTGCAATCGATTCTATTAACGATGCTGTACAAACAGTATTGAGGTTTCGTATATATAGTCTATATATACTAGATATCGTATATAAATACTAAAAATAAGGTTGTATATTTCATAGTTACTAAAACTAAAAACTGCCATTCAAGCCATGATATGCCAAATAGCTTATAGTAAAATAGTTTTATAGTTTACTTACTAGCTGACCCGGCGCACTTCGTAATCGTTCTCGAATTTTCAATTCCTACTATTTTTTTTTTCATAACAACCTTCACTTGACAATAACAAACACAACTAAAAGAGAATTAGCGAAATCGGCAAAGCCGTTCTCAAGTAATAGCTTTGGGATGGACCACCCTTATCACGGGTATTAAAAATAGATAACAACCTATTCTCAGACCTACCAAGTGCAGAAATAAAATTTCATCAAAATCGGTTGAGCCGTTTCGGAGGAGTAGGTATAGCAAATAACACTGACATGAAATTTTTATATAGGTATATAAATATATGGACCGAGAAGTGATAAATTAATATTGTTTTTATACTGATTTTTTTTCACGTTAAGTTAAGTAGGTATGCATTGAGCTATTATTATACGCTAGTAATAATAGTTCAATGTTACTATGGAAGTTTGACATTAAAAATATGTAGATATTGTTTTCCGTGCATGGTTGTTATTGTGTGTAAGTAATTAATTCAATTTACCTCTTGACGAAAGACCTCGGCACAAAGGTTCAAAAACTTGTGTCGACTGTATTATTGACAATGTTTAATAAACTGAGGCAAAAATTTACATTAATATGACAACGATTTGAAAGGACAAAACTAAAATGATGTATTGACTTTTATTCAGACCTCAAGTAAGTAATAAAAGTACTGTTGCTTAATGTTTATAAAAAGTTTTGAAATAAACCTAAGTAAGTATATTCATTTATTTAATACTTTTAATAAGTTTTATGGGCAATAAAAACGATAACGAACAAAACAGAAAAACATGATTACAGTTCACAATGATAATTAACTTAGTCATTCCACATTTAATAATAATATAAAAAATAATACACATTTTTGCAATTAAATTAAGGCGGGTAATCTGAAAAAATATACACTCACCAAAAACAAAAGTCTATCGTTGTCAAAGCGTAAAATGAAAAACTAAACACTGACCGAACACAGATAAAAATAAAATCAAATGTCGATTGGCGCGCGTTCGGTTTTTAAATTATGTAACGAGAAGTATTGGCGCGCTGGGATGCTATCTGCTAGCGCGGGCCGCGCGCTGTCCACGCCGTATTTCTTTACACACTGGCCGAAAATAATTTTCGAATTACGAACGCGGGTATGACGTCAGAGGGCTCGCCGCGCGCCTTCGAAGGGTCATAGACATTTTCTCCCGGTATTTAATCAAAACGACTACATTTAGACAAAGTTACATACGGTCTACTATATATTTAGTTGCATCCAAAAATATTTCTAAATTAACAATGTTTTGTCAACAGGAGATAAATATTACCATTAATTACACGTCGTTTAAATATTGCGGGCGATCCCTAATGTTTGAGGTCAAAGTCAATGGTTTGCTAAGTCATGAAAATGTGGTTAGACTCGTATTTATTATCCCTAATGGCGGAAATGTAATGTACCTAATGAGTTTGCTAGTATATACATACTACTTCTTATACATACGTATAACTGGCATAGAACACACATCGTCACAAGAGTCACCAAAAAAATACTACGAAAAAGTTGATACAACTTTTTATTTAATTTTGTCGAAGTACTAAAAATACTTAATTCGGTTTATTAATGCCATCAAACTGGGTCTAATTTTTTAAGGGTCAAAAATAACAACTCAATAAATTCCAATACGGATAATTTAAAATAAGAAAAAAAAACCGAAATAATCATTTGTCCCATGTTGGTCTGGGACTTGGCCCATGTTAATCTGTGACAAAAAAAGAATGTGCCAACTGTGGTTCTTACCTAGCATATCGTAAATGGCGACTAATGGTTTACGGGCTTTTGGGTATGTAGCTGAGTAGGCGACGAGCTAGCCCCTTGTCACTCTTTTCCACAGCTTTTTCATCATCCAACCCAACCCACTGTCCCATGTTAGTCTGGGACTTAAAAATAATATGTCAGCTGTGGTTCTTGCCTAGCATGTCGTAAAAGGTGACTTATGGTATATCGGGTTTTGGGTGTGTGATGGTGTAGGCGACAGGTTAGCCGCTTGTCACTGCTTTTAAACAATTTTCCATCTAACTCAGCCCGGCTTTATTTTAGGCTGAAAGTGGTTGAAGGGGCATGCTGCTCCTTTGACTCTGCCTACCCCTTCGCGGATTATGGGCGTGATGTTATGTATGTATGTAAAAATCATTATTTTATTGTCCTATTAAATTTGATCTCTTTATAAAAAAATGGGTATAATTTAACATTCATTTACGAGCGTCTATTGTTTATAGTATCTATCGCGTTTACCTTTTTTATCCCACCTAAAAAAAAAAGGAGGAGATTCTAAATTCGATTGAATTTTTTTTTTAAGATCAACTTACCTACAGCATCTACATAAACACTTAGGTCGACTTGTGTGACCTATGTTCTTTAGTTTACATATCGATTCTTTAGTTTTAAGAATATTCTATGGCACACTATGTTACCTATACAATTGTCACCCACTGTATAAAAATGTGTGTACATTGTCTTAGGAGCTCAGTCTGCAATACACCATTGTCATAATGCTGAACACTATATTAAATTGTGTTAAAGGCATGTTTTATCATGCAAATTTATTTTTTCAAATGATTTATCAGGGGGTGAAACCGTGGTTCTTCCCTCACGTGGATACGTGCAGTCACATTAAAGTGAAAGGGAAAGTGGTACTGGTCACTGGAGGGAATGCTGGCATCGGATTGGAGACAGCCAGGGACTTGGCAAGAAGAGGAGCTACGGTGATAATAGCTAGCAGAGACGAGAAGAAGTCAGAGGCCGCTGTGGCAGACATCATAGCGACGACAGGCAACGCGAACGTGTACCACAAATACCTAGATCTATCCAAGTTCTCCAGCATTAGGGAGTTCGCCGAAGACTTCAACAGAACCTACAACAGACTGGACATCTTAATTAACAACGCCGGCTGCGCAGGCCTGCCCCCCACTTTGACCGAAGACGGCATTGAGAAGGTCACTCAAATTAACTACTTTGGACCGTTTCTGCTGACGAATTTACTCCTGGACAAAGTAATTGCGTCGAAGCCAAGCCGGATTGTGATACTTTCGTCGTCGGCGAATGAGGCTCACGAATTAGATCCTGATGATTTAGCGTCGTTAAAGAAGGTACAAAACCCATCTACGTCTATAAATAGTCTCTTTAAAACTTATGCTAATACGAAACTGTGTAATATTTTGTGGGCTAAAGCATTGGCGAAGAGAGTGCCTGAAGGAGTAACTGTGAACGCGGTCCATCCAGGAATAGTGGCGACGGATATTTATCAGGAAATACCAGTTGTTGCGAGGAAGATTGCCATGTGGTTCATCAATGCCTTCTTCAAGACTCCGGAGGAGGGAGCGAAGGGCTCTGTGTATTTAAGTGTCGCTCCTGAATTGGAGGGAGTGACTGGGGAATATTTCGCTGACTACAGCATAGCTTCGGCTGATAAGTTGACTAAAGATGATGAAATGATCGAAAGAGTTTGGGATAATACTATGAAATTGATCAACGCGAAATAAGCGGCTTTTATTTTCTTGTACAAATCTGGGAATTTTATGTCATTAATCATTCGGACGAGGTAAACCAGTAAAATATAATTTGAATGATGTTTTTTAAAGTGATTAATAATATAAACCTTCATAATGGTAAAGTCGTTTTATATAATACCTACTTAACTGCTAGCATGACACTCATCTGATTCATCATGTTTAAACTTTCATATAAATATTTTATTTTTCGTACATACATACCTACATATATACTATCACGCGAGAGTCTAAAGAGCGATAAGTTACTTAACAAGTACTCACTGCCTCTAGTGGTAGCATGCGCCGCTTAAGGATCAAGAGGTCCAGGGTTCAATCCCGGGTCGGACCTAGAATTTTGAGGCTGGTTATTTCAATATTGAAATTACTTAGTAACAGTCCGTAGTCAGGAAGTTGGCGCTTTAATCACCCACGTGCCTCGGAAAGCACGTTAAGCTGCTGGTCCTGCGCCTAGCCTCTCTCCGGTCATGTCGAATTGCCGTCTCACCGGACTATGAGAGTGGAGGAACAGAGACTGCACTTGTGTGTGCATTAGGTGTGTGCGCACACACTTAAATGCACAAAAACACAAGAAGCTTGTAACTTCTTGAGTTTATGAGATACATTAATATATTTTATTACATTCGATATGCTGTAACTCTGTTCGGTACATGCATCTTCATTGTAAACTTTGTTTCACCTTGACCTTATTTTAAATACGAATGTGTCTTCTTCACTAACCTTATTATTTTATAAAAATATTATTTTTGGTTCGGGGAACCGAACTAGAGGCTAGGAAACCCTTTTTTCTTTTGTTTTTTGCGCTGGAGCAGGCCAGCGAGAGGGTCGTTCTCCCGTACCCGCTCCGCAGCGTCATTCTGGGACATAACGTCCACAGAAGGAGACAATTGCTGCCCACGGCCTCTCACTGAGCATGGCAGCTGCACCGTTGCCTAGCGAGAGATCGGGTCCCACTGCCGCGGTCAGAGTGGCTGGGTAACCCTGCCCTAAGGTGTAGGCAAAATCCAAGGAACGATGTGTAATCTCAACTTTTTATAGAAATCAGACCATATTTGTTCAAACATGCTCAGAAAATGAAATCCCACGTGCAACACTGGTTAATTTCTTACAAACACCACATATTAGCTTCACAACTGCGTTACCTTTGTGTATTCGTATCTGGACAAATATCTGATTACAAAAATCGATGTGCAGATAAACCGCGTAATGTACGTAATAGGCATTATTGGTACAATGTGTGCAATGTTCAATAATAGAGGTGATAAAAAAGTGTTTTGAAACGTTACTTTTATCTTTTGTATAGTTTTTACTCAGAGAGTAACTAAACCCGCACGCCTCTTAACCGAGGAGTGCGGGTTCAAACACGGGCACGTACCTCTAGATTTTTCAAGTCTATGTACGTATTTATGCAACTAGCTCGACGGTGAGGGAAAACATCGTGATGAAACCTGCAAATTCAAACAAATTTGGATTTGTAACCATGATCCAAAAATTTACTGGTTTCCCTATCTTAGGGTTACGAAGGTCAGATCGGCAGGCGCTTCAATGTAATTACTCGCTACAACCTGGATCATGGTCTAAGCGGACCCCGTCTAAGCACGGGACATAACGCTAGGAAGATGATGATAGTTTTTACTCAGTGGCGTAGCTAGGGGTGGCCGTTGTGGCCTTCATCGGCCCCGCACTTGTAGGCAGTGGCGTATTAAGCCTGTTTTAGGCCTGAGACCTGAGACGGCAAAGAGCTGTACGCTGTACTGTACGTGTTGCTTGACCGAAATTGGAGGGGGGGTCCACTATTTGTTATAGAATTATTACAGGAACATGAGGCCTCCACGAACAGAGGTCCGGGTCGGACGTCCGCCACTGCTTGTAGGGGTCTCGCAAGGCCCTTTGCAAGTATATTTGGTAAAATAGATTTATTGGGTAGATCATGGGAACGAAACGAAAACGAAAGAATAAGGGCCTCGCTGATGCGACTTCGTAAACGTCTGTATTAATTAGTACACGCTACACTATTGTTTTTACTCGACAGCGCGGCATAAATAAGGATAAGTTTATCAGTTTACGGGTGTATTCTAATCGATCGAGGGTTTAGCCAAATTTAACTTTGCATACCTATACATATACTTAATAATAACTAATATATAATATTATAAAGCTACAGAATTTGTTTGTTTGTTTAAACGCGCTAATCTCAGGAAATACTGGGTAGATAGCCCATTTTTATGCACCAAAAAAATAAGTTTTCTTTCTCCTTTCTTATCGAGGACGGCTTTATAACATTACCCATAAAAGCGGGTGTACTAATAATAAGTCTGATGTGACTTACAAAACAAATAAAAAAAAAGCGAATGCGGCTTCCGAGGTTTTTGCTGCCGAACAACGATAAACAATCACAATTTTATACTTAAAAAAAATATAAACTTAACGGACTTACTACCTTAGACACTGCCCACCCCTGGGGTATTACGAGAGTGAAATAGGGATGTTGACTACTGGCTAGTCAATTGAGATACTTTTTAAGAGCTGACAAAACGAAATCACTTCATAGATTTTGTATGGGCTTGTCAACGTGTGACGTCACTAGTTTGCATAGTCAACTGACTTAGTATTAAGCAGTTTTTGTAAAATTAAAAAATCTTAGACTCAATATGATACAAAATCAATAAGGCTTAACAGCATACTACGATACTTTCTTTTTCAGAATTGATATTTCAAAATTAAATATAATGGGTGTCAACATCCCAATTGTGTGTAGGTATGTATGCACTATACCTACCAATCGATTACTTAGCCACTTTGTCACCAATCTCCTATTACATCTCACATTAATTAGTTCTCGGAGCTTAGGTCATCGGCTATCTTATAAACATATATTACATGATGTTCATCGCAAGATAAAAAGCCACATACCGCGCTCTCAGTGTTCAAAACTAAATGGGGTGAAATAGTTGACATTATTAAGCTGTACAGTAACGAATCAATAAATAACGATGTTATGACATTATTTTATGACTTAAAGTTATTACTTGGTAAATACGCTTCTGGCGTTATCAACGAATGTAAAAGTTGGTGGGCAGGTCACGCGGAACCCTTATCATCTTTCTAGGTTATGTCCTGTGCCTAGACGGAGTCAGCTTAGACCATGACCCAGGATATAGCTAGTCTGGTAATTACATTGAAGCTACAGCCTTTGTAGGGCTACAAAGGCTGTAGCGTTCCCTATCTTAGAGCTAAGATAGGGAACGACCATAGGGATGATGACTGCATTATTAAAAACTATAATTCTATTTAGTCCGTCAGTTAGATTATACAAAAATACTAGACACATATTTTTTGCTTTATCAAATTAACATAAAATCACAAAGATAAAGAGCATCAAAGTTTTGGAGTAGGGGCTAGCGACGTCACTATTTAGTAAAAATTGTACGAAAGTGTGACGTCACGCGCACTTTGGATGCATTGTATCTTCGTCAATGTTTGTTTGACAAATTAATAAAAAAATATAAACTGACGGACTAAACAGAATTTTATAGTCATCTTGCCTATTATTGGATCATGGTTACAATCAAATCAATCAATCCAAAGTTGTTTGAATTTGCAGGTTTCATCACGATTTTTTCCCTCACCGCCACGCTGGTGATATAAATACGTACATAGATTTAAAAAATCCAGAGGTACGTGCCCGGGTTTGAACCCACTCCCCTTGGCAATGAGGCGCGTGTCCTTACCATTAAGTTATCACCGCAACCACGCAATAGGCACAATGACACTATTACGCGCAATCCCTAAAGGGTACATAATAAAAACATTGGGTCTAGTGACTAAGATAAGTACCTACTATTTATTACATTTTAGTGAATAATTAAGCAACAAGTAGGTTTTAAATTCAATATCCACCTACATGATTTTTTAACAATGTAAGAGTTTCAAAACTCTTACATATAACATATGTGTATTGTATATATATATACATATATATATATTATTATGTAAGAGTATTATTCGTACTTCTACGTCTACCTGGGTCCCGTAACACTTGGAACCTTTCAAGTACTAATAGGTGCATGGCCAGCCATCAATGGGGTAGAAAGACCTTGATTACTCATTTTGAGTGACACGACGGATGAGGGAATCTGAATGAACATGCCGTCAGGTTAAAGCATTAAGAGGTGCTGCAATAATTAGGTATAGGTTTGTATCTACCGAGGTTTACGTATCTGGAAGGGATTAAAGGTAAAAATGTGCATACATTATTTATAAGTATTACTTGGAAGAACTGATTCCAAAGAAAGGCAGGAGGTTCCATATAGTTTTAACAGTAACATAACATTGATAAATATAAAAAATACAATAAATATCCGACGACATCACGTACATTGATCTGACTCCGAGATAAGTAGCTAAAGAACTTGTGTTACGGATATCAAAAGCAAAAGCGGTATTATAAATATATACCTACTCAAATATTGAATATTAACACCCAGACACAAAACAAACACAAGTATGCATCATGCGAATGTTTGTCCCGGGTGGGGATCGAACCCACAGTTCTTGGCTACCGATGGCGCCATCGAGCCAGTCATGTCAGATATGCTTTTGGATAACTTTTGCCAACTTTTGCTTACGGAACTAAGAGCCTCTAAAGATTGAGGGTCCCTTATCATTACTACAGTTCATACAGCGACAGCTACAACTAGGGTGTTCAACAAATCTTCAAATATTCATAGTAGGTATTTCTCAAACTAAGTTACAAAAAATAAAGTACACTCCAGAAAGTGTAGATATGGAACAGCTGGCAACCTCATTTGATTATAAACTGTTTCTATTTTTGTTTATCATTCTGTTTACATACGTATAACAACGACCCACTTCGTTAATTAAAGGTACTTAATTACGAATATTGTATTATACAAATAATTCTATCGTAATTAAAGAGCACGTTAAGTATTATATTACAAATTCCGGACGTTATCCAATGCCATTTTTGATAAGTCCCTGGAGTATTTATTGTTAAACAAGTCCTTGAATAGATACTTAGTTATGCAATGATATGTAGATACTTAGTCTACCAATCTATTCGACAAACAAAATAAGTTTTAAGAAACAATGGTTAAATTTCTTGTTAAATTGATCGAATTTCTTGTATTTTTACAATATTTTGTAAATATGACTTCCGTAAATGTTGTTATTTTAACGCCTGCAATTTATGAATAGCAATATCCCCTATAAATGTTTTTTATTTAAGATCATTACCTTTACCCACAGATAACTTATCTGTGCCTTTACCTTTACCGTACCTATAAGGGGTAGCAAGCCTCATTTTTAAATGACTTCTCGAAACGCATGGTAGAAGACCCTGAAAAAGGTATGTTTAACGAAATATTTAATAATATCGTCTTACTTGAGATCAACATCTTCAATTAATAAGTTTAGTTGTCACAAAGTGAAATTGAAATAGGAATAACATACAAAATGAGGTTTAAATATAATATTTAGACAAGATTGTACTATTGTATGTATTATTATTGTCCATGTTAGTCTAAGTCTTATAAGAGTCCCCCCCGCCGGTTTGCTGCTCCGGGGGATTTTGTAGGCCCCCTGGTTACCAGGACAGGGCCGAAGCGAAGAGAGACTTCGAGATGGGCCGCAACTGCTCGAAGGGAAACGAGTCAGTTGCGGCACCGGCCGCAGCCCCCTGCGGTCGGACCAGGATTCAACCTGACAGGGGCGCACTGTGTTGCGGTGCGGCGGGTCGCGGAGGGATCTCCTCGGAATAAGAAGAAGTGGAAGGCGGCCCCCTCCAACGAGACACTCTCCGTGTGTCTCTCTGGCTTAACAAAGGGCACAGCGCGATAGTGGGCCCACGACGCCAGTCCCGGGGACGACCGGAGTCTGATTCCTGGGCGGAGTAGTTGAGACATGCTGGGTGGCCCAGTCGGAGGACACAACGGAGGAGCTGCCGTATAGTCCCGGCAGTGGGGGTACCGGCTCCTCCGGAACTGCGCCGCGGGAGGCCACCTTGGGGTTTAGTCGGTTCAAGTCCGACACACCGCCCTCTGGATCCCCGTTCAGAGGGTGACGGCTCGTGGGAGTTCCCCAAGTAAAATAAAAAAGTCTTTTAAGAGTGCTTCAACTGTGTTCCTTGCCTAGCCTATCGTAAAAGGCGACTAATGATATATCGGGTTTTGGGTGTGCGATTGTGTAGGCGACAAGCTAGCCAATTGGCACAACTTTTTCACAAATCTAACCAAGCCCACTTATATTTTTGGCTCAATGTAGTTACTCTACCGACTCCCTCGGAAATTACGGGTGTAAATTGGGTTCAAGTAGCTTCTTTGGACTCTGTCTACCCCATGTAGTTAAGTGTGTACTATATTCATGCTTTCCCGCTATCCCCGAAAGGGAAGCAAAGTCCAAAGAGCTATGAGGTTTTTTAATCACTTTTAGCCTTAAATAAAATTATTTTTTTAGTATGTAATTATTTAATGAGGGTTTTTTGAATTAAAACATTATTTAGATAGCGTAACTATGACGCACGGTCTTGTCACCCTCCTCATTGGTAGAACAAACTGACATGAGATGACTGACCACGAGACTCACTCGTGCCATCTGGCGGTTTTTGTATTTGTGAAAGCCACTTAGGAAAGCCCTCATTGTTTTTAGTAATTATTTTAGTAACGCCAAGGCTATATTTTGTTTATTAAATATAATAATTTGAGTATGTAGGTTTTATCCACTCAATATAATTATTTTTGTATACAAGAGATATAGTTATATTAAATGTAACCATTATTTTATGAATGATCTGTTAACAGTTAAGATTAGTTTTAAATAATGTGGTTTCTAAGTTTTTGAGAGGTCACGATACATATTATGTTCTTATATCAATGAGCTTTCGTTATGTACCTAATTCGTATGTTAAATAAATTAGATATCCTAAGTATTCTTTTCGGACTTATCGACTGTCACTTAACTGTCAAAATTGACAATGTCAATTTTGAAGATAAACGCACGCACGTGTTTAGCCTCTGTTTATTGTTAAGTATCGTGAATTTTTACCTATTATCTTAATAAATGTGTGCTAAAAATGGAGACCAAGTTTAAGAAAATCGCACAAACCCCTTCATTGTCATATACGAGCAATCCGAGCTACAGAAAACCACCTAAAACCGCTAACCCGGTAAGCGTTTGTTTTCGTGCTATTTTCTATAATAGTAACTCTAAAGAGGCTCTAAATTGTTTAATTATCACAAGAATATCTAATCAGGTATAGACTAAACACTTTTCTTTTAATTTCTAGTATCTACAATGCCTCGGAGCGCCTCACATAGACTCGTTTAACTACATGCTGCAAGATGGACTTAAAGCCGCCATAGCAGACCTAATACCGGTGGAATTCGAAGCCCCGACTGGGGAAAAAATTAAAATAGTGATTGAAGAAGGTGCCTTCTCCAAACCCAGCGTTCCTTTAGACGCAGTGGGCGTGAAGAATCAGACCGTTTTCCCAACAGAATGCAGGCAGAGAGCTGCTACTTACAAAGGGGACTTTAAAATTAGATTGTCGTTGACTATTGATGGAAAAACGATGACAGTTGATAAGTCTTTGGGTTCATTGCCTATTATGATTAAGGTAAATAGTGTTATTTGTATGTTAAGGTGAAATAGTTTTATTCTGAGTTAATGGCCCGTTAGTCGAGTGGTCAGAAACCCTGACCTCGAAACCGAGGGTTGCGGGTTCGAATCCCGCTAGTAGCAAATGTTTCGTGTGAACATGGACATTTGTACTTGAGTCATGGATATTTATAAACATATATAAGTATGTCTATCTGTTCACCTAGTATCCATAGCACAAGCATAAGCTTAGTTTGGAACTAGGGAATTGTTGTGCCAGTCTGGAGAATTTATTATTTATTTATTATGTATTATGTAGCTACCAAATACTCTGCAGATAGCTATCTAATAAAGATAGATCATAGACTAGATAGAAACAAATTAGTTTACACACTTTAAACATGTATTTGTTTTGAACGATATTATCCACAAAGTATTTTATGTTACCAAATAGCTTAAATTAAAAGTTGTAAAAAAATGCATTTTTGTTACAAGTTATTACTTACTTACTAATATTAAAGTTACATGTTTCTCGTCCCAAATTAACTCTGGCAAGTCATTACAGACTAGCACTATTAACTTTTATCTTTAAAAATGTAAACTAGCAAAATCAGCCAAGCGTTCAACAAACAGCAATTAATTTTTATACATATTTAGATACATTACAATATCTTTATGCCATCTTCAGCTAATTTAATTAAGCCACTAGATATATCCCTATATTATCAGTTACTTAACAAAAATAGGTTCTAGCAATAAATTATATAGTGATCTTTGTTCTCTGCAGCATAAATGTCTTTCCGCTTTTTAAAAAGATGATTTACATTGTGTTAAAATATTTATTCCAGTCAAAAATGTGTCACTTAGCTGACATGAGCCCCGAGGAGCTGATCAAACATAATGAGCATGCTGATGAGTGGGGCGGGTACTTTGTTGTTAAGGTCAGTAACTGATTTATAGTATTATTTTATTTCGATTTTAAATCATGTACTATTTTTTTGTGTACTACTGTAAATGCTTAATGTATGTGTTGTTAGTGAGACTTAATAAATAAATAAATCGTAAGAACTATCTCTCCTGGCATCATTGGTATTTCAGTCTGTAAAATACAATTTTATAAGCATCAAAATTGTTCTAAAAATAAATGATGTGAATATTTTTGTCAAAGAAAATATCACAGCCTCATCATTTTGTGCTATATTTTAGGGCCACGAACGTCTAGCCCGTATGCTGCTTGTCACCAGACGCAACTACCCGGTGGCCATCAAACGGCCCACGTGGAAGATGAGGGGCAATCTCTTCTCAGACTACGGCGTGTTAGTGCGATGCGTCACTCCAGACCAGACTAGTACTGTAAGTACATTATTAAGAGTAATGAATAATGTCCTCCTAACCGATATCGGTCACGGCGGCCAACCTCAACAGGATTAGCCAACTGCGCAGGAGATATTATAGTGCACAAGTGTATGCGCAAACATAAGTGCATTCTCTATTCCTTCACTCTCATAGTCCGGTGAGACGGCAATTCGACATGACCGGAGAGAGTTCAGGCGCAGGACCAACGGCTTAACGTGCTTTTCGAGGCACGGGGTTGATTAAACCGCCAACTTCCTGACTCCGGGCTGTTACTGAGTAATTTCAATATTAAAATACCCAGCCACAAATGTTTGGCCTGACCCGGGGTTTGAACCCGGGACCTCTTGGTCCTTAAGCGGCGCATGCTACCACTAGACCAACGAGGCAGTCATTATTAAGAGTATTGACATTGTCAATTAAGGTTTTTGTCTGTTTGTTTGTTTCGGATAATCTCCGAAACGGCTAAAGCTATTTTGATGGGACGTTCACTGGCTGGTGATGTCACAGCTGGTGTGACGAGGAGAAACTTAAGTGTATTTTTATTTTAGAAAAATAATTATAGCACCAGCTAAAAAATTCCATGCAGATGAAATCAACGGCGGCATCTAGTTGTAATACATGACAATAGGTCTGTTGTGTAAAGATTAGCCAATATTGAAATAGGTTTTTGGTAATGAAATATAATCAAAGATTACCAAATCTTAAACAGCCTTTTTTTCCAGAACAATGTCCTGCACTTTCTGCAAAATGGGACATGCAAAATAATGTTCTCCCATCGCAAAGTGATGTACTACGCGCCGTTGGTGCTGATCCTCAAGTGTCTGGTGGACTGGCCCGACCATTACATCTATCGGCTGCTACTGCATGGGAAGAAGAATGATTTGTACTATGTCAAGTAAGTTGAGAAGAGATGAGATGAGAGAGGGAAGAGTTGCCTAACTCCTTTTCTATATCTTCAGGAGATCAAGTTCAAGGGAATGGTTGCCCTTCTTCTAATGTTGGAGATGTCAATGGGCGGCGTTAATTAGTTACCATCTGGTAACCCACTAACTTGTTTGCAGCCTCGGAGTGTTGAGTATCAGGAACTAAGCCTATGTGTGGATGCAGACCATATATGTATATCTAACTAACTAACTAAACTCAGAAATGTAACTTACTTTAAAGTTGAGTTAGTTTTGATACTATACTAATATAAGTAAGTCGACTGCCTCGTTGGTCTAGTGGTAGCATGCGCCGCTTAAGGACCAAGAGGTCCCGGGTTCAAATCCCGGGTCGGGCCAAAAATTTGTGGCTGGGTATTTCAATATTGAAATTGCTCAGTAACAGCCCGGAGTCAGGAAGTTGGCGGTTTAATCACCCCCATGCTTCGGATAGCACGTTAAGCCGTTGGTCCTGCGCCTAACCTCTCTCCGGTCATGTCGAATAGCCGTCTCAACGGACTATGAGAGTGAAGGAATAGAGAGTGCACTAATGTTTGCGCATACACTTGTGCACTATAATATCTCCTGCGCAGTTAGCTAATCCTGTTGAGATTGCCGCCGTGACCAATATCAGTTTGGAGGACATTAATATCAGTAATATACAATAGAGCTGAGGAGTTTGTTTGCTTGCTTGAACGCGCTAATCTCAGGACCTACTGATATGAATAAAAAAAAAAAAATTATGTTGAATAGTCCATTTATCAAGGAAGGCTGTATAACATCATGCTACGACACATTAACCATTAATGCGAGTGAAACCGCGGGCACAGCTAGTCTATAATAAAGATGCGTAGAATATTTTCATGCAGATCAATGTATGTAGAATTGCCATTTATTTCTTCATCCGTAGTTGCATCCAAAACATGCTCCGAGAACTTCACGACGAAGGCCTACACTCGTCTCAGGAATGCCGCCTGTACCTAGGCCGTATGTTCCGCGCGCGCCTGTACGAGCTGCCTCCGGGAGCCAGTGACGAGCAGGCCGCTGACTTCTTACTGGACCGGTGTCTCCTGATACACCTTCGGGAGCACAAAGACAAGTTCCATGCGCTGGTGTTCATGGCGCAGAAGCTGTTCGACTTGGTGCAGAATAAGTGTAAGGTGGGTCTTTAGTGTAATGCTGTTGGTGGGAGGGGCGTCTGCTGTGGACTTCATGGTCTAAAGGTAACATTGATTAGACTTGCCTTGTATTTCGCGTAGTGGAGACTAACTGGTCTTCTTCACCTTTTAATTTATGTGAAACTAGCTTCTGCCCACTATCGATACTATCGATAGTTCATTGGTTAGCAGCGATCGAAACTATCGATAGTATTGCTGTTTACCGATAGTTTTAGTATCGATACTATCGATTTCTTCAACTATATTCTATGTTAACAGGAATGGTTTCCGCACTTAGTCCCTAGAGTGGACCATTGTACGTGAGCCATGGCGGCCGGTTATTCCAGCCAGCCGACCTCCCTCCAAAAGCAGATTAATCTTCTTAGTCTTCTCAGGGCATCCGCGAGTGATCCTGGTGAACCTAGAGTCTCCTTGCGGATCTGGGCGACGCCGGTGCATTCGAGGAGCACGTGCGCCAATATTTACCCGCCTCCATGCAGTCCTCCCAGTTTTGACTGGCCCGTTGGTGGAGTGACCAACCTAGAGACCCTGGCCACGAAACCAAGGGTCGCGGGTTCGAATCCCGCTAGGGGCAAATGTTTCGTGTGATGAACATGGACATTTGTACTCGAATCATGGATGTTTATTAACGTATTTAAGTATATATATCCGTTCACCTAGTATCCATAGCATAAGCATAAGCTTAGTTTGGAACTAAGGAATTGGTGTGTCAGTCTGGAGAATTTATTTATTATTTATTTAGTGTGTGGAAGTGTTTTCTTTAACTATCGATAGGCTATCGATAGAAATCGATATTGGCCTATCGAGCGGCAACACTAGTATGAAGATATCCAGGGTACATACTAACTCCTACCTCCCTGCAGGTGGAAGGAGCAGACGCTGTGATGGTCCAGGAGCTGATGCTGGGCGGGCACCTGTATCTGCAGGTGCTGAAGGAGCGGCTGCAGATGCTGTTGCTGGTCATCAAGTCGCAGATCACCAAGCGGGCTAGGGCTGCTGGCAGACTCAAGATTAGTGTTGTGAGTGTCATAGTATCTTAGGGGCCATCCATAAAGTACGTCACACGTAAAGGGGGACGGAGGGGGTCTACGATGTGTGACATGGTGTGGCAAGGGGTGAGGGGGGTCCTAAGTTTCGTGACATCACGTTTCAATATCAAATATATCATAATAATTTGCAATTTCTGGATGTAAAATTGCAAAACATGTGATGTCACACTAGGGAGGGGGGAGTCCCGCAAATGTGACCAGCTGTGACAAGGACGGGGGGGGAATCAAAAAATCATGAAATTCGTGTGACATACTTTATGGATGACCCCTTAGTTTATATCACACCTTTTGACCCTTAGGTGATATTCCTACTGGGTTAAGTGGTCTCTTTGGGCTTAGCTGGTCTGGTTGTTACATTGCACCTTCTCTGGTTACGTTACACGGTTTGCTTGGACTATGATATTGGGCTTAGTGAGCCTGATTTACTATGGCAACCAGTCCTTAAGTGGGAAAACCAGGTACTTTGGATCTTGGAGTATCCACATGTCCATATTTCCTATTTTTCTGTAGCAGATTTGAAAAAAAGATATTTTTGTATTGCTCTCTTATCAGCAGTAGCAAGAAAAATTCGGGAGGTATACCTCCCCATATTTGCGTAAGCACTAGTGTATTTCCATTTATACACTACTGCTTACCGGTGGTTGCTCAATGGTCAGGACACGCGCCTCTTAACCGAGGAGTGCGGGTTCAAACCCGGCACGTACCTCTGGATTTTTCAAATCTATGATCGTATTTATACCATTCGCTCGACGGTGAGGGAAAACATCGTGATGAAACCTGTAAATTCAAACAACTTTGGATTTGTACCCATGATCCAAAAATTGTCTGGTTCCCCTATCTTAGGGTTACGAAGATCAGATCGGCAGTCGCTTCAATGTAATTACCAGTCTCGCTAAATCCTTGATCATGGCCTAAGCGGACCCCGTCTAAACACGGGACATAACGCTAGGAAGATGATGAGTAGTGTATTTTTTGTAAAACCTGATAGTTTTTTTAATTTTTAAGCAGACTCCCTAGTCCTCCAAGTCACCTGAAGCTTAAAGGGCACTTAGTTAATCTTGGTTATTCTTAACAGACAGACATTCCGACGATGATGCGCGCCGCCGGCAACCTCGAAGCGCGCATGGAGACATTCCTGGCGACCGGCAACGCGCCCTCCAACAACGTGGCGCTCAGCCAGTACAAGGGGCTCACCATCGTGGCGGAGAACATCAACCGCATGCGCTACATGTCGCACTTCAAGTGAGTGCCGTCTCTCTCTCGCTCCAGTCTGCCGCATCTTCTGTCTCTCTCTCGCTGCAGTAGCGATGTGTCCCCTCCCACTCACACGCGCCCTCCAACAACGTGGCGCTCAGCCAGTACAAGGGGCTCACCATCGTGGCGGAGAACATCAACCGCATGCGCTACATGTCGCACTTCAAGTGAGTGCCGTCTCTCTCTCGCTCCAGTCTGCCGCATCTTCTGTCTCTCTCTCGCTGCAGTAGCGATGTGTATTGTACTGGCTAAACGCCAAGTTGTTGGAGGGCTCCAACAACTTGGCGCTCAGCCACTACATGGCACTATTAAATTCCATTTTTTTCCAAACTATTCAATCCTACTTCTTTGTAGCCTTTTTTACTAACTCGAGTACCAAACCCAAACACAAACGTTAATTATGCTGCCCTGTGTAAAACTTAAATATAATCAAAACAAAAGAAATACCCGTACAATGTCTTGCCTATCGTCGCGGCGGGCGTGCCCTCAATCATCGTTTCATGGTCTCGCGCACCGTCACCAATGAGGGTTTTCTGAATTAAAACATCCAAAAGATGGCGTAACTGTGACGTGCGGTCTTGTCACCCTCCTCATTGGTTAATTGTCAGAACAAACTGACATTCTGTCAACAATGAGCCAATAGCACAGAGTAATAATATACTACGTACAACAGAGGGTCACTGCCCATACTTGAAAAGTTACTGCTATAACTCGCGCAAGAACAGCGACAGTGGTGAGTAATTGGAACTACAGCAAAGTTTAGTCTGTTTGTCAGGAATAATACAAGATGGCGCTACAGGCTCAGGTTAGTTGTTTCTTAGTAATAATACGCCATCTGTGTAAAATTCATGGTTTTAAAACAAAGATTATTTTGGTTTACTTCTGAAGAAAATATTTTATAAACATGTTTTTCACCTAAATTTAATAAATTATCTATAAAATTACGTAAATAACTTATTTTATGAAAAAAAAAACATTTTTTTAAGGGAATAAATATCGTTTTTATTCGGTTTTATCTCTCAATCAGTTTAAATGATGCCTGTAGCGACATCTGTCTGTGTCAAGTCTATACGAAATCTAAAATGTATGTGACTGACCAGACATGCCAATAGTGACAGTAATAAGACCACCAGACTCCCTAGTGCCACCTAGTGGATTTTGTATTTTTAAAAACCCTTATTGAGTAAGAAAGTTAGCATCTGTATCCGTATCCTAACTAACTAAACTTCACGCCACTTCCCTAGCGGGGTAGGCAGAGAGAACCGAACGTCATATGGCACGATCCTTATACACCTCACTCGCCTCTTCAACATTCATAATCCTTTTCATACAAGCTCTACGATTTTTATGACTCCTTACATCACCTTCTTTTAATACACGACCAATCCGTATCCGTGCATCTTAATATAAAATATCCGTGTTCGGATCCATATCCGCGGATATACGTTAACGGCTGGCATATAAATTGTTGAAAAGCAATTATATCCATAGAGAATAGAAAATATCTAAAATGTTATCTGTGAATTTAGTATTAGTGCTGCCATCTGTGATGGCTCGGTAGAAACGTTTTTTCAAATATAAGTTCAGCTCTGTTTGGCACAAACTACGCGTTGTTTTATTAAGATCAATGTTTATAAAATATGACAAGTTCGATGGCGCATTTGGTAGTGACCCTGCCCTATGCGTCAAGAGTTGTGGGCTCGATCCCCACTCAGGACAAACATTCGTGTGATGAATACTTGTGTTTGTTCTGTGTCTGGGTGTTAATATCTAATATTTAAGTATATATTTGTAATACCACTGTTGTTTCTGATATCCGTAACACAAGTGCTTAAGCTACTTACTTCGGAGTCAGTTCAATGTATGTGATGTCGTTGAATATTTATTTATTTATTAAATGTTGCAAATGTGTGTTGTCAGGGCCATCCACCGCGGGTCGTTCTTCCTCGAGATGCGCACGACGGAGGCGCGGCAGCTGCTGCCCGACGCGTGGGGGTTCGTGTGCCCCGTGCACACGCCCGACGGCGCGCCCTGCGGCTTGCTCAACCACCTCACGATGGCCGCGCAGGTACACGCCAGGACGTAGATCCATTAGGATCTACCTAAGCTAGGGGTTGGTTCGTGCAATTCAGAAAATTCGAGCATAATAAGCCATAAGCTGTTTCCATCTAACCCAGCCCGACTTTGTTTTTGGCTGAATGTGGTTGAAGGGGCATGCTGCCCCTTTGACTCTGCCTACCCCTTCGGGGATTATGGGCGTGATGTTATGTATGTATGTATGTATGTCGAGCATAATCTAATCTGATTCTCTTGAGTCGGACAGAAAGCGAATACATAGAATTCAAGAGTGTGAAATAAATACATACATAACATCACGCCCATAATCCCCGAAGGGGTAGGCAGAGTCAAAGGGGCAGCATGCCCCTTCAACCACATTTAGCCAAAAATAAAGCCGGACTGGGTTAGATGGGTGTGACAAGCGGCTAACCTGTCGCCTAAACAATCACACACCCAAAACCCGATATACCATTAGTCGCCTTTTACGACATGCTAGGCAAGAACTACAGTTGGCATATTATTTTTAAGTCTCAGACCAACACAGGATAGTGGGCTGGGTTGGATGGAAAGCTGTGAAAAAGGAGTGACAAGTGGCTAGCTCATCGCCTACTCAGTCACATACCCAAAACCCCATAAACCGTTAGTCGCCTTTGACGACATGCTAGGCAGGAACCACAGTTGGCACATTCTTTTTTTTTTGTCCCAGATCAACATGGGCCAAGTCCCAGACCAACATGGACTAAATAAATAACCTTTTTTGCAGGTAACACAATGTCCTGATGCGGAACAACTTGATTCACTGCCGTTTGTCCTAGAAAAATGCGGTAAGCATGTATGATAATATTTGTAGCCAATTAACACATAGTTTACAGAGGGGTCTTATGGGCAATTAAAAGTTACAAATTGTGATTTTTTTTTAATCCCCGTCCTATAAACGTTAGCGATCTATAATTAAATAAATTAAACTAACTAACTAAACTTCATGCCACGCCCAGCGGGGTTACTCTTTCGCATTGTATATCTGTTATGTAAATCTTTATAATTAAATATTTTAACAAAAACTTAAATGTCAAAAGAAAATGTTTAAAATGTCATTTAGAAAAGGCGTGGCTGAGATCCGTCGAATAGTTTTTTTCTCCGCATATCCGCGGATATTCGAATATCCGTCATATCACTAGTACACATCTTAATATTCTTCTCAGGCATGGAACCCATAAGCTCAGTGGCCCAAACGCCGCTCGCTAAAGACGTGTACAAATACCCGGTGTTCATTGACGGACGGCTAGTGGGGTACTTCGCTGAAGACACCGTGGAGAAGTCCGCCGCGTACCTGCGGACTTTGAAGATCAAAGGGGAGGACGTGCCTATCACTACGGAGATCGTGGTCGTGCCGAAGAAACAGGTGGGTTTCGTATGCCTTAATCATCATCATCCTCCTAGCGTTACGTCCCGTGCTTAGGCGGGGCCAGGATCGAGGATTTAACGAAACTGGCAATTGAATTAAAGCGAGTGCCGATTTCGTAACCCTTAGGTAGGGGAACCAGACAATTTTTGGATCATGGTTACACATCTATATCTGTTAAAATGTGCTGTTAACGTATACAATCTCGTTGCGCAGATTTGCGCGCAGTATGCGGGCGTGTTCCTGTTCACGACGGAGGCGCGCATGATGCGGCCCGTCATCAACCTGGCCACCGGGAAACTGGAGCTGATCGGCACCATGGAGCAGCTGTATCTGGACGTGGCCGTCACGCAGACGGAGATATATAAAGGTGAGAGCTGTAGCAATAGGTGAATGGCCACTGCTGACGGAGGCCCCTGGTTGACTGAGGCCCTTGGCTGACGGAGGCTTGTTGCTAACGGAGACTTTTAACCATCGGAACTATACGGCAAATGAAGGCCCCGGCTTGAAAGGACCGTAAGTATAAAGGAATCCTAGTGGAGGTGGATCTAGGAATTCGGTTCCGGGTACTTTAGGTCAAAATAGAATAAAGATGAAGATACTTCGGGCGAGGGAAGTATACAATATACTAATACAGTATTTATCAATGTACTTGAACTATACATCTTGCGCATTAAATATGTTTTTATATTAAATTATTTTTTTTTCACTGTATCACTGGCGTTAATATGAAATGAAAAGAAATGATTATTTAGGCTTAAATAAGCACTTATAAATCGTCAGTACATACAAATGAAAATTGACCACCGGATGAATAAAATAAATGAAATACATGTTTCTATCTCTCGGCGATGTAACTTAGTTGACAAAACCTACATTATGATGAATGTTCCAGGCAAAACAACGCATTTGGAGTTGTCAAAGTCAGCCTTCATGAGCAACCTAGCGCAGCTGGTCCCCATGCCCGACTGCAACCAATCGCCGCGGTGAGTGATATTATGTAATTTCTTTCCATAATGTAATTCAATTATGTGTATCGCCTTTTAAGGGTTCGTAACCAAAGGGTAAAACAGGATCCTTTTACTAAGACTCCGCTGTCCGTCTGCGTGTCTGTCTGTCCGTCTGTCACCAGGCTATATCTCATGTACCGTGATAGTTAGACAGTTGAAATTTTCACAGATGGATGATGCATTTCTGTTGCCACTAGAACAACAAAAATAAAACAGAATAAATTAAATATTTAAGGGGCTCCAATACAACAGACAGTTGTTTTGCCGTTTTTATAGATAATGGTACGGAAGTCTTCATGCGTGAGTCCAAATCGCACTTGGTTTTTTTAAGAATATAATATTGAATATTTAATTAATTACATATTACTTTATTCGGATCCACCATCATGAAATTTGGCCTGTTACGTTTTCCAGTCTAAAAGTAGCCTACGTCCTTTTCTATAGTTCAAATGAAATGAATTATCTTTATTTACGTAGGCTTAAATAAGCACCTATAAATCGTCAGTACATACAAATTATTTTACCAACGGATTCGCAAAGTAGCTTTTACTGAGAAGAACAAACTTCTTATCTAGGTTACAAAGGTCAGATAGGCACTCGCTTCAATTTAATGACTAGTGTCGTGAATTCTGCGTAGTCGGTGTCCGTTTTGACCATGGACCTTCAATATGCACAGGACATATTCTTAAAAAAATATGAGGAGTCCTCGCTTTATAAGTCGCTTTATTGACAAACTCGATGGCGCATTCGGTAGTGACCCTGCCCCATGCGCCAAGAGTTGTGGGTTCGATCCCCACCCAGGACAAATATTCGTATGATGAATTCTTGTGTTTGGTCTGTGTCTGGGTGTTAATATCCAATAAGTATATATTTGTAAAATACCACTGTTGATTCTGATATCCGTAACACAAGTGCTTAAGCTACTTACCTCGGAGTCAGATCAATGTATGTGATGTAATCGGATATTTATTTATAAATTGTGATGATTATTTGTAATTTTATCTAGGTTACAATAGGCAGTCGTCGCAATGTAATGACCAGTGTCGCTGAATTCTGTGTACTCGGTTCCGTTTTGACCATGGACATGGACCTTGAATATGCACAGTTTGCACAGGAAATATTCTTAAAAAAATATGAGGAGTCCTCGCTTTATTAGTTAGTTATATAGCTGACCCGGCGAACTTCGTTCCGCCTAACAGTCAATGACACATAATCGGGTTAAATAAATTGAAATGTAAGCTATCCTAGCAAATCTATCCTATTTCAAGTTGGATCAAACTGCACACAGTGTGCAAATTTGATTAACATCGGTTAAGTAGTTTCGGAGATTTCCGCAGACAAACAACGTGACGCGTCATTTATATATATTAAGATTTATTCCTCCAGAAACATGTACCAATGTCAGATGGGCAAACAAACGATGGGCACACCCATCCACACGTGGGCGAGCAACGCGCAGACCAAGCTGTACCGGCTGCAGACGCCCGCCACGCCGCTGTTCCGCCCCGCGCACTACGACAGCGTCGGCCTCGACGACTACCCCGCCGGCACCAACGCGATTGTCGCCGTTATCTCATATACCGTAAGAATCATATTTGATTAACACTAAGTACACTTCGAAAGTGGGAAACTACGATGAAGGTGACGTGATTGTCACCGTTATCTATTACACCGTATGGACTGTACTCGCGTGCAATACTCGCGCGCCCGTTCACTCTAGGCACACTTCAGATGTGTAAGCTGACGCGATTTTCGCCCTTATTTCTTACACTGTAACGACTGTACTCGCATGCGCAGACCAAGGTACCGCGGATCCGCCCGCGAAATTGACGCGATAGTCGTCATTATAGCTGAAAGACATTACGGTCATCTAGGAGCCTTCGCCACGAAGAATAAGGGACGCTCTCTCTGGGATTATAATTATAAAAACAGGAAAAGCTTGGTGTGAAGATAGTATAGCTCTAAATGTTTCAGAAACTTTTATACAAAACTAATACTAACCCCCAGGGCTACGACATGGAAGACGCGATGATAATAAACAAGTCGGCCTACGAGCGAGGCTTCGCCGCCGGCTCCGTCTACAAGTCGGACTTCGTGGAGCTGAAGGCGCCCGGCTCGTTCTTCCAGAGGGACCCTAATAAGCCTGAGCTGAGCGCGCATATGGATTCAGATGGGTTGCCGCCTGTGGGAGCCAGGGTGCTGCCTGAAAGTCCTTTTTACTGGTAAGTCCGTTCTACTGGTGAATTAATCCATTCTACTGGTGAGCTTATGCGTCTACTGATGAATTAAACCATTCTACTGGTGAGCTCATCCGTCTACTGGTGAATTATTCCATTCTACTGGTGAGCTCATCCGTCTACTGGTGAATTATTCCATTCTACTGGTGAGCTCATGCGTCTACTGATGAATTAATCCATTCTACTGTTAATCTAATCCGTCTACTGGTAAATTAATCCATTCTACTGGTGAGTTAATACGTTTACTGGTGAATTAATCCATTCTACTGGTGAGCTTATGCGTCTACTGATGAATTAAACCATTCTACTGGTGAGCTCATCCGTCTACTGGTGAATTATTCCATTCTACTGGTGAGCTTATCCGTCTCATGGTGAATTATTCCATTCTACTGGTGAGCTCATGCGTATACTGATGAATTAATCCATTCTACTGTTGATCTAATCCGTCTACTGGTGAATTAATCCATTCTACTGGTGAGCTAATAAGTTTACTGGTGAATTAATCCATTCTACTGGTGCGCTAGTCTGTTTTGTTGGTGAGGTAGTCAATACTACTGGTGAGTTGGGTATGTAGGGGTAGTCGGTAGTTGTTCATCTGTTGGCAAAACAACATTCCCTTAAATTTGGGGGAAAATCCTCCTCTTGCGTTCTTGCTTGTGCTACATCTCGTTGAGATACTTCTCTTTATTAGTCTAATAGAATGTTATTTTCGGTGAAATTTCTATTTGACTGGCCCGTTGGTCGAGTGGCCGAAACCAAGGGTCGCGGGTTCAAATCCCGCTAGGGGCAAATGTTTCGTGTTATGACATTTGACTCGAGTCATGGATGTTTATAAACGTATTTAAGAATGTCTATCCGTTCGCCTAGTATCCATAGTACAAGCATAAGCTTAGTTCGGAACTAGGGAATTGGTGTGTCAGTCTGGACAATTTATTATTATTATTATTTCGTATCTATACGTTTTTTAATACAGTAATTCCGAATCTTAACGAGCTTGCTCTGCCTACCCCGGTACCTGGCGTGGTGTTATTTTTTATAATCATAACGAATGTTGGTTGTGTTAGCTACTTCGACGGCGAGAAGAGCCAGTACGTGGTGTCGCGGTACCACGGCAAGGAGGAGGTGTTCGTGGACAGCGTGCGGCTCTGCGGGGACTTCTCCTCCAAGGCACCCGCTAAGGCCTGCATCATGCTCAGGATACAGGTGAGGAGACAATGAACATGAATCATCATGTCTTGCGTTGCGTCACATGCTCAGTTTGAGTCAGCTTAGACTATGATTCAGAGTTTAGCGAGTTTGGTGTGCGATATTAAAAAGTGACTGCCTATACGATATTCATAAGCCTTAGACAGGTTAACTAGACGAAGTATGATGAAGGATCGCAAACCTGCATATTAAAATAACCATGATCCAATTTATGGTAAATTCCTCGCCTGACCTTTGCAATCCGCAAATATGACAATCACTTTAACAAGTTACCAATCACCATCAATGTCATAAATAACAAGGTATTCTCAATATGTTTTCACTTAGCCTACCAAGGTTTAGATTTGAAAATCAGACATGCTGGCCTACTCATCGAGAGGGTCATAAATCGCACCATTGGAACCCATTCACTAGCATGAGACGCGATCACTTAGTAATAATGAGAGCCTATGTCCTACGGTTGGTTTGTTGAACACAATTAAGTACTTGTATTTTTTTTCTTACCGCACCAAGCTTGAGTAGTCATGGTCACTATAACGGCACTGGGGTGGTGGCGTTATGTGGCGGGTCGTTACATCTCCTAAAATATGGTTGAGTGAAGCGATGGCTGACACATACGTCATGCTTGGGAACAGGTGCCGCCTTGGGGGACTGGTCTGCTCTGGTTTGGTTAATTTATGCTTAAATTTTGTAAAAATCGCTATTTTATATTTTGGTGTCTGACAAGCTGACTTCATGACATGGTTCAAATGCAAATATGATCTATACACCCTTGTAAAATATGTTGTTGAAATGAGTAACTACCGAGTTTCTTGCCGATTTCTTCTCGGTAGAAGCAACATTCCGAACCGGTGGTAGATTCATATTATTAGTTGATTTTCCTGTTAAATTGACGATTTATAAGTGTTTGTTTCAAACCTATATTAATAAAGAGTATTTTGACTTTGACTTCTAGAATCTAGAAGAAAGTCACGAGGTTTGAAAAAAATTGCGTAACCTAATAATTTGTCGCGGCAGCGCAACCCAACAGTAGGCGACAAGTTCGCGTCCCGCGCCGGCCAGAAGGGCATCTGCTCGCAGCGCTGGGCGGCCGAGGACCTGCCCTTCACGGAGTCGGGCCTCGTGCCCGACATCCTGTTCAACCCGCACGGCTTCCCCTCGCGCATGACCATCGCCATGATGATCGAGCAGATGGCGGGGAAGGCGGCCAGTCTGCATGGACACGTGAGTACTGAGGCGGACTCTGTAGGAGACCCTGGTCTATTTGTTCTATTTGGGGACCTCAAACTGGTTCTCTTTAATGACCATGATAAAAAATACGAAATATCGAAAGACCTGGAATATTCAATGGGAGCGTAACACCCAAACCCGGGGATAAAAAGATCCCCTGGTCTTTTTTTGCCCGGGTGACGATTGGTATATGTTTGGTTCGACCATAGCTGAGGGTGGTAACAATGAGGGTTTTTTTAATTAAAACATCCAAAAGATGGTCTATCACCCTCCTAATTGGTTAGTTGTCAGACCAAACTGACATACTGTCAACAAGGAGCCAATAGTGACAGTGATAAGACCACGAGACTCCCGCGTGCCATTTGGCGGTTTTTGTATTTTTGATAACCCTCATTATGGATACTTCCCTCATAGTTACGGGCTCTAAAATACGGATGGAGGGGGACAACTAGATGGGGAAGGGGTAGCTAAGAGTTAGATGGGGTAGCAAAGAAGGATAGAGTGGCAAAGCCATAGATTTAGAATTTTTTGACTACGCAAAAGATACATAAAGCGTGGGAGCGAGAAATCCTGCTGAAATACAAACCGCCCGAGAGAAAAAGAGACAGCGAATGAAGTACCTATATGTCAATGTTTTTGCGAGTAAGAGGCCATAGCGTCCCGGTCTATTCTACGTCGCAGTGAAATTTGTGCATTTATGTATTAAACCTTGGATTATAATCGAGAATATTAAATGTGCAATTAAGGTGACTTGTTCTGTACGTGATTGTGAGGTTACACGACGGAATAATCCGAATAAATACACTTTTAACAGGTAAATACGATTTTATCATTAGATTTTTTCAAACCATATTTTGTCAAATTGTTGCTAGTAATCAGTTTAGAAAAATATGTTTACAATAGTATATTGATTATAATTGATCTTTCTAAGTATACATCGTGATTATAATCAGAATTGGGGAAAATATTGTGTAAAATTGTAAATAGTTTGGTTACGCTAGTGATTGACAAAGCGGTGACGTCACGAGTATCGATAAAAACTTAATCGTCTTTTAGCGACATCATGACATGAATACAAAGTTATTTAGCCAAGTTATGTTGAAATATAATTATATTCACATTGGGAACTCATTATCTCCGTAAATTTGTTAATTAAGTAACTGATAATTTTTCTAGGTTTCCAAGCAACCCAGCATTGTGTAAAAAGTGGATGCGGACTATAGACAGACCAGATTGGACTCCCAATAAGAACTCCACTATCGGCAGTAAACATTTTGACGGCAAATGACGGCAGCAAAAAATTTGTTGCACTACATATTATTTTTAAATAACTAAATGACACCAAATTAAAAGTTGCTTATATATTATTTGTTCCGTTTCATTCCATCATTCAAAGCAAAAGTCATATCTTTTTGTCTTAGTATAAATCATAGAATATATTTCTATTTTTTTTAATTTTTAGACACTGAATATACGAAGAATTTTACCATCTCATTGTTTATAGAACTGCTTAGAATGAGATTTCTTACCGACTAATTCCAATTTACCTAATATATACAACTACTGATTTCAGTCAATGCCATAAATAATTAATCAAAAATATAAAAAAGCGTATTAAATACCTATATTATATACAGTATACAACTGAATCAGTCGATAATGTGAAAGTGCGTCTTTGACAACACTATTTTTAACTCACACATAGACGTCAACCAACACATGTTTAAATTTATTTTGGTCATGTCTCCGAGCCGTCTTTGTGTATCTTGTACATCCTAAATCTATGGGCAAAGCGGTAAGTTTAGAGAAGAACGAGGCAGTTTGGAGCTAAGGCTTGTGATACAGTAATTTAAGTAGAAGCTAGATGAACAGTTGAGTTGAGTTGTTGACTGCCTCGTTGGTCTTGTGGTAGCGTGCGCCGCCTAAGGACCACGAGGTCCCGGGTTTAAATCCCGGGTCGGATCCAAAATTTGTGGCTTCACCCCCGTGCTATGGAAAGCACGTTAAGCCGTTAGTCCTGCGCCTAACCTCTCTCCGGTCATGTCGAATTGCCGTCTCACCGGACTATGAGAGTGAAGGAATAGAGAGTGCACCTGTGTTAGCGCACACACTTGTTCACTATAATATCTCCTGCGCAGTTGGCTAATCCTCGTTGAGATGCGCCGCCGTGACCGATATCGGTTAGGAGGACATTACGTAGTTGAACAGTTGTATAGTTATCTTGATTTGTTTCTTTTGGTGGTTTTTATTTCATTGACAATAGTCTTGTGTAGTTGTCCTCGCGAACGAACTAGTTCGATAGAGCGCTCTTTTAGGTGAACTACGCAAACTAGTTCGCAGTTTGGATCGTTAATAGTTCGCTAGTTCGTTCATGACAAAGTATTTTATCTGAGTATTTTATTTATATTAACTGAAACAGTTTGTAGTTGCAGTCATAAAACATTGATAAAATATTATATCTGCATCTTCCCTTCTAATAAACTACTATGCAGAGCGGCATAGTGGCGTATCCACAGAACTATATCGAGAGATATCTCTTAGCATATCGTTCTCACCACAGAGTCATGAACTGACGATCTAAAATTCTAAAAGAACGATCTAGATCGTCAAAGCTAGACTGTATTAAAACGAGCGAACGGCGAACTAACGAACTAAAAGAACGAACTAGTTCGTTTAGTAGCGGCGACCTATACTGAGCGATCTCAGTTGCGAACTAGTATGCCCAAGACTAATTGACAAACGTTGTTCACCTTGAGGCAATATTGACGAGAGCCGGGTTGCTCTATCACTGTAACATTTTTGATACTAAAATAAATTTGACACACTATCTCCGTTCAGGTGCACGACGCGACCCCGTTCCGCTTCAACGAGAATGACACCGCGATCAACTACTTTGGGCGTCTCCTCGAAGGTATCAAATGAAATGATAGAAATTTAAATAAACTTAAAGTCCCTTTCTCCAAATTACAATTAGTTTCATCTAGCCCTCATATCATGTTAATTAAAATCTACAATATTTTTTAATTCCATAAAAAACCTAGAAAAACCAGCACAATTTAACAACAAGCTAAAGGCTTATCTTATAAGTAAATGTTATTATAGTCTGCAAGAGTTCTTAAAAAATAAACTGTTTAATTGCGATAACTCATGTATATTATTTATATAAATTATAAAATGTTGAAAACAATAATTCTTTGTTATGTTTGTTGTTTATTTCAGAAGAAAGTTTTTGTTCGACTTATCAATTCTGTACATGAAATATATTTTCAAAATAACTATCAGGGGGTGATAAGTGATCGATACTGATGCCAAAAATGCAATCAGTAAAATTTTTGTCTGTCTGTATGTTCTTATAGAAACAAAAACTACTCGACGGATTTTAACGAAACTTAGTACAATTATTCTTCATACTCCTGGGCAGGTTATAGTATACTTTTCATCACGCTTCAATCAATAGGAGCAGAGTAGTGAAGGGAAATGTTGGGAAAACGGGAGAAGTTACTCCATTTTTTAAGCTTCCGTCGCGTGTGCAGCCTTAATGGTTAAAGTTACATAGAAATCATGTATGACGGAAATAGTCTTTATAATATTAACCGTAAACGCGGGTGACACCGCTGGCACAGCTAATATTTTTTATGATTATGTAACTTTAAGAATAATTTAGTGATTGCCATATTAGTAATAAGATAGATATCATTAATATATATGATAATAACAAGCCCTCTTCTATTTGCTATGCCCTTGCAGGGCGTCACATGTATACCTTCTACACATACCATCTATGTAACTGTTTTTGTAGTGTGACATTCAATAAAAATTTGAATTTGAATTTGAATTTGAAGCGGGCGGCTACAACTACTACGGCACCGAGCGCGTGTACAGCGGCGTGGACGGCCGCGAAATGACCGCCGACATCTTCTGCGGCGTCATCCACTACCAGCGGCTGCGGCACATGGTCTCCGACAAGTGGCAGGTGGGTGTGCATACATCAACTGCAACTACTGCTTGCCGGTTGTTCTCGGCAGAATCAACGTTCCGAACCTGGCGGTAGAATCATTTTTTTTGTATTATTGTGACTATTCATAACTGCTTTTGTGGATCCTACATCATCATCATCTTCCTAGCGTTATGTCCCGTGTTTAGACGGGGTCCGCTTAGACCATGATCCAGGATTTAGCGAGTCTGGTAATTACATTGAAGCGACTGCCGATCTGACCTTCGTAACCCTAAGATAGGGGAACCAGACAATTTTTGGATCATGGTTACAAATCCAAAGTTGTTTGAATTTGCAGGTTTCATCACGATGTTTTCCTTCACCGTCGAGCTAGTGGTATAAATACGTACATAGACTTGAAAAATCCAGAGGTACGTGCCCGGGTTTGAACCCGCACTCCTCGGTTAAGAGGCGCGTGTCCTTACCATTGAGCTACCACCGTTGTGGATCCTACATGAATGAAGATATTTCTATTACTGCGGCACTGAGATTAGACGACCCTTAATAAAATGGTTGAGCCGAACCTGATAGAATTGGCAACTCAGTAAAAATCTTTAGGTCAATACAAAAATGCAAGCGCAGCTCTTTGACTTAACTCTACATTCATGCGCAAAGCGCTATATTGGTACAATTGAACATGAGTTGACACGTCCGGCGCAATCAACTCAGTTGGCGAAATACTTATGTATGCACAGAGTAGTCTGGCACATACACAGTAGTCGACATAAGACGTGCGGTCATAAAAAAACACTTATTTTTATTTAGCCAGCGTTTAGTCCACTGATGTCCATGATGGGATGCTAGCTTCTCATAAATTATTCCCTTTATGAAACATTAAGAACGTTTTAAAAAAAATATTAAATGTAATAAGTATTAATTGATTTGTTTGTTGTACCCAGGCCTCGCGCCTCTTAACCGAGGGCTTCGGGTTCAAACCCGGCACGTACCTCTGGATTTTTCAAATCTATGTACGTATTTATACCACCAGCTCGACGGTGAAGGAAAACATCGTGATGAAACCTGCAAATTCAAACAACTTTGGATTTGTAACCATGATCCAAAAATTGTCTGGTTCCCTATCTTAGGGTTACGAAGGTCAGATCGGCAGTAGCTTCAATGTGATTACCAGACTCGCTAAATCCTGGATCATGGTCTAAGCGGACCCCGTCTAAGCACGGGACATAACGCTAGGATGATGATGATTGTTTGTTTGTACCCAGGTGCGAACGACCGGCGTAGTGGACGCTCTGACCCGGCAGCCCGTCAAAGGTCGCCGGCGCGGCGGCGGCGTCCGGCTCGGCGAGATGGAGCGCGACGCTCTCCTGTCCCACGGCGCCGCCTTCCTGCTGCAGGACCGGCTGTTCCACTGCTCTGATAAGAGCGAGGTATGTGGTACATACATAACATCACGACCATAATTCGCAAAGAGGTAGGCAGAGTCGAAGGGGCAGCAGGGCCCTTTAACCACATTCAGCCAAAAATAAAACTGGACTAGGTTAGATGGAACATTGTGAAAAAGTAGTGACAAGTGACTAGCTTCTCGCGTACACAATCACATACCCACTACCCCCTATAATACCATTAGTCGCCTTTTACGACATGCTAGGCAAGGAACACAGTTGGCACATTATTTTTAAGTCCTAGACCAACATGGGACCTATGTTATACTATTATAGGTATGTGATAAGCATCGTATGTCCTTCAATAGTCTTCTATCAATCAATGAGCAAAATATCAAGGAGATACGGTACAACGGTGTTAAATTCATATTATTAGTTGATTTTCTTGTTAAATTAACGATTTATAAGTATTTATTTCAAACCTATATAAATAAAGAGTATTTTGACTTTGACTTTGACTTTGATATAACGCTTCGTTTATGTAGGGGTGATATACAGACTAACATGAATGCTCTTTTTTTGTATTTGTATACATGGCTACCCGGTATTGTAAATTATAGTCCTTTCTACCGTAATGATAAATTAGCTTCGCAGCAGTGCGTCTTACTACGCTACTTCTTTATTCAACCACAGAGTAATAATATACTACGTATTCAACTATAATTTCATGTCTTGAAATCGGAGTTTAATATTACAATGCACAGTTAGATCTATTACAAATATTATACATTTTATTTGTCGTAATACAGATGTGCGACAATATAACAGTGATACTCGTGCGCAATATACTTATATAATGCGCTATGTCTAGACACTGGAACATAACTAACTAAAACTAACTAAACTTCACGCCACTTTCCTAGCGGGGTAGGCAGAGAGAACCGAACGCCATATGGCACGATCATTACACACCTCACTCGCCTCTTCAACATTCATGATCCTTTTCATACACTGTAACATATTGTATGATTATATTACTTTATTGCTTATAACTACATACATACACAACCGCATGTCCATAATCCCCGAATGGGTAGGGTCAAAGGGGCAGCCTTTAATCACATTCAGCCAACAAACTGGGCTGGGCTGTAACTCCATACGTGGATTTATTGCTATTAAATATATTTCGTAGGACGTTCAATAGGGATGATGACAGCTTTAAAAAACTATACTTAATTCAATTTAGTCCGTACTATATTTTTTATTATATTTTTCGCTTTATCAAATTAACAAAAAATCTCAAAGATTGACGATGATACAATGCATTCAAGTTGCTTGCGACGTCACTATTTAGTAAAAATTGTACGAATGTGTGACGTCACGAGCAACTTGAATGCATTGTATCTTCGTCAATGTTTATTTGACTTTTACACAATCTAACTCACAAACAGATTTCTTTAAGTTATCTTGCCTATTTATTTTATGGCTGTGGTTAAAGGACTTTATTGTTTCATTAAGGCTGTCCCTATCCTTTCAGGATTTGCAGGAGTGCTGGTAAGCATATATATATGTATAGATTAAAAAAATCCAGATTTACATCAGGTTTGAATTCGCTTCCCTTGATTATGAGGCGCGTGTCCACCTCCAAAACCAATATGATAGGGATGATGACTGCATTAAAAAAAACTATAATTCTATTTAGTCCGTCAGTTAGATTATACAAAAATACTAGACACATATATTTCGCTTTATCAAATGAACAAAAAATCACAAAGATAAAGAGCATCAATGTTTTGAAGTGGGGGCCTGCGACGTCACTACTTAGTAAAAATTGTTCGTAAGCGTGACGTCACGCGCAACTTGAATGCATTGTGTCTTCGTCAAAGTTTGTTTGACAAATAAATAAAAAAATACGTGTTCAATATTTTTTTGTAATCTAACTGACAGACTAAACAGAATTTTATATTCATTTTGCCTATTGAGATGAATAAAAAGTTATCCTCGTTGCAGGCGATCTTGTGCACGCAGTGCGGCACGCTGCTGGGCCCTAGTGCGCGCGCGGAGGGCGGGCGCGCCGCGTGCCGCCTGTGCGGCGGCGGCGCGCTCGTCTCCGTCGCCATCCCGTACATCTTCAAGTTCTTCGTGACGCAGCTGGCCGCCGTCAACATCAACGTCAAGATCAACTGCTCGGATACGGCCATTAAAGCGTGCTAGTGCAAATAGGGGGTAGTGACGTAACTATGCCAGTCTCCCAAAACTAGAAAAAGTCGAAGTTAAGTCGTCGCTCGTCACCCCCAGCTTTGACCCCGCAGATGACGAGAAAAAATTACCATAAATCACCCCAGGTGGTGAATGCTTAAAAGTATATGAATTCAAAGCTCACAAAAATAAACCCGATCGAAAAAGTTGTAAAAAGTATTGAACTACCACTAGCGAAAGGAAACTTCTATAAATTAATTCCCAGTTGACACAGGTTTGTTACCACCGGTGACAAGTGGGTTTTTTTCTTAAAAAAACTCCCAATCGTCACCGGAAGAGACAAAGCTGGGGGTCGCGCCCTGAATTCGACACTGTCCCGGACCTAAGACTAATCTAGTCGTATAGGTATACGACTAGGTCGCAGCAAATATACCGTTTGAGGCCCAACGCAACAATGTCGTTTCGACAATACAGCAATGTCGTTTGTTGGAGTCGTCGCTCAATGACAATATTAAATTTCAATGGGGTGTACCCGTGCTTGCCTCCGGAGGTACCCTCTAAGCGGGAACGTTTTGACAGCGCAGCCGCGCTATGTTACTAACAGAGGTACCTATATGTTAATAAATAATGTTATGAAATATAAATGCGGTGTTTCTTTTTCTAGAAATTTCTTGTCATTATTAGCACAGAGTAATAATATACTACGTACAACAGAGGGTCACTGCCCATACTTGAAAAGTTACTGCTATAACTCGCGCGAGAACAGCGACAGTGGTGAGTAATTGGAACTACAGCAAAGTTTAGTCTGTTTGTCAGGAATAATACTAGATGGCGCAACAAGCACAGGTTAGTTGATTCTTAGTAATAATACGCCATCTGTGTAAAATTCATTCTTCTGAAGGAAATATTTTATATTCATGTTATCTAAGAAATGACGTAAATAACAGATTTTTAAAAAAAACACTTTTTAAAGTAAAATAATAACGTTTTTATTCAGTTTTATCTCTCAATCCGTCTAAATGATGCCTGTAGCGACATCTGTCTGTCAAGCCTATACGAAATCTAAAATGTATGTGACTGACCAGACATGTTATTAGCAAAGGGTGGAGAGCCTTCTAGCCGCTATTATACTGGGTTTTGACCTGTTGCCGTTCTTAAAAAAATACTCTTTGTCATGGAGATTGAGCGACACCAACAGAGATGAACAGACGGCAGAAAAACTTAGAATTCATTTCTCATTAAATTTGAAGTGTATGTAAAAATGTATAATTTAACTTGCAGAATCCCTGATAAAGTTCCGCTGTCAATAGGAAAATAGATTTTTTTTTTTCAATATTATGTAACTGGAAAGGTACATGATATGAAATAAAACGCCGAATTAAAAATAAAGAATATACTCTTTATTTCTATAATCAATAAAGTATAATATCTTAAAGCTAAGGCCTAGTCCTCGTCCATGGGCTCTGCCTCCTTCTTCTTCTTCTTTTTCTTCTTCTTGGCGCTGGCCTCCAGCGCCTGCGTCGCTTCCTCCAGAGCTTCCTTCATCACCTCGATGTTCTTCTTGGGAATGTCTCCCGTTTCGTAGAATTTCAATCGATCTTCGACTTGTTGACGGAGTTTCTCACCGAATATTGTTGTTAGGCTCTCTGTAAAAAAGAAATATGTTTAGTAATTTGTCGCATTGTGACAAATTGTGGAAGATGATATGAGTGAAATGGGAGTGGATAGCTTGATGACGGCTGACCGGGACGTGTGGAAGAGGAAGACACGCTGCACTGACCCCATCCGATGATAATGAATTTATCACATTGATATTTAGATTGGGAGGAAGAGGGGAGGGGAGGGAACGCATACAATATCAATATGGACTCGTTAGAGAATACTTTACTGAAAGGTACAGCCTATCTATTTTAATATTTTATACAAGATCATTTGTAAAATATTAATAACCACACAGGAGTAGATTACTGACAGCATAAACAAGTTTGTTCTACGAATTCTCCTAAATCGACAAAAAAAAACCGCTTGCCATACTAAATGACAAAACAGCTGATGTATGTAGTTTGTATGAAAATTCGTTTTTTTTTTTGTTCCTTTTAAGAAAAATCATAGAACAAATGTTACAGTAATCTACTCCTGCGAGGTTTTAATGTTTTACAAATGTACTGGGTCATTATTAAAACATTACATTAACTAACTAACTAAGAGTAACCTCTTATTAGTTCTCCAATAGAATCAATTGATAGATTCAAAGACAGGATGAAGTTGATACTGTAGCAAAATCTTCATGGAATACATTTCACAATACAACAGTGTTTTATTGATAATACTCTCAAGAGTAGAGACAGTAATAAACCATAGAAAAAGATTTGATTACTGTAAGCAAAAAAAAAAAAATTCAAATTAATTTATAAAACTAAATTACTTGTAATTTATATGTTGCAATGTTTATTAAGCACACTGATAAAATATAGCTATGTGCCTATATCATACTGCTTTACTGTAGCACAACTGTTATTACCGCAAGTAGATGGATGACACAAGCGATAGATCAAAGTGTGCATATAATAAATAATCATAGTAGTCCTGAAGGTCTGGGCGGTGGTAGCTCTGTGGTAAGGCCCCGCGACATATTACCGAGGTGCGCGGATTCTAGCCCGGGTACGTCTTTAACTTTTTTAAATCTATGTGCGTAATTATTTAATATTGTAATTACTCAGTATCAGCTCGGAGTCAGGAATTTGACGGTTAATTACTCCCGTGTGTAGACTCTTGTACACTATAATATCTCCCACATAGCTAACTAATCCTCATTGAGATTGGCCGCTGTGATCGATATTGGTTAGTGTAATATTATTATGATGGCGTACCCGAGAAGCAGTCGATCCTGGAGGCGATGGAGCACTTGTTGGCGAGGTAGCGGCTGATGCGGCCCTTGTTCTTGAGGCCGGCGCGGCCGATGAACGTGGAGTGGTACAGCAGCCCGTACTTCGGCGTGTTCGAGCGCGTCTTCAGCGCGCGGAACAGCGCCTTCTCCGCGCCTGCGCATGCAATACTCTTATTTATATGTTGTTGTCTTTAGGCACTGGCACGAATAATAATAGGAGTAGAGCATGATTTGTCTTACGGGACCTATTGGCGGAGTTTCTATCATCAATGTAACATATAATTTAGTCTTATTTACATGTACTGACTATTTGGACCTATATTAAATGAATAACATACATTGTAGACCATATACTAAGTGTTAGGGTCTTTGAGCAGGGAACATGAGGACGTGCGCAGTTTTACTGACCTACCCAAGTTTAGATAAGTCAGCCAAAGGACCGGTATAGTAAGTCAATCAACAACTTGCTAGTCAATTTGATATTTGAAATGTTTAAGAGACTATAAACCAGGATATTAATTAAGTCTTTAATACATCAAACTATCACTTCATAATGAGCAGTGGCTGCTGAAAGACATCTACAAGATTACTAAGATGTTTTCATCTGGTACTTACCGAGTATCTGCAGCGTGGAGGCGGGGTACTTGGCGAGCGACGTGAGCGAGCCGGCCTTGGAGATGAGTCGCGCGCCCACCTGGTCGCCCACCAGGGTCGTCAGGTTCGGCGCCACGCTGCTCATCTTCGTGTGCAGGTACTCCGCGATCTGCTTCCTGAAGGTCAACGCTCGTTAGAGAAGGGAGACTGGCACTGTAAGTATGGCTGCGCACTAATCATTCAGGCTGCGGCAGCCAATCCTACAAATGAATACTACGCAGCCAATAGATAATTATACTATGAGTGATTTATTCAGATACTATGATACTATAGTAGGGGTTTTTGACTCTACATACTAACTATTAAGCAAGGGACACAGTTGTGCAGTTCATAAAACCTAATGATTTGTATCAAATAGCTAGAAATGGCTGCTAAAATAAAACAAGTATTTAAATTTGCTACAACACTTTTGATCAAATGGTGTGAAAGAACTTATGTAAGCTTTAATTAAATCTGTGACATCATCATCCTCTTGCCCTTCTCCCAGTTCATCTGGGGTCGGCGCAGCATGTCTTCTTCTTCCATACGTCCCGGTCAGCCGTCATCAAGCTATCCACTTCCATTTTACTCATATCATCTTTCACACGATCCATCCATCTCTTATTTGGCCTTCCTCTTCCTCTCCATCCACTAATATTCATACTCATCACTCTCTTTGTCAATTCATTCTTTTACAATTAAATCTGTGACAAAACTGTAACAATGAAATAGTATTGCACACCTTGTTAAGTGATGCAATACTGGATAACATTGCAGTTGCTATAGCACAACGGTTATTACCACAAGTTGATGGACAACAGAAGTGATAGATCAAAGTGTGCAGAAGAAAATAAGAAGTGGTTAAGCTAGCTGTCCCTTTGACTCTGCCTACCCCTTTGGGGATTACGGGCGTGATATGTATGTAATATAAGAAATATTTAATTGAAATTAACTATTTCTTATATTAACAGTATCCTATTTTTTAGAAGATTTTAATCTTACAGAAGTTAATTTGTTTGTTCGTTCATCTTTCTTGTGATCAATGTCTTCATAGCGTTGTGTTTAGACGGAGTCTGCTTAGACCATAATTAAGAATTTAGCGATTACTGATAATTACGTTGAAGTGACTGCCGATCTGACCTACGTAACCCTTATTGAGGAGAACCAGACTATTTTTGGATCATGGTTAGATTTGAAAAATCCAGAGGTGGCGGGCCATCATCTATGTATGTATGTTTGAACCCGCACCTCTCGGTTGAGAGGCGCGTGTCCTTACCATTGAGCTACCACCGCTCAAAAAAGCTAGTTCATCTTTCTTGTAAACAATATACAAATAACGATTCTTAAACCTTAAGCAACATAATAATGGGTTAACTTAAATTATCAAATACAGAACTCACTGAATATGCACAATAATTTATATTTATGGCAGATCATATTAGACAGTTTCAGAAACTTATACTTTAGTATAAAAAGATTGCGATAACTCCACTAACCTGTAATTAGCCAGTGCCACCACTCTTCCAGCGAACATCTGAATATTGATCAAGTCTACGGGCGATATATCCATGCCCATAGACATCTTGGAGGCGTCAATGATCGCCTGGGCCTTCTCTGAATCACCTAGGATCTCAGTCAAGGGCTCCACTGACTCTTCGGATAGTGTCTTGCGGTCCTTAATGAACTCTGCACAGCGTGTGTACAGGTGGTTCTCGGGGACAATGCTGACGAGCTCCGGGAAGTGGTATGAGTACCATTCTCTATAAAAAAATATAGAATATGGTTATTCAAATTGGTATAACATACAGTGTGTTTAGATCCACTAACATGATTCTTAATAAGTCATCTGTGGAGTGGTCTAAATACTAACTAACCATCACAAAATGAAAGTTTGACTGCCTTTTCCTATATAACAACTAAAGTAGAAAGTGAATAACATCCCAAGTATTATATAAAATCAAAAGGAGTTTGTTTGTTATTTCATACATTTGTTATTCAAACAATCATTATGAAATTTTGCAGAAACATTATCATTGGTACATTGGAAAAATTACTGTTCTGAAGGACAGGATGTGAAGTCTTCGAAAAAAGATAGTCCTCCCTGCTTCATTGTGGAACTCACCTGATCCTCATAGAGAATGTGTTGACATCTTTATCTAACTGATCCAATAGCGCTATAGATTGTATAATCATGTTGTCCACACGGTGGACATTGAACTTGACCCTGGCACGGGAGTATGAGTGGCCGAGACCAAGCTGGGCTACACTGCATGCTTTCAGTGTCAACCCCTTGATGAGGGCGTGGAAGTGGAACCGGATACCTAGAAAAGAGAAAGATATTATAAATGGATGTTTCTCTATAAACTAAGCATTTCATTATACCAGGCAGATGTAAAAAAAAAAAATTTCTTCAAGTTAAGGACAATAATATTATTGTAATATCTTTATTTCTAATTCTTGTTATCTTGTAATATGTATATGCTATTTAAAATGGTCAGTTTAAAGATGTTTTGAATGTTTAAATTTTTGTTTTGTAATTCAAAATGAAATTTCAAACAAAACTACCTATATAAACCAAGAATATCTTTCTTCTTCTTTTTTTAAAACATAACATTTACCTCTCAATATCTCTGGCACGGCTCCTGTGTGCGAGCATGGTATCTCAAGGGCCTCACTAATAGCAGCACCAAGCTTGGGGTCTAACACTCCCAGGGTGCATTTGCTCCTCTTCTTACGCTTGGGCAAGGCACCTTCCAGGAACAAGTTCAGGTCTTCTGGCAAAATACCTGTAAAGAGTATCATTGCAATGAGTTATAATTTGTTTCATTATGTAATTAAAGGTCAGGAAAGAGTACAAGCTAACATGAATGAAACAACTAACAAATATAGAAGAAGTGGTAGAGTCAGAGGGTAGCCTTAGGTCAAGCCAGTATTGTAGCTAGGGTTGCCAGGTCGCCAAACCAGTTTGGCCAAACATTTGGGTAAAAAGGCCGGACACCCTACATTATTGATGGACGGACGTGACCGATAGTCAACTCGCCTGCTCTCGGCTCTCGCTTAGTTGTGAAATGTAAAAAGCCTAACAAAAACCAGACAAGCCAGACACCGTTTATTTTGGCCGGACACGCAATCAAAAAGCCTACTGTGTCTGGCTTTATCCGGACGGCTGGCAACGCTAATTGTAGCAAATGAAAGGATAATACCTAGGCTACCAAAACAGTATGTATTTTATAATTCAGTAATTGGCTGTATGTTTGTACGTCTAAAACACTCATGATACAATGTGAATAATAGTCTAAATGTTTTTTTGGATAAAGAAGTCGTCACCTTCAGACACCGCATTGATGTTCTCCAAAGCCAAGATAGCGGACTTGAACGGCTGAAACGCGACCAACGTCACGACTGAGTTGAAGCGCTGCAGATCCGTCACCGACTCCTCCACCTGCGGCAGGAACGCGGCTAGCTCCTCGAACTCCGCCACGCGGAAGAGGGCGAAGCCCGCGCTGTGCTCATATAGCACGTACAACTTACTCTGGAATGTTTCAAAAGTCCAGTCAAGTCTTAACTCGAAGTTCAATAGCATTAAATTACGTGTGTCGAGATAATTTTTATGCCGCTGCTAACCTATGCACACATTGTTTTTGTTAAGATTTATTTTTATTCAAGTAAGGTAAAAAGTACTATTATAAGTGTATATGTTTTAAAGTAAATCACAGGCAGGTCTTGTGAACAGGTTAGTAAAGATACCCATATTGACCAAGCCATGCATGCTAAAGCCGTATTCGGAATCTTCGGCTTGGAGATAAACGATTTTCAAAGGCACTGCGTTAAAGAAATATATTTAAAATATATAACGATTGCACAGACAAATCACAGATTTTTACACACCATTTCAACGTCTGTTTCCTGATAACATCACTGTTTTGTATTAGGAAAATAAAAACACGTGTGGTAGTTTGTTTGCACACCCCGCGAAGATTTTAGGACTTTGAGGTTATGAATTTTAAGTTACGTTGTATGCATTTGATGTGTTAACAAAAGATTTTTGTGAGTAGTTTTAAGTGGTACATTTAATTTATTAATCGTATTTTTATGTGAAATAATAGAAGTGTGGTCTATTGATTAACTCTTAAGAGTAATGTTAATTAAGCTACTAAAATAGAGGAATGGAACGGAACGGTATTTTTATAGTATTACGAGCATTTCTGTTTCAAATCAAGAAACTGGAAAATTTATAAAATTATCGATAATTTCTATTACACATATCTTTAGCTTAGTTAAAAAATATTTGAATTAATTAAATATATGTGGATTGATGCATCTTTTCTTAAATATTGGTAAATTATTAACCAACTCCAAATATGAATTTCTGAACTGATTGTTGTTGCACAGTCGCAGTAACGGAAAATTTGACAATTTGCTTTTGAAAAATTGTATGACGCGTTGGTTGTGAACTAATGTTTACGTGCAGAAAAATGCATTTTTAAAACAATAAATGGTCAAGTCAATACAGTGTTCTGCTGGAAACGAATTTTGGTAACCCAAAAGGACCTATCATGCATAAGTTGTGAAAAATTTACATAAACAATCATGGCATCAGTGACTATGCAGAGAGATCTAGTTGTGAATCTCAAAAGGGAGACTTGTTTGAACGTTGGCCTCCTTAGTAAGCTGCAGCCGATGTCCTCAGACCTAACCAGGCAGGTGTTCAAAGAAAATGCCCTTGAGAAGCCCACTCAAAACGTATTTAACCATTTGTCGCACTACTTAGTATCAATAATAGATCCCCCAGTATGTGAGAAGTTCTCGTGGCCTCTGTACGATACGAAGACTGAAAGAGCTTACAGGGGTCAATTATCAGCCTTCATAAACGATTACAGCAATAAAGGCTTGGTATTTCCAGTCATGTCGTCGTATTTGGTCAATCCTGGTTGTTACAAAGTCACAATGCTAATTTTCCAATTATCTCAATTGGCTGTGCAGCGAATATTGCTGTGTAAGATGACCAATAAACAGAAAGAATTGTACAGTTATATGACAGATAAATATAAGACAAGCACTGATAGTTTCTTGGAGGATATTGAGAAGGAAACTGATATAATGTTGAGCAAGTTCTCGAATTATTTATGCAAAAGGGAAGCTATGGAAAAAATTGCAGGTTTGTTTAGAGATAAAATAAAGGCTATGGAAAAGAAATTGACATCAACAGATACTCAGAAGTATATTCATGAAATTGTGGACAAGTATGTTAGTCAACGAAATTTGGATGAGGCTGAAAAAAAAGAGATATTGAAAGTAAAAAATGTGAATGTACCGGCCCCTATATTTGATGCATGGTTGTCGGACACCGATGAGAGAATACGAGACTTGGAATCTAAATGGAGTGAAAAAGTTTGTCCGTTTAAAAAATTGTGTTTGGAAACGCGTGAACACACTGAAGCGCTCATCGCCAGACACACAGGTGAAGCAGATCGCAGTTTGTATATGGTGGAGTACAATCCGAAAGTGGACGACATTGATACAATAGATTTGCAAAACCAAGTAAACAGTCATCAGAAATATGTTTTAAAAAACATTGTAAGAGATGACAGGTTGTACTTTCCCAATCTCGTGAGGGGATTTCTTATATCCATCTGTTATATTTTGAAGAATGCAGAAATTGGAGATGAAATTTTTAAATTTAATGAATATTTAGATAACGGCCGAAGAAATTTCAGTGAAGTTGTTGCCGCATTGAGGAACTTGAATGATAGAGTTATGAATGCAGAATCTAGGATACAGGTAAATTAATTTATGGTATTTTGTTAACTTAAATAAAATAAATAAATAAAGCCTTTATTTCCAAAGTATTTACATTTTATAATTTGTTTGTTAATAGTTAGTTAAAATAGAGATTTTATAAAAATTAATTAGACAAAAGAAGTTAAGACTGAGACTACACTTGTGTCACATAATATCTCTTAGTTCCGTTTGCCTTACGGCGAAGGCCTCCTCCATCTCTTTCCATTGTTTTCTGGCTGTAGCTACTCTCATCCAAAGCAGTCCTAAGTAAACTTTTAGCTTGTCCCATCTTTCGTTTTGTGAACTTATGTTTTAATTTATATATATTTATTTTATATCAGGTCTGCCTTTAATGATTTCCAAGTACACAAGGTTTCTTACAAAACTTACTTACTTTTTAAATGTTTTCCATCTAACTCAGCCCAATTTTATTATTTTGCCGAATGTGGTTAAGGGGGCTAGTTACCTTTTTGACTCTGCCTACCCCCTCAGGGAATATGTATGTATGTAGATCAAAGTGATGCAAAATTATAATACTACTTACTTTCTATTTTTAGCCACCAACATTGCTACTGGACCAGTCTTCAATATCAATGAAGGAATATGAAATACCACCAATGCCAGACCTGTCAGATCTCAAGGCCAGCCGAGACCACCCTTGCCTTATGTTTGACACTTTCACACCTATCAGTATGTCCAAACATCAATTTAATTTACGCAGAAAACATAATTCATTCAGCAGCTTTTCGAAGCCGCAGCCAATGTCTCTAATTACACCGTTCCACCAATTGCCACGTGATGATTTCATGAAGAGTATAACGTCATGTGTGAATTCTTACGATCGTCCAGATGAAAGTCAACATTTTCACAATATATCTGTTATATCGCAAGTCAACCCTCGTAGCAATGAAACTATAGCCGGATGCTCAGGGTTCACGAAACAACAGATGTTGCGTTTATTGTCTACTAAGAAGTCTAGCAGTTCGAAGAAATTCAAGTACAAGACTGAGAGGCCAAATATCAGTGTAAAGAAAGGAGGGTTATTCAATGAGTCTATGAATTCCAACGATAGCAATGTCCTCTTCAGAAGTCACTCGTCTCCGAACCTGTTTGAGAATCGGGAGAAGAGGCCCATCACCAAATTGGGTAGAAGGAAATTGTCTATCATGCAGGAAGACACTCCTTCGCTTCTAGAGGTATCAGGTATAGCAGCATTAGAAAAAGATAACACTTATGGGACCCCAGAAGGTATAAATGGCTTGGAAAATTCTAGGAAATTAATAGACACAATTAGTTTACCTGTAATTTGTATCACGCCAGAACCAGAAACAAGTTTAACAAAAGATAAGGAGTTTGATTTTGATAATATTATAGAATCTAAGTTACAAGCAGTATTGGAGGCACCTAGAAATAGTTTTGAACCTAAAGAAGAAATTAAGACTGAAACCCCCAAGAATACGACACAGCTTGTAAGAAAAACCAGTTCCCTAGAGAAAATTATTAATAGGTTTAAGAAGGTCAGGGCGAATGTGCTGCCATCTGATGGTAACGATGATGCTGAATTTAAAACAATTGTTGAAGAGAAAGAGAATTTCAATATGGTTAATGTGGATGTGTTTACAGCAAACAAGATTCTATTGCCAGATCTCTTGAGTCCAAGTTGCAGTGTACTTTCGGATAAGACTTCAGACTATTTGGATCAGTTGTGCTCAGATATGGATGAGAAGGAGAGGAGGAAGCCTCGGGAGAGTCTTGGGACGGCTCTAGGTGTCGATAACACATTCTTAGATCAATTTGATTTGATAGATTAATATACAGAGCTAAATTGCTTATGGATTTCTGAAGAATATATTTACCAGATAACATAACTGTAACATATGATCTCCTAATTGATTTACATTTTCTTAATAAATTGAAAATTTTAGAGTGATCATATAAAGTGTCATTCATATGAGTCTTAGTTGTGGTATTGAGTGTGTGCAAGCAAGATGCTTCAAATTAAATAGAAAACGTATCGGGCTCCTCGTTTGTGAACAACCACCTGAGCCCTTCAGGTTCTGTCTGACACTGGGCAAAACAAATGGCTGGTATTATTATGCCACATAACACTTGAAAATAGGGTTTTAAGCTACCTTTTTTTGCTGCTATATGTTCAATTTTGTTTGGTTTTTAAGTCTTATATTTTTCAGAAATGTAACTATAGTTTCATATGAAACTCAATGCATATTGTTCATTTATCTTAGAATATATATGTATACCCTCTCATTTAATTCAAATACCTAAGCATATAATATTGCTATCCTCAAATAATTACAAAATATTTACTATTATTTAAGTGCCTCATAAAGCGTTGTTAATAATATGTAGAATAATTAATATTATTTTTCTACCATGAACATTAACAATAAATTATTAATCTCACCATCATCCATCATACTATAATCTGTTGTGTTACTCTTGTATATTATAGTAGTTAATTTTTGCTGTGTATAATCCTGGCTTGTTCAATAAAAATAACATAGTTATTAAAATAGAGTTTTTTTTTCATCCATTTTTTAGGTATTAATAAAAGGTCAGGTAAAAATCATCCTTAAGGCTGCAAATTGGAGGGCTGCGGGCGCGTGCGCGGTGGCTTGCGCGGTACTACACGCTGCTCGCGCGACTTGATACAAATGTTTAAGTTTGTACTAGCCGCCCGCGCCGCGCGAGCCGCCGCGCACGCACCCGCGCTCGTCCAGTTAGCAGCCTGACCGACGAGCGTGTATGTAACTCTGAGTACTGAAACTAATGGAGATGACTTAACTACGAAACAGTGAAGCCCAATTTTGAGTGAGAAACAAATATGGCACCTTTGTGTAGAGTCATTCCACTTTACTTACTTACATAATAAAAGTCTCTTAACAATTTATTCATGACGATGTTTTTAAATAAAAGAGATAGATAGAGGTTTATGAATACAATACGATATTAATCATATTTGTATAGCAGATTATTCGTATAGAACATTAGGTTGTCTCCATTTGTTTCAGTACTCAGATGTATGAAAGGACTTATGAATGATCGTAGCTAATGGAAAGATGTGATCTCTGCCTACCCCCATGAGAAAACGGCGTGGTGACAGTAGGTAGGTGTATTTTATTAAAGATAAGATAAAATAAGAAATTTATTTTGTAAATTTTTTATTTAATTTCAAAATATAAACAAGTCTCAATATAAATAGGTTATCTAAAATATACATCTATTAAACTATATGCCTATTCGGGGAAGCAAAACTGTGGGACATTATAAGCTTTTACAGTTAAATTCGTATTAAAGCGAAAAATCACGAATTTTTTTTTTGTGGTTTTTTTATTTATTTTTATGAGCTTCAGTTTCAGAAATCATGTCCTGGAAGCAGAATTTTTCAAATAGGTCTAAAAAGAAATACATTCTTATTCTTTTTTGACAAAAATAATTTACAAAAACTCTGCTTAAAAATAAATTAAAAAAAACTTGGAACCATAATTTTCTTCTCACGCCATTCACAAAGCATAGAAATAAGTTGATAGCATGAAGAAAATTATAAGACCAGACCTATAAACCAATGATACAAGGAACTAACTTGTTTGAAATCACACAGATTTTACTGCCTGATCTGAACGAAACAAATTGAAACTCCTTAATAACAGATTCCATATACCTACTTCCGTAATAATGTTAATTGTTATAACAATGTTAGCATATTATATTTTAGTGTCAGTCTCCCCCAATTTTACCATGTTTTCAGAAATCTCCCACAGTTTCTTAGCTCTAGACATATCGCTAGCGGCAGCAGATAAAGTACTTTCCCCACAATCTGAGAAGTACTTCCCATTGACCTTCTCCAGTTTCTCATCGACAGCCAACATAACTGTTGTCTGACATCCCTGTCTGGGGGTCTTGAAGAAGCCTTTAATAATCAGGAACAACCCCCAACTTAGAGGGGCGGGTACATTCCTCCAAATACCAGTGTCGATTAGGCCAGGGTGGAGGCAGTTAGCTGTGACGCCCGTCCCTTCTAACCTGCGAGCCAGTTCATTTGTGAAGAGAATATTGGCTTCTTTCGACACGTAGTATAGGTAACCAGGGAGTTTGTCGACTGGATTTGGGTTCATCAAGTCGACAGATGCTAGACGGTACAAGGATGAGGCGACTACCACTACCCTTGATGGGGTAGACTTCTTCAGAAGGTCTATTAGCAAATGGGTGAGCAAGAATGGTCCGTAATGGTTGGTAGCCATGGTCAGTTCGATGTCGTCTACCGATTTCTTCTTGCGGAAGGTCTCTGCGTAGCCTGCGTTGTGAATGAGGACGTTGAGTTTGTCTTCTGTCTTGTTGATGTCGTCTGCGAAGGCTCGGATGGAGGCGAAAGAGCTGAGGTCCAGTTTCTTCACGATTACTTTAGGGTTCTTGGTTGAGTTGATGATGTCGTCTGGAAAATTGGAAATTTGAGTATATAGTTACTTACCTAGTTGAAGTTACGGACTAGTAGAAAAAGAAGGACTCCGAGTCACAAACTAGACGTTGAAGCACCTACGGAGCACCAACTTGACACGCAACTTAGGTACATCACGTCTTGACATAAGCGCTCCAAACTACAAATTTCCGATAAATGGTACCTATCCGTAAGAATGATGATTGATGCGAGTTCCTAAGTTTTATTTTGTTAGATTATGGTGGTCTAATAACAATGTTTTACCTCTTAGTTTTTCAGCCGCTTCTACATTTCTGCACGCCATGATGACCTTGGCCCCTCTTTTCGCCAAATCCTTGGCCGTCTCTTTGCCGATTCCACTTGTGCATCCTATAAAAAAATATATAGAGGTTTTTATGTCAATCAGTCTATCGGCCTGGGAGTTACGGATTTGCATGTAGGTAAAAATATAACCTTATTTTTAGTAGGAACCTTGAAAGCTGTTTGGGGCGTGCGCATCGCTTGTCGTTAAGTACCATTAGTATTAGCGCAAAACCATACTCGTGCAAACACAACATAAAATGTTTGTAACTTTGAATTTTTAAGATACAATCATATTTTTTTAATAAGTACTGAATATTGAAATGAAAATTTACCCGTGTTTCGGCTTTAGTAAGTATGTCATAATATTGACCTTGTCTCGGACTGTGCAATTTGAAGAAGCGTAGATTCATAAATGGGAATCAACAAACGTATTGAGTTTTTACATTTTACGATCAGTTCTATTATTAACACGGCTTTTAACCGACGAAAAAATGATGAGGATGAGGTTCTTAAGTCGACGGGTTGGTATATTTGTTTTTTATGTACACATAACTTTTTACGGAGTAGCCGATTATGATAATTACTTTTACGATGAGGTAAGTAGGTACAAAGTGGGAGTAGACGTAAGAAATACATGTTATAATTCAGTTTACAAGATACTGACGTGTTCTTTGTTATACTTATGCAAATTACGACTTTTAATTGCTTAATACTCCTATTTTTAAACATAATGAAAGCGAGGTGAGTACGTCATAGGCGTGACCTCACGGTTGCAGTATCTACAAGTCTTTTGGTGCATCCCTTTATACTATACTATCCTTAAAAGCATTGCCCTTGGCAAAATTTATTAGGCGCCGATTCGCATCCATAAACTCCAAACTCTCGAAAATAAAAAATAAACACTACTTTAGCGTTATGATGGTTTGCCAAATAAAAAAGTCTGCTTTAATGCCCCTTTCTATAGATTTTTTTACAGGACTTGTACCTACGTGTCGCCTCTTAGGAATGAGGGTTTTTTTGAATTATAACATCCAAAAGATGGCGTAACTGTGACTTGCGGCCTTGTCACCCTCCTCATTGGTTGGCTGTCAGAACGAACTGACATGCTGTCAGCAAGGAGCCAATAGTGACAGTGATAAGACCACGAGACTCCCTCGTGCCATCTGGCGGTTTTTTTGTTTTTGAAAACCGTCATTGGCATTTCTAAGGAAATGTGTACTCGTCTACTTCTGAATACAGGCGTCTCGTAATAAAGCCACTGGGCCCGATTTTCCAACCCTCTATCACCTACCCCCAAACCAATCTACTAATCCAACCCACCTGTGATAATAACAGTCTTTCCGTCCATGTTAGTCTTGTCCCGGAACATCCCGCAGGTGAATTGAGCGTACAGACGCACCAGGAAGAGCACGCTGATGACGCTCAGCACGGCCAGCAAGCCTAGGATGATCAGGAACGGGAACACCCACAGCAGGTACCGGGCACCCCACGATTCCGCGACTATCATTTCTGGAAGGGGAGTTTTGATTAGACACATTTGATTGGTGGACTTGGACGAAGTTTGTTGGGGAAGTCTGGAGAATATTATTGGAATATTACTGGAATGAAATATTATTTAGCATTAAGTATTTACAATAGCCCTCTTTGTTATGCTGAAGTCCGTTTAATTGAATTATTTTAGGACGGAATATTACTTTCAATACATATCAATTATTGCGTAAAATGGATTGCAGTTGCAGAAATCAGATGAATGGATCTGATGAGCCTGTTGATTTATTTAACTCACACAAAAAAATATATATCAATACAGCATGACCAAGGAGGAGAGTCGAGCTTTTGGAACTCTCTCATAGAAATATGCAGCACCGTCACATACTGGAACAATACTTGGATCTTTTCTAAGACAGTCGTAGGTCTTTACTTGGCTCCGGCCAGTCCATTCACGTTGTAACTTGTGCCTGGACTCAATGGGCTTTACCTAGATCGCCACTATAGAATACCATTAACTCCTGAACACTGAGGGCATTGGTTCCTTAAGATTAATCTACTAATCACCATCACCATCAGAAACACAGCACCATCTACTTACACCACAAATTACAAATGGTTAACACTTCCTTCTCCTAGCATTATCTGACTATATCTGCCTCAACGCAGATACTAAACGCTTAGTAGGTACCTACATAGCCGCACGCATTGTACGTAGGTATTACATTTTAAACAATCGATTACGAAATTAAATGGGACACGATTTCTCTACGTCGTTAGTGTATTCAATATTGGTTTGAATTAGTTAGTGTGATTTGTTAAACGCGCTTTACTTAGCTAAGTACGCGTACTTAGGTGTGTTGCTGAAATTGTCTTACAATGAGTTATGACGTAATACGATTTGACCTAGTGGAATGTACTTAATCGTGATTTTATTTTGTTTGTGCAATTAAGCGTTTTGTTAATTGACTTTGTTTGGTTGGAGTTTATCTTACTATTAAAGAGGTTAGATTTGACAGTTTGTTTGTATTGAATAGGCTCCAATAGTTTCACCAATGGAAAGCTACTTTATCAGCGAGTAACATAGGCTATATTTTTTCCCTGTATTCCCACGGGAACGGGAACTACGCCGGTAAAACCGCAGGGCGCTGCTAGTTGTATCCTAAAATAATATTCTGTGTTGGTCGTGGATTTAACAAGTACCTATTTATGTAGGTACCAACTATGTTCCTTGTTTCGCAGTTCGTAAAAGCCGACTAATGGTATATGCGATTTATGATTAGGTATGCGTGTTACGTATATCAGAACCCAATGATATTACAAACATACTATACTTAAATATTGGATATTAACAACCACACGCAGAACAAACACAAGTATTCATCACACGAATGTTTGTCCTGGTTGGGGATCGAACTCATAATTCTTGGCGCATGGGGCAGGGTCACAAATGAGCCATCGAGTCAGTCAAATCAATGCGAAAGGTATTGATATATCAGACGCATACTTAAAATAATGTCACAATCGTTATGTCAATGACCTGACCTATGTGGGTCATCGCGCCATAAGAATGAAGTACCTACCTACTTACTCATTCTTACGGATAAACTTACATAATTGTGTTGGCGAAATTTGCAAGACCACTTGTTGGAAAGTCGGTCTCACAATATTGACTTGCCGTCCAAAAGAGTAATGGTCGGACTACCTATACAAACATTCAGTCACAACACGGACTAGTAAAAAAAGAAGGACTTCACGCTGTCATATTATAGCGTGAAGCCACGTTCATGCATGTGTGAGTGAGATACGGATACCAAATATCGGATATCTGTCAGTGGAAGCACTTATTATGTCAATGTGTGACGTAAGTTGCGTGTCAAGTTGGAGCACCTGAGGAGCTTCGATGTCTAGATAGTGGCGCGGAGTCCTTTTTTTTTTACTAGTCCGTGAGTCACAAAGAAAAACAAACATTTAGTTTTTATTCTTTACGACGCAATAACTAAATATGTTTAAGTACTACTTACTTCTATTGTCGTAACTAGGCATTAGCGTTAAGTATTTTCCCGGATATGGGTACCATACTACTTAGGTAATTTTATTTACTTGCTAATTTTCATTTAACACGTTTTTTACATTAACGGAGGTAAGCACTTACCTACATTAGAATCGAAAACCGTGGTTTTTTAATGTGTAAAGCTCTGCCTGCAAGAACTTAGCGTGGGAGTTATATTTCAGGGATTTAGTCGGTATACCCCATCACTACCATAAGTACCTATTGGTCTGAAGGGGGCTCTAAATGCCTTTATCTAGTTTAGCTAAACATTGTGGCCTAACCCGTTATTTCCCTTCAGTGTCAACAGGACTTACGGGACTAAAGGTGATCTAGCATCCCATTGGTTGAAGAAGAAAGATCCTTCTTCTCTCTCTCAGCTAAGGAGAATACTAGGATTACAAGCGCGAGGGGGGGTCCACTAACCCGGATACGTATATTCTTTACGTAATAGATGACAATGTTAATATGAAGATCAAACATACAATGTAAGTAAACACTAGGTATATTTTACGACTCAACCGACGAGTATGATGGTACCTAAGTGTTGTTTAAGCCTGTACTTAAATAAGTAGCGCCTATTGTCTGTAATAATTGTATAATAAACTTAGCTCCCATTGTAATAATAGGTTTTCTACCTCGCTCTGTCCCGTGAAATCATAAAGACAGTTGTAGAAAAGATGTATACATACTTAAATAGCATCCGACCGACCTGGGTAGTACAGCTTAATTTGAGACGCGAAAATTATGTATATTATGTACTAGCTTTGCCAGCGGTGTCACCCGCGTTTATGGTTAATATTATAAAGACTATTTCCGTCATACATGATTTATACGTAACTTTAACCATTAAGGCTGCACACGCGACGGAAGCTTAAAAAAATGGAGTGACTTCTCCCGTTTTCCCAACATTTCCCTTAACTACTCTGCTCCTATTGATTGTAGCGTGATGAAAAGTATACTATAACCTGCCCAGGAGTATAAAGAATAATTGTACCAAGTTTCGTTTTAATCTGTCGAGTAGTTTTTGTTTCTATAAGGAACATACATACAGACAGACAGACAGACAGACAGACAAAAATTTTACTGATTGCATTTTTGGCATCAGTATCGATCACTAATCACCCCCTGATAGTTATTTTGAAAATATATTTAATGTACAGAATTTACCTCTCTACAGATTTATTATAAGTATAGATTGTAACATAATATCATTTGTTTCTAAAGATTGTACTGTATTTTCTACATAAAATGGTTTCGAGAGACTATTTGTATATAGCCAAAGACCAGAATGAGCTAATATTCTGTACTAGCCGCGGGCAGAACCCGTGGCTTCGCTTAGCGTCTATAAAACATAGCCAATCTCGTCCTTGAAGTAACAATACCTCCTAACAATTTTTTTTTTTAAGATATCGACTTTTTTTACCTAACTTAAAATTCAATTTCGCGTGGACAATTTTTTTTCTCGCATGTTATCAAATAATCAAGTACATTAAAAGTTACATGAAAGTCCTATGATCAAAACCTAAAAAGTTAATCGTTTTTTCCTTCTCCTGTAAAATAAGCATATCTACAGTTAGGAGGTACCTATTGTCACTTCATTGACGATATGTTATGCAGATGCATGAGCTTTTATCGTAAAGTTTCATTAAAATCCATTCTGTAGTTTATGCGTGAGAGAGCACATAACTAACATCCATGCATCTATCCGTGCAAACGTTAGCGTTTATAATATTAGTTACATAAAAAATAAATCTGAAAGTTAAATTTTCCCTAATTGTTATGATGTTAAACTTATCACCCTTTTAGATTCCAATCAAACTGAGAATTATTAAAAATAAGTTAAATAAAGGCAGAATACCTTCAAGAGACTCCATAGCACAGCCAAACATTAAAAGTAAATATGTTTTTTTCTTGAATTTTCTTCCACTTAGTTAACAATAACTTATTGAATTATAAAACAGTTTTCAAAAACTCACAACTTTGTTAACCACTACGCTGTTTCACTCGGTATCCGATATTATTCCACCCACATACATCTCGTATAAAGATGAGCATACTACTGACATAAAATTGTCTTGGTACTTATTATGGCTTGGTTAAATAACAATGATGTCATAATAGTTATCGATGGGTTATGTGGTGGTGTTACGGTCGATTCAGGGTTGTATCGATGTCTAAACTTATTAATATTAAATATAAATGTATTATATAAATGTATAAATGTAGGTATACAATAGTTATTACTCGGTTTTATAACAAACTGAACATTTGTTAACTGCCTATTGTTTTTTCTTTATTCGGACCAACCTTTCTTCAAGGTCTTTCAAATTTTACAAATATTTATAAGTATTTAATAAATTATTAAAAATGTACTTAGGGGCCGTTCAAGTATTACGTAAGCACTATGGGGGGACGGGGGGGTCTTTGCTTTGCTTATTTTGGATGACATGGGGGGTAGGGGAGTCTAGATGATGATTACGTCATCGGTAGTTATTTACTTTTTTACACGATTGGCAACCCTCACATTGGCTTTGCTTGAATAAAATTATAATTATAACATTATAATTATAATATAAAAAAAAAAATACATTAATTGAAAAATGTTTACGTAAGCATGGGGGGAGGGGTAAGAGCTATGCTTACTTTTGCTGACAAGGGGGATGGGGGGGTAAATAATTGTAATAAATCTGCTTACGTAATACTTGAACGGCCCCTTACTTGGTATAGCATACTAAAAAAACACGTAAAAAAATAACTTAGATATAATAATTATAATGCGTACGGTATGAATATTACACTATACGTTTTTAAGAACAACAATAATTATTATTTGTTTATTTTATACAGTTTTAATAATGCTGGTCTTTAAAGTTTTCAGAAAAGAAACTAACAGAATTTGAGCATGTAAATTTATCGATACTGGGACTATCGACAATTTAAAATCTCTAGTAAATATGTAGGTAGATGCTTTAAACCCTACAACATGAATAAAAAGACTTATAATGAGTTTCCGCGATGTTGAGATTGTGTCTACCGATGTGGTGAGACAATGGATTGGTTTATATTTGTACTTAATAAAATGTTTAATTAGGTCATTTAGTATTCTGTGAGAAAACTCAGTGTCACAAAGTGCATTCGTCACCGATTCAAGAGGTACATTATCTATGTCAAAATTAATATTATAAGAACAAAGATTCGATTGTTGGTTTGTTTGCATTGAATAGGCTCCGAAACTACTGGACCGAATAATAAAAATCCTTTACCAATGTAAATTTACTTTATAAGCGAGTAACATAGGCTATATTTTATCCCTGTATTTCCACGAGAAAGGGAACTAGGCGAGTTAAATTATACATACCTAGATAATATTGTGTTGTTTTTTCTTTAGATTTCCATATGGTAAATGAAATTTCACCTATGTTGTCGAGATGAAGAGAAAGAATGATTATTATGTATGAATTCTCCAGAAATTAAATTTGATTTTAATTTTGAAAGGTACCTAAATAAATAATCAATCTTAGTCGTTTCAAGAGGTGGAGGCAAAAGGACTAAACTAAGTAGCCGTTCTCTGTGTATGCGCGCTTCATCGATACTACATTGTTTGAGCGGTATTTTTAAGTACCCAATTAAAAAATAAATATAAAATAAATATCCGACTACATCACATACATTGATCTGACTCCGAGGGAAGTAGTTTAAGCACTTGTGTTACGGATATCAGAAACAACAGTGGTATTACAAATATCTACTTCAATATTGGATATTAACACCCAGATACAGAACAAACACAAGTACTATTATTATACGAATCATACGAATGTTTGTCCTGGATGGGAATCGAACCCACAACTCTTGGGGCATGGGGCAGGATCACTTCCGAATGCGCTATCGAGCCATTCAAACCCAAATTAATATTTAATTTGTTATTATACTTAATAATTTGCTTTTTAGTTTGTTAATTAAGTACATTGAATCGACTGCCGATCTGACCTTCGTATCCTCTATACATATAGGGGAATCAGACAAATTTGTATTAAGGTACCGTCAGTAAGTGCCTAAAGACTGTTAAGATTGTATTTGTGACATCTTTAAACATACCTACTTAAATAAAATAAAAGATTTATTTGATTACTTTTGCGCCATTTTTGGTCAAAAAAAAACTGGCCAACTTGTCAACCATTCAACTTTAATTCCCAAAGGTCATTAGCACTTCTGTGGCAACGGGCATGTAGTTACCTACTTACTTTCTTTTCTCGTCACGGCTCTGGCTGTGGACAAGTTTTTTTTTCGAAATTCGGCTTAAATGCGAGCCTGAGTTTACTGCCATACCGTAATTGCCACTTTTACATTCAGATTTCGTATTTTTTAAATTCCATTGTTCCCGTTATTTGTGGAGAAGCAGTTAGGTGAGAAGTTTTTAAAAACTAGGTAAAGATGTTAATGAGCAACCAAAATGTTTAGCTAAAAAAAGTGCTAATGATTTTATTCTATTGTGCGAATTATCTTAAAAAATAGCTGGAAGTATAAAAAAGTTCTTTAGGTTGTTTGTTCTCAAAACCTTTCCTTATTAATCCATTAATAATCTGGAAAGTCATATTACAATTACACCTTTATATTGGCGTTTTTGTTCTAAATATACTTAGTCTCATAAAATCTCAGGTCCATATTTTAAGACCATCATAAGAGCATCTTAAGATGCGGCTACTAATATTAGTTTTTTTATATCTCCTTTTCATGTCATTGGACCCACAGAGACCGAATGTTTGAAATAAAAAGCATTTTTGGGACCTTCCTTTTGGCAAAGGTAATTGTACTGTTTATGAAACGGGCAATAATTTATTGTGGTAGCTGTATAATGTATAGCTGTGAAATTAGCTAATTCTGGATCGTGGTCGGGGGGCTTAGTAAGCCCTGGAGTTGGACCATCCCGGGCTGATGCTTAGAGGGACCCCGAGGTGGGCCGCGAGTGATGTCTTGCCAGCCTTGCTGCTGGACTTGGATTGGCGAGGAAGAGGAGGAGCTGGCTGTTGTCGTTGACCGACTCCTTATCCTCGGCATTCCGTCAGGGGCGCATTGCCAATGCGTTGCGGTGGGCGCAAGAGGCACTGGCACTCCGGGTGGAAGGCGGTCCTCCGAAGAGACACTCTCCGCGTGTCCCTCTAGTATAGCAGAGGGTACAGCGCGAGAGTGTGGAGATTGGCGTCTGATTCCTAGGCGGAGAGAGTTGAGACGTGCTGGGTGGCCGTCTCGCACTCAGCACGTCTCGACGTTGCGCGCGTGCTCGTCGTTGTGCATCCGACGCCTGACGACCGTGGGGTGCACCACATCGACCAACGCCGCACGAGGTGAGCCGCGCAGTGCGGCACGCGCACTCCGGAGGACCTGCCGTATAGTCCCGGTAGTGTGGATGCCGGCTCCTACGGAACTGCGCCCCGAGGCCATATTGGGGTTTTAGTCGATTCGAGTCCGACACTCCTCCCTCTGTTTTTCCAAGCAGAGGTTAACAGCTCATGGGAGTTTCCCCAATTGAAAAAAAGTGTCCATCAAGCACATCTGAATTCAACTAATTATAAATTAAGTTAAGAAAACTTAGTTCAACAACCCTGCCAGCGCTGGATCGTCGTCAAAGTCATTAACGTTAACCGCATACTACTGTGGTTCGTCTCCGTGACGAATTAACTTTTATTTCATTAGCTTTTTCCGGCGGCTTCGCCCGTTCACCGTGGAATTCGTTCTTTTATAGAAAATATCGTGAGTACCGCACTTTTTATTAACTTTCGCATTACACTGCCTTTAAGTTTTGAAAACGAAAGTAGTTTGTAACCTTTTTTAAATAGCTTAAAAAGGACTGTTTGAGATTAATGGCGTAGGCAAAAGAGCGTAGTGAAAAGTAGTTAGTTGAAAAAATGTTAAAAGAAGTGACAAAAGGCTAGCTTGAAGCCTTGTCAAAAACTCAGCACGCAGTTGTATCCATAAGTCGCTCTTTACAAGGTGTTAGGAACATATTTGGTACATTTTTGTTGAGTTTCAAGCCAAAATGCAACAAATCAAATAGAGATGTCGGTCCCAATTCATATCTGCAATCTTCAACTGCATTCAAATAACGGTCGTCGCACGGTTCAGTTATAAAACGCATTTGAGATAATGTTACATGCGGCCATTTGTCGCGAATACATGACAGTTTCTAAAAGAAAGTGTGAAGTGAAAAGTTAGGCATTTTCTAATGTGAATAGAATGTATGTGGGAAGCCTAACCGTTATCTTAACGTCTAGGCCGCGATCCATTAGAGCAGGGGTATTCAACCTGTGATCCAACCTCGAAACCAAGAAGTAGGTATGGGGGGGGGGGGGGGGCGGTTAGTGATAACTCGTTTTACAAATAAATTCTCTAAACTGACACCAATTCCCTAGTCCCAAACTAAGCTTATAAGCTTGTGCTATGGATACTAGGGGAATGGATAGACATACTTAAATACATTTATAAACATCCATGAATCGAGTACAAATATTCATCACACGAAATATTTACCCTTGGTTTCGTGGCCAGGGTCTTTGACCACTGGACCAACGGGCCAGTCGAATCAGTTATTATATTAATAAATTTTGGCTATCATTATAAATGTATTCGAAACAAAGGCCCTGGCAGCAAAATATATGGGGGACATTAAATTTTCAGTTTCATTTTTGATTTGGTCAGCAAAAGGCGACTAATGGTAATAAATAATAATAATAAATAACGTTTATTATCTCACCACAAATACAGAGTTTACATAAATAATAGGTATGTACTTAGAAAAACAATTAAATAGACTTAACTAGTGTTGTGGGAGACTGGAGTCTTGAGACACACCCTTGTAGGCTCTTACTGAGGTCTGGACGGTGCGTAAAGGCAATCCTCACGTACAAAAAAAAAAGACTGGAGTCTGAAGTAGGCAGTTAATCTGTCTGTATCTCAGAACACCAGGCCTCCTCCCTCCGATAGTGACATTATTGTTAGCTAAATGGTGATAATCGGTAATGGTCTATCGGGTTTGAGGTATGTGGTTGCGTAGGCGACGAGCTAGCCTTTTGTCACTACTTTTTCACTATATTCCATCTAACCCAGCTTAGTTTTATTTTAGGCAGAATCTGGTCAAAGGTCTTGCTGCCCCTTTGACTTTTCCTGCCCCTACAGGGATGACGGGCGTCATTTTATATATGTAATACATTCTTCTGCTGATTCCAAAGTTAGCTGTTAGCTAATTTCCATAATACCATAATTTAGGTAGGTTGTTCCTACCTAAATTATGAAAATTTGACGAAAATGCCACAAATACTTAGCTAAAGATTATGAATTTTTCGGCCCTGTTATTATTTTGCCCATAATGCGTACTAATTGTTCGTTGTATTAATAATTGTTTATACAAATCTTAATTTTATATAATATAGCTATTGTTTCATTAGCATGTATAAACATATACAACATATCAAATGTAGGTATTTATTTATTCTCCTTTGTTCTTCATACCTGTATAATACAAATAGATAGATCACAAAGTGAACTCTTCATTGTAATTTAGTGTCAGTCTGTCAATCTTTATACATGTATATGTTACCGGCAATCTGTTTAATCCGGTATTATATAAAATACCTAGGCACTTTATAGAATGCCTAAAGAGTTCAAAAAATGTATGAAATATATTTTATTTTGCCTAGGTATTGTATATGATACCGAAAGTACGTCAGGTTATTTATATAATAGTATGTGTACATAAGTGGCAAGAGTTGTCAGTAGGGTCTTGGAATCTTATTTTTCATACATCGCCCGAACGACCCCGGTATTGTATAGAATGTCTAGATTATACACATTGCCGGTAACATGTAACACTTATTTGAATAAAATGGCGTATTTTCAGATGTACATATGTTTAAATACATAATAAATAAATACATCACATACAATGATCTGAAGTCGAGGTAAGTTAGCTTAAGGACTCGTGTTACGGATATCAAAACAACAGTGGTATTACAAACATTACTTGAATATTGGATAATAACACCCAGACACAGAACAAACACAAGCATTCGTCATACGAATGTTTGTCCTGGGTGGGAATCGAACCCACAACACTTGGCGCATGGGGTAGGGTCACTACTTAAAGCTCTATCGATCCAGTCAAATATGTAAAACGAAGATTCATTTCGATAAACCACTTTCAACGGACAATATTATATTTTTTCAGATTAATGACTCTTTAGTTGATAATGACTGACCGACCATCTTAGACAGGTGAGTCGGCAGATCAAGTGGCTAAAGATCCTGGCCTCAAAACCGAACATTGTTGCTTCGTAACCCTAGGTGCAATTGTTTCCTGTAATGAACTTTGTCATTTGCTATAGTCATGGATGTTTAAAATATATTTACATGTGTCTATATTCGATTCAAGTAGCATTAGCACATGCTACAAGATACATAAGTATCTTAGTTAAGAGACACAGAATTAGTGTGTCAATCTGGAGTCTGATAGGACACTTCTTACTTTGCTGAAATCTTGCGCAGATGAAGTCACAGGCAGGAACTAGTCTAGTCTAGTCTAGATGTGGATTCTAGTCTAGATGAACACCATCATCGGAATCTACATCTGGCGCCCAAAATAAGCCTTCATATAATATTAGGCCTTCATATAATATTAACTCCAACTTAGAAATACTGAAAGCTCTTTTAATATTATATTTGTACTAGCTGTGCCGGCAGTTACTACCGCATTTATGGTTAATGAGTCTTCCTCGATAAATGGGCTATCTAACAATAAAGATTTTTTTTTTAAATCGGACCAGTAGTTTCAATTTTAGCGCGTTCTAGCAAACAAAATAATTCCTCTGCTTTGTAATATTAGTAAGTATAGAAAAGTTGTTTTTTTTTTAAACTATCGGTAGTTGGCCGAAGGCGGCCTTTACTACCTACTGGACTGGCGGGGGAGCGGGAAGCTCTCACCCCTAAATAGTATAGTATAGTGGACGTGGTAGTGGTGGTAGTTACATGTAGATATAATTAATTTAAGAGACATCTCGACTGGCCCGTTGGTCAAGTGGTTAGAGACCCTGGCCACGAAACTAAGGGTCGCGGGTTCGAATCCCGCTAGGTGAAAATGTTTCGTGTGATATACATGGACATTTGCTCTCGGGTCATGGATGTTTATTAACGTATTTAAGTATGTCTATCCGTTTACCTAGTATTTCATCCATAGCACAAGCATAAGCTTAGTTTGGAACTAGGGTATTGGTGTTTCAGTCTGGAGAATTCATTTATTTATCTGTCCTGTCGTATCCCCCTTTATTTAATATCAATTATTGCAAGGCCCTACCTTTCAGTAGCTTATAGCTATTCCTCTACCTGAAAGGTTGTCTGGAAGATATTGCTATTAGCTATAGGACCGCCTAAATTGTCCAGTATATAGGTTTCGTGCAATAAAGAATTAACTGTCTATTTATTTCAAGTAAACTTACTTCTGAATATTTTCGTTCACTTCCCGGAAACCACTTCACAAAATCTCAACGGCATGTGCTTCACCGTTGTGCCTCAAAACGGAACTGACTCTCCAGATCTCGCGTAGCCTTTGAAGAGATGAGCTTTCCAATTTTAACTTCGGGTACAAGCCAATTTGAACTCTAAAGCTTAGGGTATATTGTCGGGTGAGAGCGCTTTTGACGTTTGCAAGATGCGAGTGCAATGGAAGCGAGTTGCGGCAATGTGGTGTAAATAATCATTACAGGAATTGGCTAGATTGAAAAAAAAAATCTGTATATTACACTATGTTCTATATAAAAATAGCACGCTAAAATAACATAAAATCACGCCCATTATCCCCGAAGGGGTAGGCAGAGTAAAAGGGGCAGCATGCCCCTTCAACCACATTCAGCCAAAAATAAAGTCGGGCTGGGTTAGATGGAAAATTGTGAAAAAGTAGTGACAAGCGACCAACCTGTCGCCTACACAACCACACACCCAAAACCCGCTATACCATTAGGCGCCTTTTACGACATGCTAGGCAAGAACCACAGTTGGCATATTCTTTTTCAGTCCCAGACCAACATAGGACAGTGGGCTGGGTTGGATGGAAAGCTGTGAGGAAATAGCACCCTAATTTAATTAACTTTATTAGATTTGCATACTTGGTCGTATGTGATAGGAAATGCAATATTTATAGCTACTAACTATTCAAACTAACTACCCAAGTACATTTCTTGAAAGACAGACATAATATGTAGGAGCCGCGGTACGCCCAGGCTCACCTACCACGACCAGATTGGTCGTGTATTAACAGAAGGTGATGTTAGGAGTCATAAAAACCGTAGAGCTTGTATGAAAAGGATTATGAATGTTGAAGAGGCGAGTGAGGTGTGTAAGGATCGTGCCATATGGCGTTCGGTTCTCTCTGCCTACCCCGCTAGGGAAGTGGCGTGAAGTTTAGTTAGTTACAGACGTAATACAAACGACCCAGTTTCACTGTTTTACCGCATTACTCTTTGTTTTACGAAAAAAGTATGTAAAAATCTAATGAAAGTACGAAAATAACAATCAGGTTCATCTTTTCAACACTGAGGCATACACGATGCCATATATTTAGGCCGTTTTAGGTAGTGGTGTAGTGCTTGTTCAAATACTCGATTTTCCGCCACCCCACCGATATTGTAACCCAGAACCACGGACTAGTAAAAAAACAAAGGATTCCACGCTGTCATATTTATAGCGTGAAGCCACGTTTATGCATGTGTGAGTGAGATACTTATAGATACCAGATATCGGATATCTGTCATGTGGAGCACTTATCATGTCAATGTGTGACGTAAGTTGAGTGTCAAGGTGGAGCACTTTAGGAGCTTCAATGTCTAGTTAGTGGCGCGGAGTCCTTCTTTTTTTACTAGTCCGTGCCCAGAATCGATTTATTAAATAAATCTTTAAAAGTTAAACAGTTATTTCTAAGAGAAATTGAGACGTACATTTCTCCCAGAACATCATAGACTATTTTTACGTAGAACGTTAAGTAATAGCCTCATATGATGTGGAAAAGAAGTCTTCATTCATGACTGACGATCCTGGACTCATCCTTCCAGAGTTATATCAGTTTATATCAGTATTTGGCGACCCTAATAATAACATTGAAGAATTGAAGTGACTGCCGATCTGATCTTCGTAAACCTTAGATAGGGGAACCAGACAAATTGGACCATGGCTACATATCCATATTTGGTTGAATATCGCAGGTTTCATTACGATGTTTTTCCTCACCGCCAAACTAGTGGTATAAATACGTTCTTACATAGATTTAAAAAAATCAAAGGTACGTGTCAGGGGTTGAACCGCACATCTCGGATAAGAGGCGCTTGTCCTTACTATTGAGCTATCATGGCTCTTTATACATAGTTATTATCCACCTATCCAACCATTTCTGGACTTGTCGGCAATCAACCCAAGTTATACCTATTCACTTTAAAACAAATTATTAACAATTACAGTGATTTGTCTTAGTTTTGAGAATATTTTACCAACACCGTATGCTGCAGATTAATTAGCTTTCTACAATGAATATTTATAAGTAATATGATGTACGCAGTCACTGTGAACCGTTGTTAATAAGCGAGCCTGGTGCCGCTCGTCTACAGCCTACATAAACTGTAGGGTTGTTAGCATTTGGTCTTATCTAGATTTTACATACCAATGATTTACACCTCTTTCACTTTGGTCACCACCCATAGTAACTATGTTAAGGACCCCCGTACTTTGCTAAGGACCCCCACTGATTTGTGTATTTTAAAGGACCCTCTTTTTCTCCTAAACTGGTCACGTAGTTTAAATTCTAAGGATAAAGCACGGACTAGTAAAAAAAGAAGGACTCCGCGTTACTGACTAAACGTTGAAGCTCCTCAGGTGCTCTACCTTGACACGCAACTCACGTCACACATTGACATAATAAGTGCTCCCAATGACAGATATCCGATATCTGGTATCCTTAAGTATCTAACTCACACATGCATAAACGTGGCTTCACGCTATAGTATGATAGCGTGGAGTCCTTCTTTTTTTACTAGTCCGTGGGATAAAGATGAAAATTAGCATGATTTGCTGGTAACTGTTAAAAAGTTAAACATGGCAACCCTAATTTCAAACGAAATTATAGTTAGATGTAAGAACATCGGGGAAATTGGTCAAATTATGTTTTCTTACTACTATGCTTTCACGGGAACATCAGTTCACGATGTTGGTCCGAAAGCGTGTATCAGAATTAATATAGTTTAATAGACAAACGCTTATTGAATTTTAGAGGAATGAGGATGAGGAATATAATTCGAGATAAGTATAAAAAACTAATGAGAATAAAGGATTTGTCCCAAGTTGGTCTGGGTACCAAAAATAATTACATCTGTGTTTCTAGCTAGCTTGTTGTAAAAGTGTCTCTATCATCACTTGACTTGCCTGTACGTATGTATGTAATCATGTTGGTCTGGGACTTAAAAAGAATGTGCCAACTGTGTTTCTTGCCTAGCATGTCGTAAAAGGCGACTAATGGTATATGGGGTTTTGGGTATGTGATTGTGTAGGCGACAAATTAGCCACTTGTCACTACATTTTTACAATTGTTCATCTAACCCAGTTTTATTTTTGGCTGAATGTGGTTTGACTCTGTCTACCCCTTTGGGGATTATGGGCGATGTTATATATGTATGTAATACGTATGTATTTTTCATACATTGGTGTTTTCAACAACTTTTTTGATTTTGGCGTAATCTTTACTTAATATAAAACAAAATTTCCCCTTCTGTCTGTTCTCTTTGATCTCTTAAATTACAACCAAGGGATCTTGATGCGGTTTTTACCTATAGATAGAGTGAATCAATACCATGGTTTCGGTAAATGTAAAGTTACATTTTGTTTTGTGCGAAGCCATGTCGGGTCAATAGTATTATGTATGATAATATAATACTACGGGCGCATTGAATATATTTATGTACCATAATCAGATTTTCTTTATTCTTTAAAATTAAAACGAATTTCTCCTTGATGAGGTAACCGCTTTTAATTGTCTCGAACGGGTCTGATATGTAGTTTCGAATGCCGTCGTTGCGACGCACGCTGTTGCGAAAAAAAATCGATTCCCATACGATAAATGTGAATAGGCACTCTAATCGCAATAATCAATTTCGATACCGTGACTATCGATCTAGCGTACCCTACATATAATAGGGATTTCGTGACAGCGTGTTCGCGAGTCCGTCATTCGATCTAGCGATTTTCGATACAACGGCTTTTCGCGAGGGCGTACCACTTGAATTTTTTTTCGCAACAGCGTGCGTCGCAACGACGGCATTCGAAACTACATATCAGACCCGTCTCGAACGGCTACGCGCGCTCGGCCACATGCGACAAATATGTCTACGCATGAAAGTAAGTTGGTTGCGTCTTATTGCATTCCGCTCGAGCGCAGGTAGGTATAATAAAACTGTATGCTTTCCTTTGAAGCCTATTTTCTAAGCTAGGCTGGGTTCTGTATAGAACCACAGATTACGAACGATGAAGCAATATAAGATTAACTAGCTGTGCCAGCGGTGTCACCCGCGTTTATGGTTAATATTATAAAGACTATTTCCGTCATGATTTCTATGTAACTTTAACCATTAAGGCTGCCCACGCGACGGAAGCTTAAAAAATGGAGTTTCCTTCTCCCGTTTTTCCAACATTTCCCTTCACTACTCTGCTCCTATTGATTGTAGCGTGTTGAAAAGTATACTATAACCTGATTAGGAGTATGAAGAATAATTGTACCAAGTTTCGTTGAAATCCGTCGAGTAGTTTTTGTTTCTATAAGGAACATACAGACAGACAGACAGACAGACCGACAAAAATTTTACTGATTGTATTTTTGGCATCAGTATCGATCACTAATCACCCCCTGATAGTTATTTTGAAAATATATTTCATGTACAGAATTGACCTCTCTACAGATTTATTATAAGTATAGATGTACCTGTAGGAATACAGTGTATTGTATTTCGATGATGTAGCATTTAGATTCGTTCGTTCGGAGCTTGCCCGATGGCTAGCGCCAGTCGCTTCCATTCCCGTCTCGCCCTCCGCTAACTCGCCTAAGCGGAAGCCTACTGTACCGTACTTTTATTCGTGTGTTAACTTGAGAATATAACATAAAATCAGTGACCTTCTGAGAGTCAGTTCGCCCTTATCACCTAAGTAGAGATAGAGTAAAAGACTGACCAAAGGTGCGACATACCCTTGAATCTTGTATGTCTATACTTATATTGGGGTTAAGGATTGCAATCCATTGAATCCAGCGTTTTGTGCCGGACCCAGCTAGATTGCTTGATCCAGCATGCCCATCTCTAGTAGGTATTGAAATCCAGCGGCATTGAACCAGCACATGTCACTGATTCAGCACTACTAAAATTGGGCTGGGCCTGAATAGCTTGGATCCAGGAATTGCAATCCCTAATCGGGGTATAGGTTACTATTAATCTGTGGTTCAGACCCATCTATATATCTATAATATAAAAATGAATCGCAGAATGTGTTGCTAAGCGCAAATCTCGAGAACAGCTGAACCGATGTCGCTAATTCTTTTTTAGTTGTGTTTGTTATTATCAGGTGAAGGTTTTTATGAAAGAAAAAAATAAAAAAAGTAGCGCGAAAAATTAAAAAAAAATGGGTATTGAATATCCGAGAACGGGGCGTTACGAAGTGCGCCGGGTCAGCTAGTTTACAATATATGTAAATAAATATAATTAATAGTTGGTGTATTAGTCAGTATTGGGTATGTGATTGTGTAGCTGATGAGCTAGTCATGTTTATTTGATTTTAAACTTTCGCGTTGCATTATCACCAGAAATAATACTGACAAGATTAGTCCGCTTGTGACCACGGTCGTTGCAACACAGCCGAAACGTCAAGCTGTAATTACTCATGTACATAATGAATATTGCGTTTAGTCCCGTCAGTATTATTTGTAGTCACACTTATGTGGTAGCTCGTTTGATTCTGCTGGCCGTAATGTTTAACGATAATTTTTCAAAATACTAGACAGGGAACACAGTTGGTGTCTATATTATTTTTAAGGCCAACATTGGAAAACTCCTTTCGTCCGCTGCCGTATGATTAAAATATATATATATACTTGCTAAGCAAATTTTACCGATATATGCCCGATGTTGGTCTGGGACTTAAAAAAAAATGTGCCAACTGTTATCTTGCCTAGCATGTTGTAAAAGGCGACTAATGGTATATGGGGTTTTGGGTATGTGATTGTGTAGGCGACGAGCTAGCTACTTGTCACCACTTTTTTACAATTTTCCTTTTTGTTTTTGGCTGAATTTGGTTAAAGGGGGCTTCTGCCTTTGACTCTGCCTACCCCTTCGGGGATTATGGGCGTGATGCTATGTTTGTTTGTATGTGTGTATGCAGTGGCGGATTTACAGTCTTGGCCGCCCTAGGCCCGAGGCCATAATTCTCAGTACTAAAGCGTCATCACTTAATTTGTATCACGATTGGCCGCCTCTAATAACTGGCCGCCCTAGGCCCGGGCCTACTGGGCCTTAGGGTAAATCCGCCACTGTGTGTATGTAAATTATACATTGTAGACTTTATAAGATAATAACTATAGTAAGTATAAAAGTATTTCCCTAGATGTGAAACTCGAGTTTTTTATCCGATCACAACACAGAACTGAAAGTTGTTTGTTGGTTTAAAAAAGGCAGTAGCAAATAAACAGTCATGTTCTATAGCTGTGCAAAGACCAATTGTATTTACAATAAAAACACGCAAAATCGGCCCTTTATAGAAAGTTTATCTGCCTACAATATCCAAGAGTTTTAATAAACTTTGAACTCTATTTTAATAAAGTTAAGAGCTAGAATGAATGGATCCATGAATTTGGTGCTGACCTGTATACAGATTGACAAAAAAATTACACTGTTGGACAAAATAAATATACACTTTCATCTACTTCAAGTAGTTTGGAAACTCTCACTTATGCCATTAACAAAAAGCATAACTACAAAACTAAGACTTTTTGCTTGTGTAACTTAGATAACAGATGGACGTACAAATACAAATTACCATGTTCATCACAGGAACACAACCCTGGCGGAATACGAACCCGCGACATTTGGTCTCGTATCGTTCACTGACCACTCGAACATTGATTTCTGCAGTCCAAAAATTTTTACCATCTGGTTACGTAGCTGTCATTGAAAGTCTCGTCAAAATCGGTACAGCCATTTCGGAGATTACACGTCACAAACAGTCAGACAGAAACTTAATGTTACTTTATTATATGTATATTCTGTACTTATGTAATCAGCTGTTATTTAAAAATTACAAATAGACACTTATTCAATTTAATTTATTTGTGTAGATGAAGGATGTAGGAGCCGCGGAAGGCCCAGGCTCACCTACCACGACCAGATTGGTCGTGTATTAACAGAAGGTGATGTTAGGAGTCATAAAAACCGTAAAGCTTGTATGAAAAGGATCATGAATGTTGAATAGGCGAGTGAGGTGTGTAAGGATCGTGCCATATAGTGTTCGGTTCTCTCTGCCTACCCCGCTAGGGAAGTGGCGTGAAGTTTAGTTAGTTAGTTAGTTGTATAGATGAACACTATCGTGATTAACAGCGATTTGCATTATGCAGTCAGGACAAGGCCGTTGCAACACGCTCGAAATATCAAGCTATAAGTACATAAGTAATTAGGTACATGTAATGTACTACATAATGTATATCGCGTTTAGTCAAATAGTGCTATTGCTAAATAAAATGCAACGTGGAAATTTAAGATCTTAACACTGTTGAAACTTATTTAAAATAGCAGCGCCCAGTTTCACCTGCGCAGTTCCCGTTTCCGTGGGAATATGGAGATAAAATATAGCCTATGTTACTCGCTGATAAAGTAGCTTTCCATTGGTGAAAGAATTTCTCAAATCGGTCCAGTAGTTTCGGAGCATATTCTAAGCAAACAAACAAACAATCAAATCTAAGACAGATTTGATTATAATATTAGTTTATACTAGTTTTTTGTTTACTTTTGGGTATGTGACTGAGTAGGCGACGAGCTAGCCACTTGTCACTCCTTTTTCACAGCTTTCCATCTAACCCAGCCCACTGTCCCATGTTGGTCTGGGACTTAAAAAGAATATGCCAACTGTGGTTCTTGCCTAGCATGTCGTAAAAGGCGACTAATGGTATATCGGGTTTTGGGTGTGTGATTGTGTAGGCGACAGGTTAGCCGCTTGTCACTGCTTTTTCACAATTGTCCATCTGACCCAGCCCGGCTTTCTTTTTGGCTGAATGTGGTTGAAGGGGCTTGCTGCCCCTTCGACTCTGCCTACCCCTTCGGGGATCGTGGGCGTGATGTTATGTATGTAGTTTTTTTGCTCGCGGGAAATTGGGTCTATTACACAGACCTGTGGACCTGTGGGATCTATAAATTCTTCCGAATAAAAAAAAATCTATATCCTTGCTCGTGATTCAAACTTTAATTTAATTGCAATATACGAGTAGATGATGACTGCCTTAAAAAACTATAATTCTATTTAGTCCGTCAGTTAGATTATACAAAAATACTAGACACATATTTTTCGCTTTATCATAATTAACAAAAAATCACAAAGATATTATAGAGCATCAACGTTTTGGAGTGGGGGCTTGCAATGTCACTATTTTGTAAAAATTGTACGAAAGCGTGACGTCACGCGCAATTTGACAGCATTGTAAGTATAAAAAAAATACGTGTTAATTTTTTTTTAATGTAACTTACGGGCTAAACAGTGTTTTTAGTCACCTTGCCCATTGATTTAGCAGTTTACAAATGAAGACGAAACAGACAGACAGAGTTACTCTCGTACACTATTAAACACTATTGTTACAAAGAGGAAAGATTTGGATGTATGTATGTATGTAACGAATAAACTCAAAAACTATTGGACCGGTATTATAAAATTTTACACCATTAGAATGTTACATTATCCCTGATTAACTTAAGCTATATAATATTTTGAAACAGTTAGGTTAGAAAATAAATGTCCACTTGCGCGGAGCCGGGGCGGATCGCTACTTTATAATATTAGTATGATTTCTCTAATAAGACTCGTTCGTGTACCTACGGAACTCTAAAAAGCGAAAGATACCTATGCAACGTAGGCTCAATTTCCAGAGAATGTTTGTGTGACCAATTTACAGTTTGACGAAACGGGACAGCGATGTTACGCCATCATAAAAAGGTTTTTTAAAAAAAAAGTAAGTATAATAAGTTATGTATATTAAAAAAAGGTTGTTCTGGTTTTGGTAGAACAGTATCTATCTAATCTTATACTGTATTCAGTAAATAAAAAAAAAAAAAATGGTATTTTATATTCATTAATGAATTAAGTTTTGCAAATGTTGAATCCATGTAGAGCAGAAAGATATATAATATAATAAAAAACATGAACGATTTCCAATCTCATTACTTTTATGAATATTTGAATTGTCCCATTCAGTCAAAAGTCCAAAAATATTAAAGCTTATAAAGCGCGCCAGGACTATACTCGTATATGCATACGTTCGAGAGACATAACGTTTTTTAAAACATTGCTTCAAAAAAGGACTGTCCCGATCAAAGCAGATCGTGTGGCCACTTCAAGTATGCTGTTATGCGCTGTGCAAGCGCACCAACGGAACTTTCTACAAAGTGAATTGTATTTTGTGACTGCGTCCGTAGACACCGCCAGTTCCGTTACTGCAACACGTGGGTACCTACATCTGTGGAGATGTAATCTATATAAATGAAAATGAATTGCTGTTCGTTTGTCGCTCTAAAACTCGAGAACGGCTAGGCCCATTTCGCTGATTTTGGTTTTAAAATATTTGTAATCTTCCAGGGAAGGTTTGTACTGTAAAAAAAAATGAAAAAATTGCGAGAAAAATAATAAAAGATAATCCAAAAACAGGGACCGGGTCTGCTAGTAATAAATATCAGAGAAACTTATAGATACATGTGCTATGTTGGTCTGGAACTTAAAAATGATGTGCTAACTCTGTTCCTTGCCTAGCATGTCGTAAAAAGCGACTGATGTGGTATTAAATTTGTTATGTAAGCGACGAGCTAGCCAGTTGTCATTGATATTTCACAGTTTTTCATCTTATCCAAGACAGTTTTTATTGTGGTAAAAGATGGTAACGAAACTTTCCACCCCTTTGACTCTGCCTATGGGGAACCTTTTGCGGGTTGCAGACTTAACGATATGATTAAATATAATATGTATCATACACATTGACTCTGAGTTTAGTAGCTTAAACACTCGTATTACGGATATTGATTAATAGTGGTATTACATAATAATAAATAAATAAATATCTGACTACATCACATACATTGATCTCAGCGGTGGTAGCTCAATGGTAAGGACACGCGCCTCTTAACCGAGGAGCGCGGGTTCAAACCCGGGCATGTACCTCTAGATTTAAAAAAAATCTATGTACATATTTATACCACTAGCTCGACGGTGAGGGAAAACATCGCGATGAAACCTGCAAATTCAAACAACTTTGAATTTGTAACCATGATCCAAAAATTGTCTGGTTCCCCTATCTTAGGGTTACGAAGGTCAGATCGGCAGTCGCTTCAATGTAATTACCAGACTCACTTAATCCTGGACCATGGTCTAAGCGGACCCCGTCTAAGCACGGGACATAACGCTAGGAAGACATCACATACATTGATCTGACTCCGAGGTAAGTAGCTTAAGCACTTGTGTTACGGATATTACAAAAAACAGTGGTATTATAAATACAAGTGGTATACTTAAATATTCGATATCAACACCCAGACACGGAACAAACACAAGTATTCATCATACGAATATTTGTCCAGGGTGGGTATCGAACCCACAATTCTTGGCGGATAGAGCAGGGGTCACTACCGAATGCGCCATCTCGGTCAAATAATTTAATTCACTTGCTGTATATTCGTTATTTTTCATGTAGGTATTCGATAAAAAATAATACTAAATATTTATTCCCAGGAAACCTTCTTACTCTTAAGCGCCTAGTCAAATTTATAAGCAAATACTTGTAAGATTGCTTTTAATATCGTCCATTCTGTATTTTAAAACACAATAGCCTAACTGTAAACAAATGGTTTTCAAGATGGTTGTGTGAATTAACAAGAATTCCAAAAATAAGTAGTTACTTAGATTAAATTGTGTTCTTTGCCTAGCATGTACTGGTAGTAAGGCGACTAATGGTACCTTTACCTGGTTTTGGGTATGTGATTGCGTAGTAGACGAATAAGGTTTTAGAGCCTCTACTTGGTTTCTGAACCTTTATCACGTACCTACAATCCGCAAGATTAAAAAAAATTACATCAAGTTTTGTAAATATATTGATTAATAGCTGTGCCAGCGGTGTCACCCGCGTTTATGGTTAATATTATAAAGACTTTTTCCGTTATACATGATTTCTATGTATCTTTAACCATTAAGGCTGCACACGCGACGGAAGCTTAAAAATGGAGTAACTTCTCCCGTTTTCCCAACATTTCCCTTCACTTCTCTGCTCCTATTGATTGTAGCGTGATGAAAAGTATACTATAACCTGCCCAGGAGTATGAAGAATAATTGTACCAAGTTTCGTTAAAATCCGTCGAGTAATTTTTGTTTCTATAAGGAACATACAGACAGACAGACAGACAAAAATTTTACTGATTGCATTTTTGGCATCAGTATCGATCACTAATCACCCCCTGATAGTTATTTTGAAAATATATTTAATGTACAGAATTGACCTCTCTGCAGATTTATTATAAGTATCTATAGATTTACAAAACTTAGATATACAAGACAATATGAAAAGGCAAAACAATAGCAAACAGGGGGTGATTTATTTCACATAGACTCCTCGAGTCTACTGCTACTACCCGTGACAGGTGTCAATACTCCTTTTCATGCATCGTACTTTTTACGAATCAAATTATTCGGTTTTAAACTTATTTGACTTTATACGCTGACATCATTGTAACCATAATTAATAATACCCATTTTGTAATGTAAACACGGTTTATCAATTTAAATTTATTACTACATAATTTAAATTTAGAATTTAAAATATCGTATGAATTGTATACTACGGGAATCGGAAAGTTTACTCATAGAGATTGACACTACTATTCACGTCACATCACTAATCGATATGGCCGGCATCTTGTCATCATGTTAGAATATTTTCCAAAAGATATTTCATATCGATAACGTACATTTCAACCGAAAAATGTTTTGAACCCAGTGACAACAAAGAAGTGTGTGCGCTTAAGACATATCTACATATTATTTACGTGAGAATATCAGTATTCATATAAAATAAATCATAGTTAGGATAAAAATAAAATAAAAAAAAAAGTCAATTTCACCGCCCTAGAAATTTTAATCGGATTGCTTTAATACGGATGCTTAACTATTAACGTCAAATTCAAAGAGTCACGGAACACTTCTTAGGTGAAATGGACTTTAACAAGCTAGTTAACAAGTATCTCTTAGGGGGCTTATGCAACGGAGGTTAAGATATCATGATTTATTATGCTGTTAATCGGTAAATGTCAGATGTCCAATCCTATAGATCTTGTTGAAGAATTGCAGCATCTCTTGCATTTCTGGGCTAGAGGGCACGAACCTCGGCGTTGGCGCTTCCACGCTCATATACTCGAAATCGTAATTGGTCTCCGGCCAGTCAGAGAGAGTGGCTCCAGGGTGCCTGCAATGGGAAACTATGCTAAGTAATGCGTTTACGCATAACAGACCACGCAACCCATGACCGACTGTGGAGGGCTACATCCAGAATGGACGTCTTTTATGAGTAACTAGCTTTTTCCCGTGGCTTCGCTCGCATCTAATCTTGTTTTTTCACACAAACTTTGGACGCCCATTTTACCAACAGAGGGTGGATTTTGGAAATCCTTTCTTAGCGAATGCCTAACGTATAATGACTATCGGCGTAACAAATTTAAGCGCAATGTGTTTGAGCTGTGTGTTGATAGATCAGTCAATAACGTTAGAATGAGGATAGCTCATTAAATTTCAATGCATTTAATGTGGTCTTATACCATATACACTGTATTCATATTATATGATTGGTACGATGACGCACATTATTTATCCAAAATTGATTGGTTTAGTCTGATAGAACTCACTTACCCAAACTTAGCGAAGTTAGATACTGATGTCACCATAAACCGCTTAATTTTCGAAGAAGTAGTATTTAGTGCCAACTCATCATTTTTAAGTGGAGGGTTCCGTGAGTTCACCCTGAACGTGTAAGACAAGTCCTCAGTGTGCCCAACACCAGTCCAGTTCAGGTCCTGGATCTTCTTCAAGGGATTCTCATTCTTCTCAAACTCGTATTTAAACTCATAAACAAACGACGGCTCTGCTTCGTACTCCAATCTTTTTTCCACAGTCCGTAATACAGGATACTTGTAAAATGCATCTGTGCATAGCCTCAGATACTTGCTGGTCGTTGATAAAGAGCCGTTGAAATATTCACGCGATATCATATCAGTCAGAATTGGTATCGTCAGAATGTTGGAGGTCAGCAGCAAATTCTGAGGGATGGATAACAAAGGCAGTTTCCTTAACTTCCGCTGCATTCGGTCAATTCTGTGTTTGTAGGCACTGCATTCGGAACTTGAGAATCCGAAAAGTGTGGGCACTTCGTTTCCGTAGCCCTCTTTTATGAGTATTTCTGGATCTTTGGGTATCATGGTCGTGAAGCCTTTTCTGGGTATTTCGATCACTGGCTCGAAGCCAACCTTCGTGCTGGTTTTGTTCCGGATATATTGGTTTGCGTCTAATATTGCTTCTATTGGTGCATTGATGATTTGTTGGTAGATCTTTTCTTGAGACTGCAGAGGGTTGATTCCCATTCCCTCCAGAAATAATTTTGCTATGTATTGTACTTTCAATGGGGAGATGGTGAAGAAGTTTGCTAATGCGGTGCCACTCATAAGTATTACTCTGGAACAATAGACGTTTATAAAATTTTTGGTTAATTGGGATGTTGCAAATATTATCTACTAATATTATAAACGCGAAAGTTTGGATGGATGGATGTGTGGATGTTTGTTACTCTTTCACCACTTTGACTAGCTCGATGGCGCATTCGGTAGTGACTCTGCCCCATGCGCCAAGAGTTGTGGGTTCGATCCCCACCCAGGACAAATATTCGTATGATGAATACTTGTGTTTGTTCTGTGTCTGGGTGTTAATATCCAATATTTAAGTATATATTTGTAATACCACTGTTGATTCTGATATCTGTAACACAAGTGCTTAAGCTACTTACCTCGGAGTCAGATCAATGTATGTGATGTAGTCGGATATTTATATATTTATATATTTATATTTATTTATATCTTTCACGCAAAAAGTACTGCATGGATTTTTATGTAACTTTACAATAGTATAGCTTATACATTAGAATAATACTTATGCTATGTTTCATCAATGTACAACGCAAGCAAAACCGCGGGCAGAAGGTAGTGTGTAATAAACTCATTTTAAAGTGACCGGTGGCGTATTGATGTAGATTAAGGCCCTGGTGAAAAATGTGTCGCCAGAAAAATTGGTGCATACGATCGTCTACCCAATCCAGTAATAGTTACACCCATGATGATGTTTGATAAGGCATTTTAATGCCTTTTGTCTAAAAAAAAAAAATAACAATTAATAGCTGAATTGCCTTATTTTTAAAATTCATGTTGAGCCAGAACCTATATTTAATAACTATATGCATATACAAACGAGCACAATCCATTTAATGTATGTAATATAAGATCTACGGCCAGGGACGCTCTTGTCATACTTTGGTGTAGCAAATGTCTGTCTTTAAAGGTCTATATCTGTGTTTGACTGGCTCGATGGCGCATCGGTAGTGACCCTGCCAAGCACCAAGCGTTGTGGGATCGATCCCCACCCAGGACAAATATTCCTATGATGAATACTTGTGTTTGTTATGTGTCTGGGTGTTAATTTAATATCAGTAACACCACTGTTGTTTCTGATATCCGTAAGAGAAGTGCTTAAGATACTTATACCTAGGAGTTAGATCAATGTATGTAGGGTAGCCATCTCTAACATTTGGCAACCAGGACAAAACGCGTGAAACCCCCGGATTTTAGAGCCCAGGCCCAGGACATCAGTGTTATAAAATTGTTGAAAATAATGGTGAATTTGGCGAGTCGGTTCGTCCGTTTATCGTGGACAGCCCATGGCTTTAAACTTTTAAACCCGGACTACAAATGAAACCCCGCCCGGACGCTCCCCGGATGCCCTCTAAACTAGGACAAATCCGGGGAAACCCGGACGGATGGCAACCCTAAATGTATGTGATGTAGTCTGATATTTATTTATGTGTCATCTGGCCACTAGTATGCTTGGTACGTTGCTTTGACACCTTGAGTAGAAGATAGAACTGGTATAACCACTTTAGTTGCTACCCCCACTATTAACTACTTGGCCATACTTACCAATTTCCTTTGAAAATATGAGGAACATTTTTATCTTTAACAAAATCGTAGCCTTATTTATATTCCAGTTACAAACTTACCCTTTGAAGAGCCCTAGTCCTTTCACTGCCGGTGAAATTGCGACCAGGTGCGCTACCGCAGACCCGGCGCTGACTCCGCCCAAGGTCACCTGCTTAGGATCCCCGCCGAAGTTCTTTATGTTCCTCTGGATCCACTTCAGAGCAAACAATACGTCCCTCAACCCAGCGTTTCCAGGTATCTTTTTAGAGTGCAGGCTTAGGAATCCAGGAACGTTGACCCTGGAAGATCGAAATTAACATACATAACATCACGCCAGTAATCTCCGAAGTAAGGCAAAGTCAAAAGGGCAGCCATTCCCCTCTATCACAAACAGCCAAAAATAAAACTAGGCTAGGTTGGATTAACTGAGCTAGGTTAGAACCGATTTCAAATTTATAAGTAGGTATTAAAATACGTATTACTTTGGCCTAAGTAAATTTATTTCTAACTTTTATTAGGTTCGTTGGTGACCAACATGTGATTGAAATTAAATTTTGATTTAAAGCCACGATTAAAAATCAACAGTTCCCATCTAAAGGTTTGATATTAACTAACTAACTAACCTTCACGCCACTTCCCTAGCGGGGTAGGCAGAGAGAACCGAAATTTGATATTAACATAGCATAAAATCCCGTGGCTTGCTAGAAGTTAGGTCATTTTAAAATTTGTGATCCATTCATCATTGTTTTTTAATCTTCGATAACGGTTAATATTGCTACAAGGCCAAATAAGAGAGATGGATGGATTGTGTAAAAGATGATATGAGAGAAATGGGAGATAGCTTGATGACGGCTGACCGGGACGTATGGAAAAGGAAGACATGCTGCGCCGACCCCAGATGAACTGGTAGAAGGGCAAGAGGATGACGAACGGTTAATATTGCTACCTGTGATCGAAGGTTAAAAACAATGCTGATTAGATAAGTATAAATACCAATACACAAAAAAGTTCATCAACTTACCTGTAATTTAAAGTGACAACTATAATACCAGTAGTCATCAAATACTCAGGCCCATACAAGTCTGGATCCCCTGAGCCATCAGCGAAAGATCCTCCGTGGACGAAGGCTAGAACAGGGATTAGGGGTTTTGTCTCTCCAGTAGCTTCCAGGTCTGGTAACGAGGCAACTGGAGCGTGGACATTCACGTGAAGGCAGTCTTCGTCCATGGAGTGAGGCTTCATGAAGGTTGCGACCATTTTGGTGGCGTGCTGGGGGCATATCGCGCCTAGTACAGTCGCGTTGAATATTCCGGTGAAAGGCAAAGGCTTTTGAGGCTCCTGAAAATAAGAAAAAGTTGATAATATGATGTTTGAACATCCGTCTAAGCGGACCCAGTCTAACCTAACTCCGCCTTTTACCACCTGCTAGGCCAGGAACACAGTTGGCACATTATTTTTAAGTCTTAGGTCCACATGGGACATATATAGTTATAAGCTTTGTTTATTATGTAAATATATATAAATACAAGTTTTAACAGGACTTGGCTATTCTCTTCGGCGCATGCCACTGGACTAACGAGGCAGTCCATAGATTATAATTTCGCCTCGGACTCCCCAACTGGAAGATCGAGTAGATAGAGTGATCAGTACCACTGCATCAGGAACTTCATGTGGTTTAAGAAGCTTTATTGCTCCTTAAACTACGCCTACCCCTTCGGGGATCGGGACATGTATTAATATATGTACAATTCCTATTGATAATGCAATGCGAAAACCATATATTATTTATTGTTTATCATACCGCAAACCTGAGCTCTCCTATAGGAGCCTTGGCGTAGGGAATACCCAGGAAGCTGATGAACTTGTCTCCATTGGAGGCCACCTTCCGGGCCCCGCAGACCAGCCCTGACTCCGTCCGCGCGGTGACGCAATCCGCGTTCTCGGATCGGGCCCATCCTGGAATAGAAGAGAAAGAAAACTATTTAACAAAAGTGACATAACAGACAGACATAATTTTGTATTTGAATGAATGTATACCTAACGACGAAAGTATTAGGGTTACGTTGACGAAAGCCAAATACATACATACATACATACATACATAACAAACTAACTAAGTAACTAAGGGTAGCCAGAGAGAACCGACATAACAACACGCCCATAATCCCCAAAGAGGTAGGCAGAGTCAAAGTGGCAGGCACCTTTAACCACATTTAACCAAATAGAAAGGTGGGCTGGGTTAAATAGTAAATTGTGAAAAGTTGATTATATTTAGTATTTTTTGCTTTGTCAAATAACTAGCGACCCGCCCCGGCTTCGCGCGGTGAGCACAAAACAATATAAAACTATGCATATAAACCTTTATCTTGAATCACTCTATCTATTGGTGAAAACCGCATCAACATCCCTTGCGCAATTCAAAAGATCTAAGCGAACAGACAGATGCGGCGACTTTGTTTTATAATAAAAAAATAAAAATAATATCCTCCTAACCGATATCGGTTACGGCGGCCAATCTCAACGAGGATTAGCCATCTGCGCAGGAGATATTATAGTGCACAAGTGTGTGCGCAAACACAGGTGCGCTCTCTATTCCTTCACTGTTATAGTCCGGTGAGACGGCAATTCGACATGACCGGAGGGAGGTCAGGCGCAGGACCAAGGGGCTTAACGTGGTTTCCGAAGCACGGGGGTGATTAAACCGCCAACTTCCTGACTCCGGGCTGTTACTGAGTAATTTAGATATTGAAATACCCAGCCACAAATTTTTAGCCCGACCCGGGATTTGAACCCGGACCTCTTGGTCCTTAGGCGGCGCATGCTACCACTAGACCAACGAGGCAGTCGTTGTTTTATACTATGTAAAGAAGATATGAAAACTAACGATAAATCAGAGCATCATATTATAAGACTAGCCCCATGACACGTTCATAAGTAAACCTGTCTTAAGGGCCAAAGATATTTTTTATCTTCAACGGGTACTAACAATAGCTATTTCATTGTTAAATATAAAGTATAAAGTGTTGCCATCTCCAAAATTTGGCAACCAGGACGCGTGAAAACCCCGGATTTTAGTGCCCAGAACCCGGACATGTCAACAGATTTTTTTAAACATAGTTTGTATAAAATATAAATAGTGTTGCCATCTCCAAAATTTGGCAACCAGGACGCGTGAAAACCCCGGATTTTAGTGCCCAGAACCCGGACATGTCAACAGATTTTTTTAAACATAGTTTGTATAAAATATAAATAGTGTTGCCATCTCCTAAATTTGGCAACCAGGACGCGTGAAAACCCCGGATTTTAGTGCCCAGAACCCGGACATGTCAACAGATTTTTTTAAACATAGTCAGTGTAATAAAATACAGTTGAAAATGATGATGAATTTAGCGGGTCGGTTAGTCGGCGGAGGAATTTGCGATTCTGTGTCAAATCCGCCTCCGCCTAATAATCGTAAAAAGGGCTACAAAGTTTTTGTTTCACTTATTAATATAGATAACGTGTCTGTGCGTCACAACTCTTTACTTAAGTACAGATATAAAAAAATTTTTTAGGTACATAATGTAGGTGGTTGCGGGAAATTTGAAGGTTAATTGTCAATCTTATGTAGGTACGCCCTTAATTGATATACCTACATCTTTGTTTTTATGAAGCACGTGTTTTTGTAATCGTTTTAATTATACCTAAATGAAAAAATGATTATTTTTGTAAATTTGCTTTTAAAATAATAATAACAAATATCTGACGACCTCACATACATTGAGGATGATCTGACTCCGAGGTAAGTAGCTTAAGCACTTGTGTTACGGATATCAGAATCAAAAGTGGTATTACAAATATATACTTAAATATTGGATATTAACATCCAGACTCAGAAGAAACACAAGTATTCATTACACGAATGTTTGTCTTGGGTGGGGATCGAACCCACAACTTTTGGCGCATGGCCTTCCTTAAGGAACACAGTTGGCGCATTTTTTTAAACTCCCAGACCAACAAAGGATAAAATAAAACAATATACATCGTCACGATTAACCTAAAGACTGGTACGAGTGGGGAATCGTATCATATGTGGAATCGTTTATGAAACACGTTTATGCGCCGGCGCAAGAGTGCGTATGACCTGCTGACTCGCGTTTGTCATTAGGCTGAGGGTCCACTGGAGCATGATGGCTAAGTGGCGTACAAGAAATAAATTACCATCATTCCTATGGTGGTGTGGGTCTTAAAGGTTAAACAACTGTGTTCCTTGCTACGCATATCGTAAAAGGCGACTGATGAGGTATAAACCTAATCCTTAAATAAATAAATTTATCAGACTGACACACCAATTCCCTAGTCCCAAACTAAGCTTATATGCTTGTACTATGGATACAGGTGAAAGGATAGACATACTTAAATACATTTACAAACATCTATGACTCGAGTGCAAATATTTATGTTTATCACACGAAATATTTGCCCCTAGCGAGATTTAAACCCGCGACCCTTGGTTTCGTGGTCAGGGTCTCTGACCATTTGACCAACGGGCCAGTCAAATGATTATCTAGGCGACGAGCTAACTAACATTGTCATAATAATTTAGTAAAAAGGCTAGGCTGCTAATTGCAAGCCTGCATATGCCAGTTAGTTGCAATATTAATATCTCTTTGACTGATAACTGTGGCTGCAAATGCAACCTGGGTGGGTTCAATACCCTAACCAGGGTACGTTGTAGTGATATTTTAAGTCTATCCATCTAACCCAGCCTAGTTTTATTTTTGGCTGAATGTGGTTAAAGGGGCTTGCTGCCCCTTTGATTCTGCTTACCCCTTCGGGGATTACGGGCGCGATGTTATAAAAAAATCTATATAGTCTCTAGTCGATTGGTAGCTTAAAACAATTTACCCTTGCGTACTGAATGAATGACATATACGCTTAACGAAATAAAGATTTTCAAAAATCATTTGACAAAATAATTATAATGTTTTTGACATTTTTCAGTAAGCAAATCTAGCCAAAACCAAATCACATAAGAACAAGCAGTGTTTAGTGCTTAACTTAAACTAAACCTAGGTTACTAATTAATGTAATTTAAAAATAACAATTATAATTTAATCTGTATTTAATAAAATGTTATTTTTATTTCTGATTTAAATTTTGCTCCAAAATTATAATATTTTTTAATAAAAAAATGCTTTTTTCTGTTTTAATTATGTGCTTTGTAATAACAATTAACATCGGAGACACATCACAAAATGTAAAAATTGATATTTCACTTAAATTAACTTACCCCCAAGTGCCAGTACCAGAAAAGCGTAAGTATTCATTGTTCTTGCTCGGTCTAACTCGTAATGAGACAATGAAGAATACATATATAATGTAGTTCATATAAAAAATACATTAGTATTCGTACGTATACGTCAGGGTTCCGTGTTGAGATGCATTTTAAACCTAGGCGAGACTATAATGAGATATAATTTATCATCATCCAGTGGCGAATTTACAGTCTTGGCCGCCCTAGGCTCCAAGCCATAATTCTCAGTACTAACGCGTCATCACTTAATTTTTATTACGATTGGCCGCCTTTAATATCTGGCCGCCCTAGGCTCGGGCCTACTGGGCCTTAGGGTAAATCCGCCACTGATCATGACACTAGTTTTTATATATTGGAAGAAGATTAGAAGAATAATATTGAGAGAAGTTTATTGGAAGGAGATTTCCAACGAACAAGCCACCTTAAAACCAATTCATACATACATACTTAACATCACGCCCATAATCCCCGAAGTGGTAGGCAGAGTCAAAGGTGCAGCAGGCCCCCCCAACCACGTTTAGCTAAAAATAAAACTGGGCTGGGTTAGATGGAAAATTGTGAATAATCAGTGACAAATGGCTAGATCGACGCCTACACAATCACATACCCACAACCCCATATACCATTAGTCACCTTTTACAACATGCTAGGCAAGGAACACATTTGGCACATTCTTTTCAAGTCCCAGACCAACATGGGACAATGGGCTGGGTTAGATGGGAAATTGTGAAAAAGTAGTGACAAGTGGCTAGCTCGTCGCCTACATAATCCCAGGCCAAATAGCCTATACACCATTATTCGCCATTACGACATGCTAGTCAAGTCACACAGGGGACACATTTTTTTTTAAGTGCCAATACAACATGGTGCATTTATTCGTCCGTCTTCAACCTAATGAAGGCCCTGGGCACATTAGTAAATTAATATGTATGTAGGTAATAAATGTCTGTGATCCATTGGTAATCTGAGGGGCCCTGGGCTCGTGCCTAAAGACGGGACTGGTCACTGGGTGCATTGAGTTTGTGATTGTGTATGCAACCAATTTGATTTTGTATATCCATCATACCTAGACCAATATGCGAGGATAGAGGACAGAAAACCAGACTATTGGTATAAATATGCACTTAGAATTAAACTTTTTGAATGTTGAAAAGGCGAGTGAGGTGTGTAAGGATCGTGCCATATGGCGTTCGGTTTTCTCTGCCTACCCCGCTAGGGAAGTGGCGTGAAGTTTAGCTCGTTAGTTAGTTAGATATGAAATATCCAGAGGTACATGCCTGAACCGGCACCTTTCGGTTAAAAGACGCGTGTCCTTACCATTGGGTTTTCACCGTTCTTGTATCATCGAAAAAAAATAATTAATAAGTACGTACAAAAACAGACCTTACAGCGTTAGACGAATGAGTATACAAATAATATTAATTTCGCAAGACGCTTCGCGCTTGGCCACTTTGTTTTATTTATTATATTCAAGAAATACTGGCGTCTGCTCTTAGGTCATACATAATAACTAATTGATTACTAATTTGCTAATTAGCGCTGAAACCGTCCTGCCCCTGAATTATTACTACTGTTGTCTTTTTTTATAGACAGCTATTGTGTGCGAGGTGTTTTTTTATTCGCATAAAAGTTTACAGTGAACAGTTTCAATCAACGATCCAGACGCCTTATCTATTGTAGTAAGCCTTACTAAGCACGGGGGCGTATAACGTGACATTTTTAACACCCCCGCAATTCTAGTGTGAAGTCACATTTTTTACCTGCAATCCCCGGAGCGGTGAGCAGAGTCCAATAAAAAATAACTCATTATATCATATTTAGCCAACAATAAAATTGAGTTTGGTAAGATAGATTCTGCTCTAGGTGCTTAGCCAAATGCGCGCCAGCGATTCCATAGCGAACTTCGCTTACGCTCGTATCGCACCTCAGACTTATTCGAGTGGACAATTCGGGAACTAACTCCGAGTTCCGCACTATGAGTTCTTAGTAAACATGTCCCATGCGCCAAGAGTTGTGTGTGCCAATGGTTGTCGATCCCCACCCAAGACAAACATTCGTATGATGAATACTTTTGTTTGTTCTGTGTCTGGGTGTTAATATCCAATATTTAAGTATATATTTGTAATACCACTGTTGATTCTGATATCCGTAACACAATTGCTTAAGCTACTTACCTCGGAGTCAGATCACTGATGTGATGTAGTTTGATATTTTTTATTTAACATAAGATAATTTGCAATTTTACACCCATTTTAACGCCGGGACATTTGTCAATTAAAATTTTGTATTTTATTAAGTAGATATACCTAAATTATGAAACGTGACATCACTAGTATCGCAGAGTAATATTATACTACGTACAACTAGTATTGAATACGTATTTTTTTCTTTTATTTCATTTTCGATTGACAGAGATGTGCTGTAATCAAAGTTCTCGAGTGGGGCGTTTTGACATCACTAGTATGCGTCCTTTAAGGTTTTCTGGACCAAAAAAATAATAATTATACAATATTTATTGTAAATTTACTGACGGACCTAAAAAATTGGTTTAATTTTAAGTCATTGTGACAATTTAAATGTTTTCTAGCAGCGATGCCGCGCGTGGGGCGGAGCGGGGCGCATGCGTCTTGTGTCATGGCGCGTACTGAGTCGGGTCTGGTGTGCGGGGCCCGTAAAGTGGCTTCCAATGGGGCACCGTTCGCCAGCTTCCTTGGCGTGCCCTATGCTAAAGCCCCCTTAGGCGCTTTTAGGTTTGCGGTATGTTAAACTATTGAAATATTTAGATTAATGAAAAAAGTAATTATAGAAAAATAAATGTAAATTAGATTTTAAATAATGATAATGATTTGTTGTGTCTCTATAATTTAAAGCTGCTAATTGTTTGTTTAATGGATTATTAGGTAGCGTTTTATTCGTTTTATAACTTACATATTTTTGATTTCAGTTTCACTCCGGTCAAAATAGACATTTAAGATTACATTAATTCGTACCCAGCCAAAAATTGGCATGAAGGTTGGGAACTCTATTCTACTCTATTACACACAATTTGTCAATTATCCACATCAATCCTCAAAAATAAAAAAAAAACGATTTTTGCAACATTTGACCTTGAATATTTTTCCACACGTTGGATTGATGTGGATAATTGACAAATTGTGTGTAATAGGGTTCCCAACATTCATGCCAATTTTTAGCTGGGTGCGAATTAATGAACCTTACCCCTATTTTTGAAGCTAATTTGACCGGACTATTTCCTCAAGAATTGAAAGTGGTTCTTACTTTTCATGACAGTAAAATTAACCAAAAATAGCAATAAATTTTGATTTCATTAGAAGTATTTAAAAACATAAACCGCCGTCTACTCGTATCTTGATTGTATTAATTTCGAAGTTCAATTAGTTCAATTTTCTGAGCTACCAGGGAATGTTAACCTGAAAATTAGATGTTAATTTTAACACTATACATCAACGATCCAGAAAAAAACGCAATAACATATTCGATAAGGATTCCTTTTTCTTTTTAAAACTCGCTAAAATCTATCGTTTTCACATCTATCTTTGTTTACCACAGGAGCCCCAAAACCCTGACCCTTTCACGGGCGTCTTCAACGCGACATTACCAGGTCCGGTCTGCCCCCAGATGACCAGTAGCTTCGTGGCAATATTTCTTAGGCCCCACTCTATGAGTGAGGACTGTCTCCGCGCGAACGTCCACTCCCCTCTAGAGTCAGTCCCGGATCTCGAAGCTAAGGAGTCGAGGCCCCTTCTGCCAGTACTTGTGTTTATCCACGGAGGGTCTTTCGCTGATGGATCTGGGGACTCTGACGTGTATGGTCCTGAATACCTGATGAGTACTGGTATCGTGATGGTAACATTCAATTTTAGGTAAGCGGAGCTGATAAGTGTTATTAACCGCATAATATTATCTTCGCAATTCTAGGAGAGGTAGGCGGAGACCAACAACGTTAATTTACATAACCGTACAATTACAAGAAACTCGGTAGGTACTATACCTACCGAGTTTCTTGCCGGATTCTTCTCGGTAAAAACAATGCCATGCTAGTGAAAGAATCTTATAGCCTGACCATCTGAATATGACCGATTTATGGTTGTTTCTCCGAAACATTACATTTTAAAAAAGACGGTTGCGCTGCATGTTGAGAGAAAGAATTGAGAAAAAGTAGTGATCCCTGATCAAATACCCAATACACCATTAGAGCAATCAGTGTTTCTTGCTTGGCATGGCGTAACGGGCGACAGTAGGTAGTACAGAACAACAGTTAGAACATTATTTTTAAGCTCTAAACCACTACTACTATTTGCAATTTTACACTCATTTTATGTTCAAGTATATGGTAGTTAAAATTATAATATATACATTTGAAGAGTTTGTTTACTTGAACGCGCTAATCTCAAAAACTATTGGACCGAATTAAAAAAAAAAACTTTGTGTCGTATAGTTAATTTATCAAGGCTAACATTATAAATGTGAAACCGCGGACACAGCTAACTAGCTGTAACTACTTACATTTCGTGTAAAATTACTTGTTGTCTTTAATAAATAAATAAAATAATAATAAATATTCAACGTTATCACATATATTGATCTGACTCCAAGGTAAGTAGCTTAAGCACTTGTGTTACGGATATCAGAAACAACAGTGGTATTACAAATATATACTTAAATATTGGATATTAACACCCAGACACAGAACAAACACAAGTATTCTTCACACGAATGTTTGTCTTGGGTGGGGATCGAACCCACAACTCTTGGCCCATGGGGCAGGGTCACTACCGAATGCGCCATCGAGCTTGTCTTTGCGAACTATGTACCACCCCGTTCTCAAAATAGAAATTGGGGGTGAGGGTAACAAGGTGAAAATACTTAACGACCTTTTCTTATAATATGCAATATTTATCTTTCAGAATTGGTGCCATAGGTTTCCTAACTCTGAACTCCAAATATATACCTGGCAACGCCGGCCTGAGAGACGCGCTGTATGCCCTGAAGTGGGTCCAAAGAAATATCAAGAACTTCGGAGGGGACCCAAAGAGGGTTACCTTGGGAGGACTAAGTTCTGGAGCTAATATGGCTCATATACTCTCCATCTCTCCCGCCACGAAGGGACTAAGCCTATTCAAAAGGTACTGTGTTCCGCTTATCATTTATATGATGACTGCTAAGTTGTGTACAGACGTATATTTGTGAAAAGACTGATAGAAAAACAATACTTCATATTAAAAATTAAAATTAGAATTCTAAACTTAAATATAAAAATAATAAAAAGTTTATTTAATTTATATAAGTATAATATAAAAATGAATCGCTGAATGTGTTGCTAGGCGCAAATCTCAAGAACAGCTGAACCGATTTCGCTAATTCTTTTTTAGTTGTGTTTGTTATTATCAGGTGTAGGTTCTTATGAAAGAAAGAATAAAAAAGTAGTGCGAAAAAAAAAATAGATACTGAAAATCCAAGAACGCAGTCGGTCTGAAAGACTGCGTCGGAGTCAAGGTAAGAAAAGGCAAGCTCCGGAGGTTCGGACATGTGGAAAGAATGGATGACGAAAGATTGACTAAAAAGATATACAATACGAAAGTGGAAGGATGAAGGAGCCACGGAAGACCCAGGCTCATCTACCACGACCAGATTGATCATGTAATAACAGAAAGTGATGTTAGGAGTTAACCGTAGAGCTTGTATGAAAAGGATCATGAATGTTGAAGAGGCGAGTGAGGTGTGTAAGGATCGTGCCATATGGCGTTCGGTTCTCTCTGCCTACCCCGCTAGGGAAGTGGCGTGAAGTTTAGTTAGTTAGTTAGAGAACGGGGCGTTGCAAAGTCCGGGTCAGCTAGTGTACCTAATATAAAAATGATGAGGCTAGCTCAGCAAAATGGCTTTCAATGGGTAAGACACAGTTTGTAGCAGTTTTGAAGGTCTAAGGTTGACTTCCATCTTCACAACTTGCCACTAAGTATATAAACGGTGATAGCTCAATAGAACCGCATCTAATACTTATGACGGGTGCGGCTTCAAACCTGGACACGTAATTTTTCTGATCCTGTAGGCGACGGGCTAGCCACTGGTCATTTACCTACCTTTTTGTTTGATTTTGTAATCAAGATTATTAACATTATCACGCCTGTGGCTGATAAATAATATGTTTGTGTGTATTTTAACATTATAAAAGTGCAAAAATATTTTAATTTGCTCCGTGCAGATGACGTCAAACATTTTGATACAAGGCTGTGCGCTTAACTGAAGATTGCGTAAAATTTAAATTTTCAGACAATAGCCTATTAGGATTCTTACACATTGTGACTTTTCTAGAGTTAATCTATTAGTCTCGAGTGGAAATTCGATCATAATTCTTATTTAATTTCATTATAGTCAGTATATATAAAAAAATATCAGAGAGCGGTGGTAGCTCAATGGTAAGGACTCGCGCCTCTTAACCGAGGAGTGCGGGTTCAAACCCGGGCACGTACCTCTGGATTTTTCAAGTCTATGTACGTATTTATACCACTAGCTCGACGATGAAGGAAAACATTGTGATGAAACCTGCAAATTCAAACAACTTTAGATTTGTAACCATGATCCAAAAATTGTCTGGTTTCCTATCTTAGGTTTACGAAGGTCAGATCGGCAGTCGCTTCAATGTAATTACCAGACTCGCTAAATCCTGGATCACGGTCTAAGCGGACCCCGTCTAAGCACGGGACATAACGCTAGGAAGATGATGATGACACATTGTGACTTTTCAAACGCGATTCACTCTCGATACAGCCGCAAAACATCTACATTTACATAAACGTGTTACTAAAAGCAGTGATACAATATCGATGCAGTCGCGATGACGTATCTGGCCGCGTAGATGCAGCAAACGCTACAAACGAGCGATTCGATCGATTCAAACGCGCGTATGAATCGATACAAAATCATGTTGATCGCTGAAAAAGTAGCACTGTGTAAGGCCTCTTACTTGGCTTTTACGAATAACTAGTTTTTTGTAAATCGTATACATATTTATATTTATTTATTTATATTTCGGCCTTGGCAATTTTGAGAAGAAACAGTTTTCCATAATTAATATTTAATTCTTGATAAATAATATAACACAAGCGACGCCTCCCGGTTTCACCCGCAAAGTTCCTGTTCCCGAGGGAAAACGGGGATAAAATATAGCCATTGGTGAAATAATTTTTAAAACCGGTCTCTTGATTTACGAGTTAAAGCATAACAAACGAACACACATTCGCATTTATAATATAAGTTAGAATGTACTTAGCTGTTCTATTATGAATGTGTACTTCTTATTAACTTGTAAGCAAACAAATAAACATAACATCACGCCCATAATCCCCGAAGGGGTAGGCAGAGTCAAAAGGACAGGAGGCCCATTTAACCACATTCAGCCAAAAACAAAACTGGGTTGGGTTAGATGGAAATTGTGAAAAAGTAGAGACAAGCGGCTAGCTCGTCGCCTACACAATCACATACGCAAAACCCCATATACCATTATTCGCCCTTTACGACATGCAAGAAACACAGATGACACATTATTTTTAAGTCCCAGACCAACATGGGACTATTAACTTGTAACTTTTAAAAAAATAACTTATTCTTTGCCTTCCTATAAACCCATAGCCCATGTGACACATAAGCCACTCGTATTATCGAAAAGTTAAAGTTATTTGTGAAATAAAATAATTTTGTTGTATGAAAATTATTTATTGAAGTTTATAGATTTTACAAGGTTTTTTGTTCCGGAATCGAGAATGACACATTATTACTGAGGGGTTATGATCTGCATAAGCAAAAATAAAAATGCCTTCTCATTTACTTAAGTTCAAAAGTGCATACTGCCAATATAATAAATGTAAAAATTACTTTATAATTATTTTCTTATAAGTACTAATTGTTTCCCACGGCACCGCTTACGTGGGATTTGGTCTGATAAAGAGAAATTATCGCCGCAGGACATTATCTAGAGCAGTGTTTTTCTATCCTTTTGAATGCGCGACCCCTTAAGAAGTTGAAAAAATTTCGCGACCCCCTCGGATTATAGACAGGTAAATGTTTCTCACTTAGTGTAAAACTTTGCCTTTTCCTTTTGCATTACCTTTTTTTATATAAAATGTATATGAAACCATAGCTTTACGACACCCCTAGGGGTCGTTCACACAGATTGAAAAACACTTTCTAGAGACATGGTCTATGATTTTTCTATAATAAAGCCTACGTGCGTTTCACTATAGTCTCCATCTAAGTATATGATCTACCTATTTTCCTCCACATCCGCTCAGGTGATCTGGCGTGATTCAACAACAAATGTCCATGAAAATTAACGCATTTATGATAGAAGTCAGAAATAGACCTAGTGACGTTCACTAGGAGTGGCCTATCTATATGCAGCACTTGACAGCTGTAGGCTGATGATGATACCTTCTTAACTGCCTGGAAGCCTCGAAATTATGGGCAGAGTCCAAGAATCGATAAGTTCCTTGAAATACATCCTACTTATATTATAAACGCGAAAATTTGGATGGATTTTAATAAAACTTTAGAATAATATAGCTCATACACCCGAATAACATATAGGCTACGTTCATCGATGTATACATATCATGGATGTTTATAAATCGTATTTAAGTATTAGTATTCGTTTGCCTAGTGTCCATAGTACAAACATAAGCTCAGTTTGGAACTAGGGAATTGGTGTGTCAGACTGGAGAATTTATTATTATTATTATTATCATGAAATTAACAAGAAATTTCAATACGGTTTCAGATTAATACTCATGAGTAGCAACTCTTTAAGCAACACCTACACTCCATATCCTTTAAAAGCGCAATTAATAGGCAATCTCTTCGTAGCAGCCATGGGAATTAACCTCCTACAATCGCCAGAAAAAATACACGAACAACTGACTCAGGCGCCTATAGAAAAAATTCTAAATGCATACCTAATTGTCAAGAATACCACAAAATCAGGAGTTAATTTCGTCCCAGCGGTTGAGACAGCCCAGAAGGGGTTCACTACAGTGCTCTCCAAGAACCCTGAAGATCTCCTAAAAGAAGGTCGCGGGAAAGAGTATCCGATACTCTTCGGCTACACCAATTCTGAATGCGGCATCTACAAATACGTCATTAAGAAAATTCTACCGATGTTTGGTCTACTGCCGTTTATAAACATACCGCAGAACCTGCTGTTTTATAACATATGGAAAATGCCTTTGCTCACCAAGATGATAAGTAAGGAATATTTCAATAGCACTTATCCAACGATGAAATCTTTTGTCCCTTATTGCACCGATTCTAACTTCAAGTATCCGACTCTTCGGGCAATTGATGCCAGGTTGGCAGTTGGAGCTGCACCATCATTCATCTACCAGTTCGGTTACGTGTATGATGGAGAGGATCCGCTGAAGGAAACTTTGGGGGGTAATTGGACGGGGGTGGCGCATTCTCAAGATGCGGGATACGTGTTCCGCGTGAACTCAAATTATCCACCGATAAAGGAAGATGAGTTGAATCAGAATAACACCTTCTCTAATATGAAGCGGTTTTTGACGAATGCGTTCGCCAACTTCGTTAAGTTTGGGTGAGTTTATTTTGTTTAAATATTACAATAGTGTGTAGATTGTTTGTTCGGGTTCTGGACTGTTGACCTTAAATACCTTGTTTGGGAAAATTATATTCTTTTTTAAAATAGAATCCAACTAAGCGTGGAATACGACTCAAGGAGGATGATGATAAACACTTGTGCTACAAATGCGAATGATGAACATTTGTGTTTTCTTATTAACTTTTATATACTTATGTCCCATGTTGGTCTGGGACTTGGCCCATGTCGATCTGGAACAAAAAAAAAGAATGTGTCAACTGTGGTTCTTGCCTAGCATGTCGTAAAAGGCGACTAATGGTATATCGGGTTTTGGGTGTGTGATTGTGTAGGCGACAGGTTAGCCGCTTGTCACTGCTTTTTTACAATTTTCCATCTAACCCAGCCCGGCTTTATTTTTGGCTGAATGTGGTTGAAGGGGAATGCTGCCCCTTTGACTCTGCCTACCCCTTCGGGGATTACGGGCGTGATGTTATGTATGTATAATGTTATTGCAATTACGAACCGAGACAAATATAAATATTTCATCATCATGTGGCATATAACCCAGTCTTTAGTTCCTACTAAAGACTGGGTTATAGTCTTTGGTTCCTACTAAAGACTGGGTTATAGTCTTTGGTTCCTACTAAAGACTGGGTTTTATGCCACATGATGATGAAATATATATTTGTCTTTTAAATATATATTCCTTAGAGGCCTTTAATGCGATCCTTCGCATTAAAGGCTTCTAATGCGATTCTTCGCTTTAAAGGCCTCTAAACAATAGGCAAGACCACAAAAAAAATCTGTTTAGTCCGTCAGTTAGATTATAAAAAAATATTGAACACGTATTTTTTCATTGACGAAACAAACATTGACGAAGATACAATGAATTCAAGTTGTGCGTGACGTCACACATTCGTACAATTTTTACTAAATAGTGACGTCGCAATCGCCCACTCTAAAACTTTGATGCTGTTTATCTTTGAGATTTTTTGTTAATTTGATAAAACGAAAAATATGTGGCTAGTATTTTTTTGTATAATCTAACTGGCGGACTAAATAGAATAATAGTTTTTTAATGCAGTTTTAATCCCTATTCAGATAATAATGACTGAACTATCTATTTCAAATGTTAGGAAACATTTTTTTCTGTCATAAAACATGTTTAGCCTAACTAATGGAGGGTCCTTAGGCAGTTGTCTAGTGCCTAATGGATACTTCTGGATCTGTTCCTGATCTCCGGTCCTAATTCTCCCACAGGCACCCTGGCGCCAACCTGTCTGACTGGAAGCCCTGTGGCCACGACTACTCCTTCATGGACATCGTCGAGCCAGAGCCTCAGTACCAGCCTGCCACCCCCTACATGCTGGACAAGAAACGCTTCTTCGATACGCTTTATAAAGTGGGACTCTCTTAGACCTTCAATTAAACGAATGATGTACACAATAGATTATGGATTTCTAATAAAAAAAAGTATATACATACATAACATCACGCATACAATCCCTGAAGGGCAGAGTCAAAGGGGCAGCAGGCCCCTTTAAGCACATTTAGCCAAAAACAAAACTGGGCTGGGTTAGATGAAAAATTTAGAAAAAGTAGTGACAAGTGGCCAGCTTGTCGCCTACACAATCACATACTTAAAACCCTATATACCATTAGTCGCCTTTTACGACATGCTAGGCAAGAGACACACACAGTTGGCACATTCTTTTTTAGTCCCCGACCAACATGGGACAAATATCCTAATGGATTATAAAAAAATATCCTAATGGATTAGGCCTCAAATGCAAGGAGTGTTTGTTCAACCCCCATAAAAAAATCTAAGTACGTATCTAACCATTACCTTGGCGGTGAAGGAAAAATCTTTAAGAGGAAAACTGGAAGCCAAATAGTTTCAGATGTGTAACTTTAAATCTTTTGGTTGATATCAATTAAATAACTTACAGCTTACCCTAGTGGTGTAACGTTCGAGACCCGTTTCAAATTCATCGGATTTTTATTTGTTTTGTAAGTAATTTCCCGGACATTATTACATTTGACTGTCCCGTTGGTCGAGTGGTCAGAGACCCTGGCCACAAAACCAAGGGTGGTGGGTTCGAATCCCGCTAGGGGCAAACGTTTCGTGTGATGAACATGGACATTTGTACTCGAGTCATGGATGTTTATAAACGTTTTTAAGTATATCTATCCGTTCACCTAGTTTCCATATCAAAAGCATAAGCTGAGTTAGGAACTAGGGAATTGGTGTGTCAGTCTGGAGAATTATTATTCATTATTTCAGACTTATTCAGCCAAGAGATATTTGAATTCTTACGATTATGTACCATTGATTACAATAATTCTTAAAAAAATAACAATAAACAGTACTATTCCGATCCATAATTTTGTTTTTTCGTCATTCTGTTAAATTTTGTCAAAAGCATTTACGAGGTTTTTACTGCCAAACGACGGTATGTTTTGAACTGCTCTGATCTATGTGACCGCGACTGAGAACGGTACATAATGTTTGGAAGATGGTGAGTAAAAATATAAAAATACTCACTCGTGTACTCTCTTCAGTTCAACGACAGTGTACTAAAATAGATTTTCGGTGCAAAAAGGTAAAAAGGTTCAAAATTCACTCAAGGAGTGCGTGGTCGACTATTTTATCGTTCTGGGTTCCGTCCGACGTACGCAATTCAATTAGGAAACCTATTTGTGATGTGTCAATGTGTATATTATTTATAACTAGCTTCTGCCCGAGGCTTCGCTCGCGTGATACAACGGTAAAACATGTTATTCTGATGTATGAGCTATATAATTATAGCATCATCATCATAAATCTCGCAAAAAAAAAAACTTTATGGTAATTATAATTATTATAAAGTTTCATTAAAATGCACTTTGTAGTATTAGCGTGAAAGGATAACAAACATCAATACATTCATCCATAAAAAGTCTCATTTTTATTACATTAATTAAGATTTATATTATCTATCACTGATAAATAACAGACTGATCTCTTGGATAATGTTTTAGTGCCGAACTTAATATTACAGATATTTCTTTTTGTATCGATATAACAAATAAATCATTGGCGTTGCCATTATTTTACGGATTTTTTTTTGCGAGATTTTTTACTTATTGCCCCTCTCTAGGAATGCCAGGATATATGAGGGCTTAAATTTTTTATTGCCTTACATTCATAGACGCGGGTTATTGTACATTTGCCACAAAGTTAATTCGTCACAAAAAAATGCATGTTGTCATAATTCTATTTTTGTGTAGTAAATTTGCCACACTCGTCTTTTTGAATGAGTCCGCAAAAAAATCAAAATGGAACAAAATAATGAAATATGTATCTATTTACGACCCACACTTGACCAATTTCTCAATTCCGCTAAAAACAATGAGGGTAATGACCTTAGGCCCAACGCTGTTGGAAACTGTGTTAACAAACAATGCTCATTAAATACACTTGTATATGTTAACATAAACAAAATAAGCGGAAAAGATAGGTGAATATTAATCGTCCCATGTTGTTTTTTCTCTAGAATGTCGTAAAAGGCGACTAATGGTATATGGTGTTTTAGGTATGTGATTGTGTAGGCGACGAGCTAGCCACTTGTCACTACTTTCTCACAATATTCCATCTAACCCAGCCCATTGTCTCATGTTGGTCTGGGACATAAAACGAATGCGCCAACTGTGTTCCTTGCCTAGCAAGTCGTAAAAGGCGACGAATGGTATAGGTACCGGGTTTTGGGTATGTGATTGTGTAGGCGACAAGCGAGTAGGTAACTTGTCACTACTTTTTCACAATTTTTCATCTATTCCAGCCCAGTTTTATTTTTGGTTAAAGGGGCTAACTGCCCCTTTGAGCCCGCCTACTTCTTTAGGAAATACGGGCGTAATGATATAAGTGTGAGTTTTAATCATGTAGTTAATTATGTTGATCTTAAAGCCATAACTATTGACTTCCTATTATTCCTTATTGTATTCACTTCCAATAACAATTGAACTGTCCATTTGCTTTAAATAAAACAATCAACTTTTTAGTTACAACGAATACCGTTGATTTTTTTTTTGGGAAAGTCTTGATCTTTTTAATATTATACATATTTCAAATTTTTAATACCTTTATTACCAAAACAAGAGCAATCATGATATGAAAGGAAACAGTTTTTGTAAATAATAATATATTTAATGTTTCAGGCAAAAAGTAAAGTAAATGGGATGAGTTAACGAATACATTTTTAATTAATTTAGATTTTCTGCAACTTGTCCCAAATGGGCAGTAGGCACGAGCCTTAGGGAGAATAAAAAAAAAAGTGAAATTCTCCCTAAGACTCATTTTCTAGCTTATCCGCGACCCCTGGTTAGTCAGGGTCTCTAACCACTTGTGTACATAAAAACAATGAGGACAAGAGCAAATTTTGTTTAATTATTTATAACGCAAATTCACAATAAAGTATTCACTTCGACTTCATCTCGATTGCCCCAACATCCCAAATTTTGCAAGTTCATCAAAAAACCGCTTCTTATCCAACGTGGAAGATGAGGCTGGCACGAATTCGTATTTGTTAGGCTCCTTGATTCGCAGGTACTCGAATCTGCTACCACTCGGCGGCCATTTTGTGGGGTCTTCTGTTGGTCGCCTGAAAAACGATTTTATAATGTAAAAAATAATATGATTAATGATGATTTGATATGCAAGGTTATTTGTAGTATATGCGAAACCTCTTACCTACTCATGAAACTCATTATTATGGGGGACCAATTTAAATTATTGTATAAAAAGTTCATACAAAATTCCTTAGAATAATGCGTTTTTTGGAATAAATAAGTAGGTGTGTGGTTTTGTATAAACTAAGAATAGCGTAGAATTAAATAAAAAACTAACTTCTGCTTCTCTATGAATACGTATATGAATAAGATAATCAAGGAAATACAACAATTAACATGTTTGTCCGTGACTCAAAAATAATGTGGCAACTGTGTAATAATAATGTACTCCTAAACGATATCGGTCACGGCGGCCAATCTCAACGAGGATTAGCCATCTGCGCAGGAGATATTATAGTGCACAAGTGTGTGTGCAAAAACAGGTGCATTATTAATTCCTTTACTCCCATAGTCCGGTGAGACGGAAATTCGACAAGACCGAAGAGCAGTCAGGCGCAAGACGGCTTAACGTACTTTCCAGGGCACAGGGGTTATTAAACCGCCAACTTTCGGCCATAAATTTTTGGCCTGACTCGGGACTTGAACCCGGGACCTCTTGATCCTTAGGCGGCGCATGCTACCACTAGACCAAGGAGGCAGTTAACGAGGCTTAGTGGTGTATTGGGTGTCTTAGTTGTGATCATCTAGCCTAACCCAATTTGTTTTTGGCTGAATATGATTTAAGGAGATTAAGGAGCATGAATTCTGCCTACCCCTTTGGGATTGCGGGCGTAATGGCATGAATGTCAGTAGAAACTCACCCAGTCTTAATGAAATTGGAGAACATAGTGCATATCCAATTCCTCATTTGTATGTCAGAATCTGGCAATGTCAGCTCGTCGCTGTGCGTGGGCCCAGAGAATACCGGCACCACTCGTGGTCGGAACACGAAACTCAAATCTTCAGTGTGGGCCACACCCGTCCAGTTCAGCTTGAGCTCCGTCTTAAGAAAATTTGGGTACTGCTTATACTCGTAGCCGAACTCACACACATAAGTAGGCTCCGCGCCGGTACCCAGTCGCTTCTCAACCAACTTCATAGTAGCGTAATTGTAGAAACTGAACGAACACATTGACAGATACCCATCGGTCGTTGCATGGGTGCCGTTGAAGAATTCGTTAAGCATTCTCTCGCCGAGTATAGGTAAAGTGAGAATGTTGGAACCGAATAAGATTCTTGGCGGCAAAGTCCCTGGCGGGAACAGTCTCATAGTCGGGATGAGCTTATCAAATCCGTGTCTAAACGCTTGGCATTCATTGTTGGTGTAACTGGCTAACGTTGGGTACTCACTGCCGTAGCCTTCGTCGACCAGGTCACTAGGATCTTTCGGAATGACGGTCGTGAATCGTGGCAATGGAGTCTCTAACACCGGCGTGAATATCAGCCTAGCATTCATTTTGTCCTGCATTCGTTTCAGGGCTCCTAATACTTTCTCTAACGGAGCATTTATCAGGGAGTAGTGTATTGCTTTTGGAGATAGGAACTCGCTTATACCCATCTCACTGAGGAACATGCTGGACATCAATTTGGCGACCAACGGCGATGTGGTGAAGTAATCCGATATTCCGTTGCCGCTCATGAGAAGGACTCTGAAAAACGGCAAGGTGTCATTGCAGCCATAAAAAAAATAATAAAAACAACGTTACTTTTAGTTTTTTCGAAAACCGAAACACTATTTTAATTTGGAAAATCAGTATAAAATCAGTTAAACAGTATAATTTTAATAGCACCTATCTGAGAACTGTTTAACCTGAAAATCGATAAAATAATCGATTGCAATATTTCTTATACAATGTTATATTTTGACTAACACAAATTAACCAAAATAAAGTTACACCCCACTAAAAACTGTATGATGCGTGCGCTTTGCTTGTTATCAGGGCACAAGGTCGTTTAATCCCGTTAGTATTATTTCTAATAAACGAAAACGCCCCATACTAAATACATACAAGACAAAATGCTTGTTATTTCGTGAGTTTTTGAGATACTTACCATTATAATTTTTTTAAATTGTTTTTTTAAATAAAAAAGGGATGGAATAGGGTGAATCGAGCGTTAGGAAAACTTCTAAGCAGTAAAGTCTTAAGCCAGAAGGCACAGCTCGCTATACACAATGTTGTGCTGACTCCTACGCTAACATATGGAAGCGAGAGTTGGGTATGGCAGAAAGAGCATGAAAGTAGAATAAACGCTGTCGAGATGCGTGCGCTGCGGAAAATCTGCGGTGTATCGCTCACAGACTGCGTTCGGAATGATGATGGAAGAAAGAGAGTCGATCTGAAACACAGCGTCGGAGTCAAGGTAAGAAGAGGCATGCTTCGGTGGTTGCAACATGTAGAAAGAATGGATGACGAAATTGACGAAAGATTGATTAAACAGATATACAATGTGAAAGTGGAAGGATGTAGGAGCCGCGGAAGGCACAGGCTCACCTACCACGACAGATTCGTCGTGTATTAACAAAAGGTGTTAATAAACGACTTGCACGGTGGTGACTAAACCGACAACTTCCTGACTTTGGACTGTTACTGAATAAATAAATAATAAGTTTTCAAGACTGACACACCAATTCCCTAGTCCCAAACTAAGCTTATGCTTGTGCTATGGATACTAGGTGAACGGATAGACATACTTAAATACGTTTATAAATATCCATGACTCGAGTACAAATGCATGTTCATCACACGAAACATTTGCCCCTAGCGGGATTCGAACGCGCGACCCTCGGTTTCGTGGCCAGGGTCTCTGACCACTCGACCATCGAGCCAGTCTTTTCTGAATAACTTCAATATTGAAATACTCCCGGTATTTCAATATTGAAATTATCTACCTCCTGGTCATTAGGCGGCGCATGCTACCAATAGACCAACAAGGCAGCATTTTTTGTATAGGTACCTTTTAAAGAGACCTTGGTTTCTAACAGCTGGGGAGATGGCGACCAGGTGGGCCAGTGACGCCCCGGCGCTTATCCCACCTAACGTCACGTCATCGGGATCTCCACCGAAGTTCCTGATGTTCCTCTTAATCCACTTCAGGGCAAACACTATGTCTCTTAATCCAGCGTTACCGGGGACATACTTAGAGTTCAGACTGAGGAACCCAAATGGACCGAGTCTGTAAATAGATAACGTTCACTTTTAAATGCACCATTAATAAAATTAAGGCCACTTGACAAAAAAAATATTTCGTCCGCCAGTTAAATAACTTGAAATATGCCATATCAACGTATTTTTGGGGTTCCGTACCCAAAGGGTAAAAACGGGACCTCATTACTAAGACGCTCTCCGTCTGTCTGACACCAAGCTGTATCTCATGAACCGTGATATCTAGACACTTGAAATTTTCACAAATAAATATTTAAGAGGGGCTCCCATATAACAAGCTAATTTTTTGCCGTTTCTTGCTCGACATTAATAACGGTAACAGGTAGACAATTGAAATATTAACAAAAAAATATGTTGTTTAATGTCTAATGTTGTACCGATTATTGTACGAAACCCTTCGTGCGCGAGTACGACTCGCACTTAAGAGCTTTTTTTTGTATTATTTTGACCATTGTCAAATATTTGTTTCCTGTGTATGTTTTAATAATTGTTTATTTTTTTTAAGTCTGGCAGTTTAATTTTTAATAACAAAAGTGTATTCATTTAAAAGTTTTTTTTAAGACAAGTATGTTTGGTCTTAGCAGTACGTACCTGTAATTGAAAGTGACAAGCATCACACCCTTAGCACCTAAAAACTCAGGTCCATAAGCGTCCGGGTCCCCTGAGCCGGCTTCGAAGGCCCCCCCATGGATGAAGGCGAGTACCTTCCTTAGGGGTTTCTTATTCTCAGCGGCACCGGGGTCCGGAAGCGAGGATATCGGCACGAAGACGTTAACGTGGAGGCAGTCCTCGGCCATGGATAGGGGGTCCATGAGGACCCCTTCTGCGCCGGGGGTCTGAGGACAGACTGACCCGCGAACCGTCGCGTTGAGGAGCCCCGAGAAAGGCTCGGGGGGTTGAGGCTCCTGAAAAAAAAATTATGCATAACATATGGACTGGTTCAATGGCGCATTCTATAGTTACCCTGCCCCATACGCCAAGAGTTTTGGGCTCTATCTCACATTTAAGTATATATTTGTGTAATACCACTGTCGATTCTGATATCCGAAATACAAGTACTTTAGCTACTTATCTCGAAGTTAGATCAATGTTTGTTTTTATATAAAAGGAGGCAAACGAGCATAAAGGTCACCTCATAGTAAGCGATTATGTATGTGATGTAGTCTGATATTTGTTTATTATTTATCAAATGGCTAGCTCGTCGCCTTCATAATTACTAACCCAACACCTATTACATCATTAGTTGCCTTTTACGACAGCCAAATAACGAAGATGGCATATTCTTTTTAAGTCCCAAACTAAACATGGGACTGATTTCGCAGGAAATCAAATATGGAGCAATAAACACTAACAATTTACAAAATAACCAAATAAATTTCCAAATTGACACAAACTCAAACTTTCATAAAATAATATGGGACTGATTTAAATATTCATATCAATAGTGTGTACCGAAGATGACCCCTACCTACTCTCACCGCCAATCTTAAATATAGCAAATCCCTTGTTTAGAAAAAAGCAAAAAATTTTCCATTAGATATTCACGATTGTTTTACTAACAGTTAATATTATTGCGCAGGGTTTTTTATTTGCGAATTGTCTTAGAATTAATTATAAAGACAAGCTAGGTGGATGTTTCAGTCAGGTCATTTGGAACAAGATACAAGAGGCCTTGTTTAAGGTTTAACTTAAAAACAAAATCAAAAGGCCGTAGACATGAGTTCACGACATTTTTTATGATAACTAACTAAATGATTTCCCCCTTAATTAGCAAATGCAAAGTAGTTGCTAAGATGGTTTTATACATAGATAACATCACGTCCGTAATCCTTAGGGCAGCAAGCCCCTTTAACCATATTTAGCCAAAAATAAGACTGGGCTGGGTTGATAGAAAATTGTGGCAAATTGACAAGTTTGTCGCTAGCTCGTCGCCTATTCAATCACATCCCCAAAACCCTATATACCATTAGTCACCTTTTATGACATGCTAGGCAAGAAACACAGATGGCACATCCTTTTTAAGTCCCAGTCCAACAGGTTACATGTATAATAAAAAGACAAGATAGCCAACAAGATGGCTTCGTTTTATTAAATTTGACGTTTCCTATTTTAGCGGTGGAAGCTTAATGGTGAGGACTTGCATCTCTCATGCAAAGGGTATCAATTCAAGTCCTGGCATGTACATCTGGATTAGCCAAAACCATGTGCGGATATATACCACTCGCCTGGCAGTGAGGGAAAACATAGTGATGAAACCTCCACATTCAAATATCTATCGATGTGTAACCATGATCAAATCTGTTAAGTTTCGCCATCTAAGGATTATTGAGGTCAGATGAGACCATACCTGGCGTATCTCCAAAACCACTGGACTGATAGTGATAAAACTGGCAGATGGCTGAAGTCATAAGGAGTAACTAAAACCGAAGGTCGCGGGTTAGAATCCCACTAGGGGCAAATGTTTCGGGTGATGAACATGGGCATTTGTACTCGAGTCATGGATGTTTATAAACGTATTTAAGTATGTCTATCCGTTCACCTAGTACCCATAGGACCAGCTTATAGCTTAGTTTGGAACTAGGGAATTGGCGTGTAAGTCTTGAGATCTTTTTTTATTATTTATTATTAAATTAATTGTTGTCGTTTTTTTATTAACTCACGGCAAACCGCAGTCGCCCCAGGGGCGGCCTGGCGTATGGGATGTTCACGAAGCTCGCCAGGAGGTGTCCGTTGCTGGCTCTGATCTTCAGCCCGCACACCACCCCTGACTCGGTCACTGCGGATACTTCGCACGCCCCATCGTCAGCCTGCACCCATCCTGGAGTCAACATTCAGATATTACATACACAGTACATACACACTTATCATCACGCCCTTAATGTCCAAAGAGTTAGGCGGAATCAAAGGGACAGCTAGATCCTTTAACCACTTGAGACAAAAAAGAAATTTTTAATCGAAGAATCGAGAAAATCTTTAATTTTACACATCAGTGAAAATATATTTTTTTTTTTTTTTGGGGTATATTATACAGCGTTACTACGGTTCTTATATATTGTGAATGAACTCGTTATAAGGCCCCTCTACACCTCATTTTGGCTTTACGGGTACTTTTGTAACACCCTGTATACCTAATGTTCCATCTAACCCAGCCCAGTTTTTTTTTTTTTGGTAAAATGTGGTTAAGGAGCTAGCTTCGCCTTTGACTCAGCCAACCCCTTTTGGGATTACGGGGTATGACGTGTATGTAGGATTATAATGCAAAGGAAAATCCCATTGTTTTTGAAACTTTTGCTCGTTATTAAAAATGACAGCATGATATGGATGGATTTTTTATCAATACAATTTCATCAGCCTAATACTCCTACATTTCTGGTCATAGGCCTTTCCTAAATAACTCCTTTATTTACACATAACCTTTTTTTCATTAAAAACGTTTGTCATTTGTTATTAATTGGTCATGTCTTTAAAGATTTCACTAAATAGTTTACAATGTTTTATATTAATAAAAAAAACTTACCGCTCAACGTCAAAATAAGCAATGGTATTAAGTTTTTCATCGCCAAATACAATAAAACTTGATTTTTGATACAAATTCCCACTCGTGATTTTGATTATTCAGAATTTCTTCTTTAATTTGTTTCTCGTTCGATTTTTCCTTTTTTATTTCCTTGATTTTATTAGATTTTTTAACTTATTTCTGTGACTAGTAACATAAAAGCTACTGGCATTACTAGTTATCGCATTATCATCACTATTTTAGCGAACGTCACGCTCCTTGCATTGTTTCAGCGAAAACCATTGTGTTTTGCATGTTCCGGTTTTTAAGAGGTGAAGGCTGAAAATTAACACTTTCGCGGCTTGCTGATCTTCAACAAGTTTTTTTATACGTAATGGGGTAGAATAGACCCATGTTAGCTTGCTCGAGTTTGCAGCACCTTTCTTATATCTGATATGCATTACCACTGAGCTATCAAGTAATTTTAGGAGTTTCATATAAACCGCGTCAAAAATGTTAATTCATTATAACATATACTGGGGTACGGAGAATTAAGCAAGCCCCTTTAACCACATTTAGCCAAAAATAAAACTCTGGGTTGCTGCTGGGCTTCGATAGATGAAACGGTGGTAGTATTATTTGTTCTTTTTTTGTATATTGACTATTTATAAGTGCTTTCTTGAATTTGAATTGTGAAAAAGTGGTGACAAGTGCTAGCTCGTCGCCTACACACCAAAAACCCGATATAGATATGTAGATAACAACTTTATTTAGATAAAGAATATACATAACATTTTAAAACACATGGTAAGTGTAAGAAAAAGAAAGAAAAGATAATAAAAATCAACGCACACTTTACAAATATACCATCATATTTTAAGTCATACTTTTTAGTCCCAGTTCACCATGGTATATAACATACTTATTCAATCTTGTAACCGTAGCAGTAATTGAAGAATGAGGGTTCTCAAAAATACAAAAACCGCCAGATGGCGCGAGGGAGTCTCGTGGTCTTATCACTGTCACTATTGGCTCCTTGTTGACAGCATGTCAGTTTGGTCTGACAACTAACCAATGAGGAGAGTGACAAGACTGCAAGTCACAGTTACACTATCTATCTGATGTTTTAATTCAAAAAACCCTCATAATATTGCAAACAGGCATTTACTGCATTTAGATGCTACAACAGCAATAGCTTGCAGCTTTGTGCAAATGTGCAAGGGCCCCAGCATTGAGCAAAAGCCTTGAGTTGTCATTACAAACAAACGCAATTCTTGTTCATAAAAAATACTATTTTCTATTGAAGTAGCTACGATAATGTTAAAAAAGACCTGAGCCACGTTATTCATTGTATCCTGAAATGGAAAAACAGATTACAACTTATGTGAAGAAAAAACACAAATTTTTCTTTTATTTTTATTTTATAGGATCGATCCTAAATCATGTCGCAGTAGAAGTGTTAAAAACACCATTTTTTTAAAAGAAAAAATTGCAAGTTTAAAGTTGAAGTACATCTTTTTTCGGAACAATAGCATACAATTATCTAGGTAGTTAATTTTAGAGCTCCGTACCCCGAATGGAAAAGGGAATGCCTAAAATATTATTTCGTTCTCCATAGAAAGAAAAAGAAAAAAATTTAAATAGAAAACATTGCCATGTGCCTCATCTACCCTTAACTAAACAACGTATTTATCAAATTCTAATTAAATGACTAATCGACATTCTTGTTGATCGAGTAGTTAGACACACTGGCCATGAAACCGAGTGCCGCAGGTTCGAATCCCGCTAGAAAAAATATTTGGTGTAATGAACATTGACATTTGTACTCGAGTAATGGATGTTTAAGATCATCATGTTTATGTCAAGCTTATAGTCTTAGTTTGAAACTAGGGAATTGTTGTGGTAGTCTGTAAAATGTTGTTTATTTATTAATATATTAATAAACTAGGGCTGAAATTCCATTTATTAGTCGACGCAATCAATACATAAGGCTGTTTAAGCGATTAAAATTGAACACTCGCAAGGGCATTGAGAATTATGTGGTACTTACCGAAGACTTAGAACCTTGGAATTTGAAAATAAAATGCCATATAGCACAAGTTAAGGGAAGAATACAGAACCCGGGTATTTGTAAGTACTAAATATACATGACCTGTGTATTTAAACAAATACCAGACACGCTTGACCGCGACTTCGTAGTAGGGCTTAAATGCAAGAGCTCAAATAAAGTTGGTCATTAACTGAACAGACAGTAGATGATAAATTTTCTTTATTCATTTAAAGTCATGACGGAAAGTCCATATGAATACCCATATCCATTTCAATTAACCATAATTTTGACTTTGACTGGCTTGATGGCGCACTCGGTAGTGACCCTGCCCCGTGGCGGATTTACCCTAAGGCCCAGTAGGGCCTAGGGCGGCCAGAAATTGGAGGCGGCCAATCGTGATAAAAAAATTACTGATGTTGCTTTAGTACTGAGAAAAGGCGGCTGGTATTTCCTATATGGCCTAGGGCCTAGGGCAGCCAAGACTGTAAATCCGCCACTGACCCTGCCTCATGCGCCAAGAGTTGTAGGTTCGATCCCCAACCAGGACAAACATTTGTGAAATGAATACTTGTGTTTGTTCTGTGAATATCCAAAATTTAAGTATATATTTGTAATAACACTGTTTTATTTTGATATCCGTAACACAAGTGCTTAAGCTACTTACCAGAGAGTCAGAGCAATGTATGTGATGTCTGGATTTATTTTTTTAATTTTCTATCTAGCCCAACTCAGTTTTATTTTTGACTAAAAGTAATTTGAACTGTGGTTACTGTATACCTACCTACTCTTAATTTCTATAACACCATGCTCATAATTCCACTAAGGATAAGCAGAACCAAAGGGGCAGATAGACCAAGTGGTCCCAGGTCAAGCCGAAAAATTTGCGGCTGAGTATCTTAATATTGAAATTACTCAGTAGCAGCCCGGAGTCAGGAAGTTGGCGGTTTCACCACCCGCCTCGGAAATCGATAAGCGTTGGTCCAGCGCCTGACCTCTCCGGTTATGACAGTCATGTCGGATTTCCGACTCACAGGACTATAAGAGGAAAGAACATAGAATGCTTTGTGTGCGCACACATATTTGTGCACTATAATATCTCCTGCTAAAACCCTAAGGCTTCAAGTACACGACGCCGGAACCGCACCGGCGCCGGACCGCATGTTTGTGTATACGAATGAAGACCGCGTGTTGTAATTTTGATGCTGAGTGAGCAACAATTACTGCGCGATATTCATTCGTATACACAAAAATGCGGTCCGGCGCCGGTGCGGTTCCGGCGTCGTGTACTTGAAGCCAAAGGACCTAATCGGCCGCCATGGCTCATGCACAATGGTCCACTCGGGGCTAAGTGCAGAAACCAACACGTAGAACTAGAACCTAAAGGATCAGTCTGGTGAATTTGAACGAGGTGGCCTTGCTGAATTTTACCATATTATTATACGTTTCTAAGGAATAATACTTATTTTTAAACGAGACAATAGAGGAAGGTTGTTGTGAGATCATTGTCAGCATCGCTAAATTATTATCACGGAAGTTTATTTACATAGCTTTTTTTGTAATGTTAAGTTAAACGCTAGCTGCTTTGTCGTGGAGCTTACCTCTAAGTCTCAAGGAAGTATTATTATTTATCCTGAATATTATCTACTTCTAATTATATAACTAACGGTCTCTGGCGGATTGACAGGCCCGTTGGTCGAGTGGTCAGAGACCTTGGCCACAAAACCAAGGGTCGCGGGTTCGAATCCCGTTAGGGGCAAATGTTTCCTGTGATGAACATGGACATTTATACTCGAGTCATGGATGTTTATATACGTAAGTATGTCTATCCGTTCACCTAGTATTCATAACACAAGCACAAGCTTAGTTTGGAAATAGGGAATTGGTGTGTCAATCTGGAGAATTCATTTATTTATTTAAAAAAAAACGGTATCTGACGAGAGTACATATAAGCGATACCATTTTTACCATATTGAAGCTCGTTCCCAGGGCGCCCATCCTCAAGGAGCTCTGAAGGACCGACAATTTGTCTGTTTTCCAAAGGTTGAAGTTGCTACAAGACTATTCATTAGCCTATTGGTTACCAATTGTAGTATAAGCGGTTATTTTCGCAGCTTATGAGAACGAGAAAATTATATGCCATCAAAAATGCCCCAAATTCATATGTGTCCAAGGGCCTCAGCATAGTTTAAGGCCGCCCTGTAAAGTATGAAATAAAATGTACCCTTTGGGTCAAGTCATATCATACGTACTGTACCTAAGGTGAAATGAAATTAAATGAAAATGTATTTTTATTTATGTAGGCTTAAAAAAACACATTCATCGAAGAACCGGCAAGAAACTCGACAGTTACTCTTTTCATTGCCAAATTTACAATAAATGTCAATATAACAATTTTCATATTCTTAAACCACTATGCTATCTATAGAAATGTAGAAAATGTATATGTGTAATAGCAATATCAAATATTTTTATACTTAAAAAATCTTCTATTGTGTAATAAGCCTATCTCATAAGATGATCTTTATTATATAACTAGCTGTGCCAGCGGTGTCACCCGCGTTTATGGTTATTATTATAAAGACTATTTCCGTCATACATGATTTCTATGTAACTTTAACCATTAAGGCTGCACATGCGACGGAAGCTTAAAAATTGAGTAACTTCTCCCGTTTACCCAACATTTCCCTTCACTACTCTGCTCCTATTGATTGTAGCGTGATGAAAAGCATACTATAACCTGCCCAGGAGTATGAAAAATAATTGTACCAAGTTTCGTTAAAATCCGTCAAGTAGTTTTTGTTTCTTTAAGGAACATACAGACAGACAGACAAAAATTTTACTGATTGAATTTTTGGCATCAGTATCGATCACTAATCACCCCCTGATAGTTATTTTGAAAATATATTTAATGTACAGAATTGACCTCTCTACAGATTTATTATAAGTAGGTATAGATTTATAACTATGCATACAATAAATTCCATAAACAATGTTTCTTGCCTAGCATGTCGTAAAAGGCGACTAATAGTATACGGGGTTTTGGGTGTGTGATTGTGTAGGCGACGAGCTAGCCACTTGTCACTACTTTTTCACAATTGTCCTTCTAACCCAGCCCAATTTTGTTTTTGGCTCAATGTGGTTAAAGAGGACTGCTGCCCCTTTAACTCTGCCCCCCCTTCGGGGATTACGGGCGTGATGTAATGTATGTTTGAATGAAATGTTTTTTTGTTCCAGAAACAATATAAAAGGTTTTTTTTTGAGTATGCGAAACGTCTTCGCTAATTATTTAACTTATTACTTTCATTAATGCGAAAGTGAAAGGATGTAGAAGCTGCGGAAGGCCCAGGCCCACCTACCACGACCAGATTGGTCGTGTATTAACAGAAGGTGATGGTTAGGAGTCATAAAAACCGTAGAGCTTGTAAGAAAAGGATCATGAATGTTGAAGAGGCGAGTGAGGTGTGTAAGGATCGTGCCATATGGCGTTCGGTTCTCTCTGCCTACCCCGTTACGGAAGTAGCGTGGAGTTTAGTTAGTTAGTTATTCGAAGGAACTAATTTCAAGGATTATAGTAAATCAGCCAAAATGTTTCTACTTGCCATGCCATACCAAAGTTCCTAAGCTGATTTGTATGGAAAATTAAAAATACGTTTGCTAATTTTCTAAAATCCTTTAAACCTCAAAATAATTAGTTAAATTTAAATAAATTAATAGAAGTTTCGCGTATACCTACTAAAATAACCTTATATACCAACATTTAAAAGTAGCATCATAATATGTGCAAAATATACCTAATATACATTTATTATCTTATTAAACATGTACGTACTTATTTTTTTTTAATTACTTAAGTTTATATATGTACATAAGTACCTACACTGTTAATAAAAGCGCCAATTTAAAAAATACTCAACTGTCTTCCTTTTTCAGTCGGCTGTGATCTCAACCGACACACTTAGTTTTAATTTTTTATCGTTCATAGCCAGGGCCGCCTTAAACTATTATGGGGCCCTTGGGCACACATATGTTTGAGGCCCTTTGGGAAAACATTGTTGCTCGAAAATTATTTTTTGTCTCTTAAGCTGCAGAAATACCGCTATGCACTATAATAACGGTTTTTTTAATTAAAACATCCAAAAGATGGCGTTACTGTGACTTGCGGTATGGCCACCCTCCTCATTGGTTAGTAGTCAGGCCAAACTGACATGATGTCAACAAGGACCCAATAGTGTCAGTGATAAGACCACGAGACTCTGTCGTGACATCTGGCGGTTTTTGTATTTGCGAAAACCCTCATTGGTAGCCAACAGGCAAAGGAATATTCTTGTAGCAACTCCAACGTTTGGACAACAGTTAAATTGTCAGTCCTTCGGGGCCCCTTGAGGATGGGAGCCCTGAACACGGGCAAAGGCGTCTCAAGCCTTTGTAGCATCTGTGTGCAGACATTACCCTAGCGCCCCCTAGTAAGGGTGCGGTCAAAATAAATTGGGTACAAAAAACAAGTAACAGCACATAAAGTTACCACGAACTGTTAAATCCTCTGTTACGGAGTGGAAGGGTGTTTAGCAGCAGGGCTTTACTAGCTAGCTTTGTGTGTGCTTGCGTGCGATGGTGATGTGCTGTGGGATGTGATGCAAAAAGCTATTTTCATAGCTAACTCCTGTTTCTTAATGCACCAGTGTCAGCTCTTGTCAGGGCTATTTGTTCCATGTTTCTTAATGCCGTCTGAGTTTACAATAGTTCTTTTTAGAGCTGGTACGATAATGTTTCCAGGTATATTGGTAAAAGGTATTGGTTGTGAGGTTATATACGGTAACAGGTAAGTATGTCTAAATGGTAATGGGTAATTGTTTTTAAGGTAAGGTAACAGGTAAGTATACTATCTGTGTAGCCACAGGACTCCCCTTCAAGTGAAACGTACGGGCAATTTGACTGAACGGCCGGCACGTGTTTTCTTATCAATCTGCGGCGGCTGTGATGTTACGTTGTCCGGAACGACGGGGGTTGTTTGTTGTGGCGAGGTAACTTGAGGTAACGTATCTTGCGATGATGGTAAGTTTTCAGTATCTTGAAGTAGGTAGGCAGGCTTCAGTCGATCGATTGAGATGTTCGTTTCGCGATCATTTAGTCGTATAGTGTAGACCTTGTCTGTTCTCTTGATAACGCGATAAGGGCCTTGGTACGGTGGTTGCTGCGATCGTAGCTCGTCGACTTCGCTAGTTAGTCGTTTTAGTGCACTGATGATATATTGTGTGTCGGGCGATTGGGATGTATAGGTAGACGACTGTGGCGGTGGGATGCTGACGGCTGCTACTTGGCGTTGCTGCTCCATCATCTTGTCGGCGAGTAAGGCGAATTCTTCGAGTGGGGTCTTGGTGCCAATTGTTTCACTCACAGCGAGGACTGAACGAACGTGGGATGGGAGGTGGTTGGTCCACATGATTCGCAGCGTCGCGTCTGGGATTTGGTCACGGGCGAGTTCGCGCATCCGACGTAATAGTTGGGATGGTTTCTGGTCGCCTAACTCTATTTCTGAGAATAACCTCTGCAACTGGCGGCTATCAGATTCTTCGTACACGGCGATGAGACGCTTCTTAATGGCTTGATACGGCTTTTCGGGCGGGTTGTACAGTAGGTCGGAGATTTGTTCTATATCTTGCAGTTCCAGACGAGCAGTAACCATTTGCGCCATTTGCGATTCACCATGGTTCAGTTCGTGAGTGGCAGCTTCGAAACTGAAGAACCATAACCGAGGTCGGTCGCGCCAGAACGGTGGAATACGCAGAGCCAGGGAGATATTGGCGATCTCTGGTTGGAGGCAGGCATCTTGCATCGTAGAGAATTTTCTTTCTTCTTGTTCAATTTGTAAATATTTTTCTTCCGACAGGCAGGGATTCTTCTTGTTTGCGTGTAGAGTCGGTGGTCACCACTTTAGCAGCAGGGCTTTACTAGCTAGATTTGTGTGTGCTTGCGTGCGATGGTGATGTGCTGTGGGATGTGATGCATTGCGGGAACGAGAATTGTCGCGGCCTCGTGATGGATAGCGATTTCTACTGTAGTCGTTGTACTGTGGTCGCTGTGCTGTGGGATGTGATGCAAAAAGCTATTTTCATAGCTAACTCCTGTTTCTTAATGCACCAGTGTCAGCTCTTGTCAGGGCTATTTGTTCCATGTTTCTTAATGCCGTCTGAGTTTACAATAGTTCTTTTTAGAGCTGGTACGATAATGTTTCCAGGTATATTGGTAAAAGGTATTGGTTGTGAGGTTATATACGGTAACAGGTAAGTATGTCTAAATGGTAATGGGTAATTGTTTTTAAGGTAAGGTAACAGGTAAGTATATGTAAGTGGTAAAGGGTAATTGTTTTTAAGGTAAGGTAATAGGTAAGTATACTATCTGTGTAGCCACAGGTGGAAGGGAGTAAGGGAATAAAGGGCTCAGAAAAGAAATTTAAATTATATATTACATGAAATAAAGAAGCACATAAGTTTGTGGCACCAGCCAACATATTCATGTTGTCATGACGAGACTATTGACGATTGTAAAAAATAAGTATACCTAACATATAAAAGTGTCAAAAAAGGTAAAAACTGGCAATACGGCCAGTTATTACCTTTATCCATCGGGGTTATAATGTATTACCCGTGTTTCTAGTGGTTTTCCTGAACCCTGGCTCGCTCACACACACGCACACGTCTTACCGCCTTCCCGGCTTCCGCCACAGATAAACTATATCCTCTTGACAGTTCCTGCGTGTCATATGTGCTCGAGATAGGTATGGAACCTACTTGCGTGTATTAGGCTATTACTCATTGACCTACATACACTACATCCCTTCCTTCTTATATAATTCCAGACCATGTACCTACTCGAAGGAACTTGCCCAATGATTTCACGGTATGAATAAAACAATAGGATACTGAATTCTAGATTAATTTTATTTGAATCATGTAACAATCTAAACATTTTACTTCTTATTGAATAATGTAATCCTTAACCGTGCAATCTATTCCGGAGCAATTCTTTTATGGGTTGTACCCGTCACTATTATCAGTCTCCTTATTCTCCTCTCCTTTTTCCATCACCTCCCATTTACCTTCGACCTTTTTCAAGTGCACCACGTTTCTCCTGAAAATCTGTCCCGTTTCATCGTTTCGCACTTGGATGTCCCCTTTGTTCGCCCTTTCGACTGTGAATGGATCAGGTGCAAATGTTGTACATAGTTTATTGTCTTTTACCAGATTCTTTATATATACCTTGTCTCCTGGCACTAAATTGCATTCTTTAGCATTCCTCTTTGTATCTGCGTACTCTTTTCCTTTAACCTTCATTTCTTTATCCTTATCTCTAACGTCCCAATCTTCAGATAAATCTTGCCCAACACCACTTATCATTGGGATCTTATCTCGAAACTTTCTTTTCAGAAACAATTCTGCTGGTGTTTTTCCCGTGACCGAATGCGGCGTGCTATGGTACATCGTCAAATAGTCTGACAGGGTATCTTTCAAGCTTTTGTTCTCTACCTTACCTATTTTGAGTCTCTTTAAAATATCCCGGTTTTGACGTTCTACTTCACCATTCTGCTGTGGCCAATATGGAATGGTGTGGTGAAGGATAATATTTCGTTCACGGCAAAAAGCTCTAAATTCTTCACTCACGAACTGCCGTCCATTATCCACTGTTATTGATCCCGGATTTCCCACACGACTACAAATTTCGGTAAGGTGAGCTATAATTTCTGCACTGGTTATCTTTCGGCATATTTTGATTTCCTTGTACCTGCTATAGTAGTCGACTATAACAAGAAGATGTTCGCCACTGGGTAAAGGACCTAGCAGGTCCATAGCCGCCGCCTGCCAGGGTTCTTCAGGCAATTCTCGTCGTTTTAAAGGATGAGGTGGGTTTGGTGCCGAGACTAAGGTACATCCTGCGCAAGATTTAACCACATTTTCCGCCTCTCTATCATATCTAGGCCACCACACTTTAGACCTTAACCGGCCTTTCATGGCAACAATTCCTGGGTGCCCTTCATGTGCGGCTTCCAAAACGGTGTTTCTCAAATCCTTAGGGATCACTATTCTAGTTCCTCTTAACAGAATCCCTTCATGGAAACACAGTTCGTTGCGAAATATCTGAAATAGCTTCACTTCTTCGTCCCAGTTGTTATGGTAAATACCTTCTTTTACTTTTTGTATAACGATGTCCTTTTCCGAGTATTCTGCTATTTCTTTTAAAGATACTGCTCGTGGTCTTAAATATTCCATAATTTGTTGTATGTACGTTTCTTTTATTTCATCAAACGGTTTGCCTACCATGTTACCTTCTCGCAACCTTGATAAGGGGTCGGCGATGTTACTTTTTCCTGGCCGGTAGATGACATTGAATTTGTATGATTGAAGTCGTAACACCCATCTTTCAATTCGAGCGCACGGTTTGGACTTAGGCCCAAATATCACCTCTAAAGGCTTGTGATCAGTTACCAAATCGAACTCTTTTCCATAGAGAAACATGTGGAAGTGTTCCACAGCCCAAACCAATGCTAACGCTTCTTTTTCTGTTTGACAGTATCGGCGCTCACAACTTGTCAGTGTCTTGCTCCCGAAAGCGATTATTTTATGCTCATTGTTGTGCACTTGGACCAGCACAGCACCTAAACCTACAGGGCTCGCATCAGCAATGACAATCGTTTTCTTAGAGGCATCATAGTATCCTAAGGATGGTATATTTGTAAGTGCCTTTTTTAGTTTGTCAAACGCCGTTTGCTGACTTACTCCCCAATCTTTTTGAATGTCAGAATTTTTTCCTGGTCTATTCCGAAGCAATTCTTTCATGGGTTCAGTGCCCGTCGCTAGATCTGGAATCCATTTTCCCACGTAGTTCACTAATCCCATGAAACTCTGGAGCTCCGCAACGGTCTTAGGGGGCCTAAAATCTTGTATTGCTGATATATATTTCTCCAGTGGTTTAATCCCCGTTTCTGATAGTTCGTGACCAAGAAAATGTACTTTCTGAACTCCTATAATGCACTTCTCCTGCCTAAGCACTACGTTGTTTTCTTTAAGGGTCTTTATTACTCTTTCTAGCCTGGTATCGTGTTCTTCCTTATGTTTTCCATATATTAGGATGTCATCGATAAAATTAATTACGCCATCACAGCCTACTAGTATCCTTTCTATCGTCTTCTGGAATATTTCGGGAGCACATGTTATTCCGAACATAAGTCTTTTGTAGCGGAACATTCCTTGGCTAGTGATGAATGTTGTGATGTGTCGAGAATCTGGATGTAGTTCTAACTGATGAAAAGCATCTCTGATGTCCAATTTGCTGAAATATTTGGCATCACGGACTTGAGGTAACAACTTGTCCATTGTCGGTAGCGGGTGGTTTTCTCTCTGTATTGCGGTGTTTGCCCTCCTCATATCGACGCATAAGCGGATTTCGCCATTATCTTTTAAGATAGGGACTATGGGAGATACCCATTTGGATGAACTGTTTACTTCCTCTATGATGTCCCTTTTGACTAATTCTTTCAGTTTCTCTTGGACTTTTTTCTCTAGTGGTATAGGAATTCTTCGACAGGGTTGGGAAACAGGTTGTATTGATTCGTCTATTGGTATATGTATAAGTACATCTTTTAGTTTTGGAAATACATCTTCATCCTTTATTTGATTAACTTGTAGTCCCAGTCTAAGAACTCCAAGTTGCACAGCCGTGTTCCTTCCTAAAAGGTTTCTGGTACCTCCAACTATCACATAGAATACCGATTCTTGTAATTTTTTTCCAACTATTAAATCTGCCTTGAAAGAGCCCTTTAAGACCAAAGGGCTTTCACTGCCATATGCTACAAACGTTTTTCTGGGGTTACTATTCGGATTCCTTATTTGTGCCTTACTATTCTTTAGCATTTTCCATGTTTCTTCCGTTATTAAGTTATCCTTGCATCCTGAGTCTATTAGCATATCTACTTTTACTCCCCCGACTTCACACTTTATTTCAGCCTCATAATTGACATTGAACACATAGTCTATTTCGTTGCTTTCTTCTTCTGACACTTGGTCAACTCTCTGAGCTCCATTATTTGATTTAAACTTCTTCTTATCTGTTTTTAGATCCCCGTCAATTTTTCTCTTTCTTAAAGATTTGCACATGGTTTTGTAGTGTCCTACCCCGCCACATTTAAAACATTCCTTTGTTCTAGCTGGGCAATTTCTATCACTTGCGGAATGAAAACGATTCCCACATCTAGTACATTCTTGCTTTTTGTGACTTACTTTTTTATTTTCTTGTTTCAGATCGATTTTGTTAATTCCGTGGTTAACATTTTTATTTCCAAAATCTTCCATTTGCCGATTAACCGCCTCCAGAGCATTTGCTTCTATTCCGATTTTATCTAATGTCATTTCATCTCCTTTTTGCAAAATCTTCCTTCTTAATTCATCCGAATTCCCTTTCTCTACGATCTGGTCAATAATGTTGTCCTCTAGACTAGGAAAATGACATTTGTTATCTTGTTGCCTAAGTCTAATAAGAAACTTGTCAAATTTTTCATTTGATTCCTGTTTTATTAGTCTGAACACATGCCTTTCGTATACCTTACTTTGCTTGGGAGCAAAATAATTGTCAAGTTTTTCTATCGCTCACTTAAACACATCTGGTGTCTCCCCTTCAGTACTACTTCCATCAGGTATATTGAAATATATTTCCTGCAGCTCTTGTCCACCAAAGTGAAGAAGACAGGCTTTTTGTTTCTCGCCATTTTCAATGTTTGACGCGAAGAGATAAATTTGAAGTGCTCTCTTCCAGCGTTCCCATCTTGCTACCAACGATGTAGGATCACCTTCGCACTCAAACTTCTCTAGTGTCAACGACATCACCAATAAACCTTCTGGTTACCTGCGAGAAAAATAGTTACTTATTTAACATTGATTGTATCCCCACATCATGGTCAATTTAACCTTAGCTATATACAGTGTCCCCACGTCATGGACAAAGTTGACTCATTACACAATTAATGTCCCCACGTCATGGACAATTTAACCTTAGCCATACAGTGTCCCCACGTCATGGACAAAGTTGACTCATTACACAATTAATGTCCCCACGTCATGGACAATTTAACCTTAGCCATACAGTGTCCCCACGTCATGGACAAAGTTGACTCATTACACAATTAATGTCCCCACGTCATGGACAATTTAACTTTAGCCATAGTGTCCCCACGTCATGGACAAGGTTGTATCATTACACAATGAATGTCCCCACGTCATGGACAATCTAGAAGTTCAAGGTGTAATATGTTCCCACGTCATGAACAATTTAACCTTAGCCATACAGTGTCCCCACGTCATGGACAAAGTTGACTCATTACACAATCAATGTCCCCACGTCATGGACAATTGATCTGTTAGTTACCTATGACCTTACGTCGGTCAGAGGGTAGTCATCTCTGACAAAAATAATTTAAATTTAAAATTTTGCTATAAATATAACTTAAAATGTTTAAAAGGAAGGTATTAATTTCTTGCATTTTCTGGTCAATTTATCAATTTACTTTGTTAACATAAAATTTTAACATCTAAAAGACCTATTATTTTATTTGCCAACTCAAATTAATGTTAACGACAGTACCAGATTAACACACTAGTTACGCCATTTATATTTCGGGGTTTCAATCGATTCCATGGCCTTATGAATCTTACTATAAACCATTACGTATCGGCAAAATATTATTGCATGATTTCGCCACCTGTCGCTTTTCCCGCAACTCATTGCGATATTTAGAATGTATGCACAAATACCTATCGTCTGCTAACCCTTGTTTCTTTTAAAATCGTGTAGATGGGGTCCCCGTCGGGATTGCTTTTACTGATGAATTCGAATTGTTTATTAATTATGTGATTCAGAAAACTTCCACCCAAACAGTACATATTAGCAAGCGTTTCAATCTTTAACTTTAGCGACATTAGCAATACGATCGCGATCGATGTTGACAATCGATTGTGAATATTTATAGTCAATTTTTAACACTTTCATCCTTCGAAATACTTAGTGGGAATATTGACTAAGTTTACGTTGATAGGAACTAAGTAAAGCCCTCACCCAAACAAGAAATATCGTAACTTCTCAGTTTCTCACAATAATAGCGATTAGCACTTTGAGGTTATGCCGCCACCGAAAAATTCCGCGACCGATTAACGAGAGATCCTAGTGTCTAGGCATAAAAAATAAGTAATTACTTACAGTTTATTTATACTCGTCGCCACTTATAATGTATTACCCGTGTTTCTAGTGGTTTTCCTGAACCCTGGCTCGCTCACACACACGCACACGTCTTACCGCCTTCCCGGCTTCCGCCACAGATAAACTATATCCTCTTGACAGTTCCTGCGTGTCATATGTGCTCGAGATAGGTATGGAACCTACTTGCGTGTATTAGGCTATTACTCATTGACCTACATACACTACAGGGGTTATTACCAAATAACCCCGATGGATAATATAAACTCTAAGTATTGTTTGGAGATTAAATTTGAAGACGAAATTGTCGGTTTTGGATACCATGATATGCTGTTGACTATATTTTTAACTATAGGGTGTTCTAGTGTTTAGCCTAACAAGTCAAAAACTTACGGTAAAATGTCTATATAAATAATAAATAAATAAATAAATTTCCAGACTGACACACCAATTCCCTAGTTCCAAACTAAGCGTAAGCTTGTGCTATGGTAACTAGGCGAACGGATAGAAATACTTAAATAGGTACGTTTATAAACATCCATGACTGTTCATCACACAAAACATTTGCCCCTAGCGGGATTCGAACCCGCGACACTTGGCTTCATGGCCAGGGTCTCTGACCACTCGACCAACGGGCCTGTCATATAGATGTCATACGTTATCAATGTCCGAGTGAGGCTCCGTAGCGAGCGGCGCTCGGCGTCTACGACTGCTCCGCCCGTGTGCAACGCACACCTTGCACTTGCACCCGTGTCAATAGCCTCTGGGTACGGCCCTGTGTGCCCTTATGGAAAAGACGGTATTGTACGTAAAGATTTTGCTAGGGCACAGATATGTTTTAATTTCAAGCATTTAGATATGTACCTATCTAACTAACTAAACTTCACGCCACTTCCCTAGCGGGGTAGGAAGAGAGACCCCAACGCCATATGGCACGATCCTTACACACCTCACTCACTGTACCTATCTAAATTAATCTTACTAATATTATAAACGCGAATGTTTGTATGGATGGATGGACGTTTGTTACTCTTTTGCGCAAGTACTGCAGGGATTTTAATGAAACTTTACATTATGGTGGTAGTATTATTTGTTATTTTTTGTATATTGACTATTTATAAGTGCCTATAATGTTATAAGGCTATTATAAGCCTATATGTATAAATAAAGATATTGTGAATTTGAGTTTGAATTTGAATTTGAATTAATATAGCTTATACATTAGAATGGCACATAAATAGCACACAAGGAGCGGTGGTAGCTCAATGGTAAGGACACGCGCCTCTTAACCGAGAAGTGCGGGTTCAAACCCGGGCACGTACCTCTGGATTTTTCAAATCTATGTAAGTACGTATTTATACTACTAGCTCGACGGTGAAGGAAAACATGATGAAACCTGCAAATTCAAACAACTTTGGATTTGTAACTATGATCCAAAAATTGTCTGGTTCCCCTATCTTAGGGTTACGAAGGTCAGATCGGCAGTCGCTTCAATGTAATTACCAGATTCGCTAAATCCTAAATCATGGTCTAAGCGGACCCCGTCTAAGCACGGGACATAACGCTAGGAAGATAATAATATTTAAGAACGTGAAAGTATTTCTTTCAAAAGAGTGTTTAATATAGGGATAGGATTAGGATAGGTTGTTACGGATCAGTGTAGATCTATCCCAGCATTCATTTCAAACATACAAAATAAAAATTGGACTCACAAACAAAATAAATTATCTTTTTATTACCAGTGTCGACGTAGATAATTTTATATTCCTCGTGCAAGCATGTACATTTTATCGTAGTACTTCTTCATATTCTTCATGTACAGCGTCGGCGGCCGAAAGTCGAATTGGGGAATGCTGATGTTTTGGAACGAAAGACTCTTTCCAGTAGGCGGCCATTGTGATTTTTGACTCTGGGGCACAGGAGACCTGTAATATTACAAGCGAGATTGTAGTATAATCCGATGTTTGAAACGTTTATTTTTGCTTGTTTCATAATACATACATACTTAAGTACATACAAACATGTCATACAAACTAACTAAACTTGACGCCACTTCCCTAGCGGTGTTGGCAGAGAGAACCGAACGCCATATGTGATTCTTTTTCATACAAGCTCTACAGTTTTTATTTCTCGTAACATCACCTTCTGTTAATACACGACCAATCTGGTCGTTCACAATCATGTCAATATGCTCGCTATTCCCGAAGAAAGGCAAAGTCAAATGGGCAGCAAGCCCATAGATTTAGAATTTTTTGACTACGCTAAAATCTATGAGAATCGATTAAGACACACCCAGATCTGACGTATTCAGAAACTAAATCAGTCATCCACGCTTTCATTCTGGAGTCGTCGTTATCCTGCGTCAGCTCGTTGGTGACCATAGGCCCGAAGGCGGAATTGAACCGGTAGAAGTAGAGCATATCTTCCATGTGGCCCGCACCAAGCCAACTCCCTATGACCTTGAAAATACTGTGTTCACTGAAGTATCCGAATTGTGAAACATACGTCGGCTCAGCACCCACACTCAACCGTTTCTGAAAAACAGATTAAGTTTTTTTAAATAAAAATACCAGACTACATCACATACATTGATCTGACTCCGAGATAAGTATCTTAAGCACTTGTGTTACGGATATCAGAAACAACAGTAGTATTTTACAAATATTTACTTAAATATTCAATATTAACACCCATACACAGAACAAACACAAGTATTTATCACACAATTGTTTGTCCTGGGTGGAGATCGAACCCACAACTCTTGCTACGTTATGTTAAGTTTGTTACTATATTAATTACTATCCACTATCTATATACTTCTTACTATATTTCAAAGAAGAAATCTGATTCCTACCAAGTATAACATAACGCTCGGAATCCCAGAAGCGGTAGGCAGAGTTGAGGTCACAAAAAAATTCTTGAACCACATTTATATTAGCAAAATTTTAATGTCGTTAGGTTGAAAATGTTGTATCCATTGGCTTGTCGCGATTATTAATACACCCTATACACCATTATTTGTTATTAACAATATGTTGCTGGTCGATGAATACAGTTAGCATATTCTTTTTAAGTACAAAATCAACATTTGTACATGTCGGATTGCTTTAATAGGCTAGTTGACTCAATATTTTTTTTATGTCCATAAGTTAGATTGTAGAAAAATATTGAATACGTATTTTGTCTTTATCTAATACTTGAAAAATGACAAAGATGCAGCGCTTCAAAGATCTGGAGCGGGCGCTTTTACGGCACTTGTTCCTAAAATCGACGATGAAGTGACAATACCTCCTAACTAATATTTTTTTAGAAATCGACTTTTTTAATGCAGTAGCCTTAAAATTCAATTTCGCGTGGACTATTATTTTTTTCTTGTTTGTTATCAAATAATAAAGTAATCCTGTAAACATAACATTATAAGTTATATGAAAGTCTTATGATCAAAACCTAAAAATTGGATAGATTTTTCATTATCCTGTAAAATAAGCATACCTACAGTTAGGAGGTATTGTCACTTCATCGTCAAAATTTTACGGATGTTGTGACGTCACGCAGACCTTTGACGCGCTCTATCTACGTCATTTTGGTTAACTGAACAAAAGAAAAAATACTTAAGCAATATTTTGCTGTAATCTCAATGATGATAATAAATAAAATTGTAATAATTAAAACCATACGCTATAATATACTATAAAAACCCGTGGCTCAGAAAACAAGATAAAACGTTAGCTGTCTCACTGGACTACGATACTGAAGCAAGTCCACCACCTTCCATGGCTAAGATTTGCCGCCTCGTTCGAAATCGGTTAAGAGGTTATATAATTTAACTAGCTGACCCGGTGAACTTCGTTCCGCCTAACAGTCAATGACACATAATCGGGTTAAATAAATTGAGATGTAAGCTATCTATCTCTCAAGTTGAATCAAACTGCATACGGTGTGCAAATTAGATTAAAACTCTGTTAAACAGTTTCGGAGTCCATCGCGGACAAACAACGTGACGCGTAATTTATATATATTATTTGACAGGCTCGATGGCGCATTGGGTAGTGACCCTGCCCCAAGCGCCAAGAGTTGTGGCTTCGATTCCCACCTAGGACAATCATTCGTATGATAAATATGTCTGTTTGTTCTGTGTCTGGGTGTTAATATCAGATATTTAAGTATATATTTGTAGTATCACTGTTGATTCTGATATCCGTAACACAAGTGCTTAAGCTACTTACCTCGGAGTCAGGTCGATGTATGTGATGTAGTCAGATATTTATTATTATTATTATATATTATTATAAAATATATAAAGAACCAACCTCTGCCAGTCTCATGGCTGGGTAGGCGTAGAACCCGTCAGTCCCAGCAGGTAGAAATTTGTCTAAAGTAATGATACTGTTATTGAAGTATCTTTTCATATGATTCTTTGTAATGACAGGTAATGCTAGAAGATTCGATGACCACATAATATTTATAGGTAGGGTCATGGGGGGCAGGTGCCTTAACGTGGTAACGATATTCACTTCCTCAAGCCTTTTACGCATTACCTGAGTTTCGTTACTTGTAAAGCCCAACCATAGAGTATACTCTTCGCCGTAGCCTTCGCTTACTAGTATCTCTGGATCTTTTGGAAGAATCGTGGTGAATCCAGGCTGCGGTGTCTCGATAACTGGAGAGAATGTAACTAGGCCAGTTATATCTAGAACAACCTTGTTAGCTTGTAATAACTTGTTTACAGGAATTTCGGTGAGTTCCTTGTAAATGTCTTCTGGACTCTGAAGTAAGCTGATTCCGGCAGCAAAGAAAAATAACGTGTTAACAAATGTTGTATAAGTAGGAGCATAGCTGCAGAAGCCGGCTATAGCATTGCCGCTGAGCGCCAGCACTCTAAAACAACAAGTTAGTAGTTAGCGTTATGCTCCATTATTGGTTATGATCTCTTAGACAGAGATCCTGGCTTAAGCAAGCTGCTGTTCGACCTCCGTAATCCTAAAGGAGCAGAAATCTACAGTTAATTGAATATGCAGGCTTCCTCACACTCGTTGGCTTTCAAGTGGATAGAAATAAATACTGTCGGTATGGAAAGATACCTATATACTCCACTTCCAAAAATTGCTTACCTATGTTGCCTACTTGTACATAGTCCTTTATCAATTCTATCGTTTCCATCAACGTTAGCGAACATGTTGTTTATCAGCAGATTTTGTCTACATTTGTATAACCTAGCATAAAGCATGTCTACCCGTCTATACATAAATTAAAATCATCTAAGAAAGATATAGGACTTACCTCTGGAAGAGGTTCAGCCCTTTTACTGCTGGTGAGATGGAAAGTGCGTGGGCCATAAGCGCACCGGCGCTTTGCCCTGCCAGGGTGACCTGCAAGGGAATCAACGATAATCATCATCTTTCTAGCGTTAGTCAAGATCTGCTTATGACTATGATCCAGGATTCAGCGAGTCTTGTAATTACATTGAAGTAACTGCCGACCTGCGACTGCGACCTTCGTAAGCCTTAGATAGGGGAACCAGACTATTTGGATCATGAGTCACACACATCGATAGTTGTTTGAGCGTGTGGGTTTAATTTTCTCTCACCGTCGAGCTGGTGGTATAAATATGTTAACAGATTTAGAAAAAAAATGTCGTACGTGGACGGATTTGAAGCCGCATTCCTCGGATATGAGGCGAGTGTCTTTATCATTGAGCAGTGGCAGCTCAATGATTTAGTATAAAATTACTTTAGTAAAAATACTTATTTCGATAAGTATTTTCATACTTGGCAGGGATTAATGCGTCTCTTGTTGGTATGGGACTCAAAAATAACTTACAAACGTACTACGTCCTAAATAATCAAATAGATTAAACGGAAAATCTTGAAAACGCCTACACAAATAAAAAGCCAATACGCCATAAGTCATCTTTGCTGATATACTAGGTAATGAACACAGTTGGCACATTATTTAATCTGAAAATCTAAAATGGGGCGACGAGACTATGTTATAAGATATTGATCGATTGAAAGCTCGTCATTGATGAAGATTGATCGATACAAGTACCAGTATCGATAGTACGTTATCATCAATCGATTATGTATCGACGTTTCAATATTATCGTCCGTTCTACAAGTACCTGCGAGGGATCCCCACCGAAGTTTTTTATGTTATTTTGTATCCACTTGAGGGCAAAGAGAGCGTCCCGAAGTCCGGCATTGCCTGGGATTTGTCTAGAATATAGGCTTAAGAACCCGAACACGTTTAGCCTGTAAATAAAAATGCGAATGATAAATTGGAATGCCCAAAACATTCAGTCGAATGGAGAACCTCCTCCTTTTTTTGAAGTCGGTTCCAAATAGACAGGCGGGGATACTGACCACTACACTACCGAAGATATGGGGGTAATTATGCCCCGACATTGAAGGCGTTACTGTGGCTTCATGCCCCAGAAGGGGGAGATTGACAAAATAGGGACAAGGGAATCTTAGAGACAATATGTAGAGAGCGAAGAGTCCACAGGACACGCAATATCCGCGCGCATCTTTCAGTTTTGGCCGGAAAGACAAGATCGTCGAAGGGGTGGTGGGGGGCTTGTCCAAAAAAGGCTAACTCGTTGCCTGCTACATACCTGTAATTGAAGGTAACCAATACGATTCCTTTACCAGCCATCAGGTACTCCGGCCCTCGAATATCAGAATCTCCTGAACCATATGAAAACGATCCGCCATGGATATGCACCAACACTGGTAGCAAAGGTTTCTTGGTGCCGCTTTCAGGGTCCGGCAGTAAAATCAATGGAATATGAACGTTGATGCGAAGGCAGTCTTCGTCCATAGACCTGGGCTGCATCAGGGGTCCAAAACAGACGTCTACTTGGGGACAGATGGGGCCGTGCTCTGTGGCGTCAAATATTTCCGTGAAATTGTCGGGCTTTTGAGGCTCCTGCAACATAGGAAAGACAGTCGATGCTTAGAAGTTATTATGTTCTAGATACTAACTAACTAACTAAACTTCACGCCACTTCCCTAGCGGGGTAGGCAGAGAAAACTGAACGCCATATGGCACGATCCCTACACACCTCACTTGCTTCTTCAACATTCATGATCCTATTCATTCATTATGTCCTAGATGTATGATCCTGGGTTTAGGGAGTCTGATTGTAAAAAAGGATCCAGGATCACGGTCCAAATACAATAGAAAATAAATAATAAATAAATAAATATCTAATCTAGATTAAGCACTTGTGCACGTTGTACGGATATCAGAATCAACAGTGGTATTACAAATATATACTTAAATATCGTATATTAACACCCAGACACAGATTAGTATCATCATATGAATATTTCGAATGTTTGTCCTGGGTGGGAATCGAACCCACAACACTTGGCGCATGGGGCAGGGTCACTACCGAATGCGCCATCCGGCCAGTCTAGAAGAAAAGAAGACGTATTCGTTATTTACAAGGAGTAACTACCGCCGTATCAGCCGAATCAATGACACGGGACCTCTGATCTTTAGGGACCCAAACCGAACCGATGTTGGCCATAAGAACCTGTAAGCGGTGAAAAGAACCTGTCGTGTCGTGTAGACCTAGATGTATCCTCCTACCCGATTGCGGTTACTGCGGCATTTCAACAAGGATTAGCCAACACGCAGGAGAAATTATGTTGCACAAATGTCAGCGCAATTACAGGTACACTCTCGCGCACTCTCTGTTTCTTCACTCTCATTGTCTGATGAGACGAACCCCACATGAGCGGAGAGAGGCTGGACGTCTGACCGTAGACACGTAGTAGTTTCAATATTGGAATACCCGTCCATAATTTTTTTGACCGACCAGGGATTTGATTTAAGGCCTAAACTACACCGCTGGTTAGTGATTAACATATTTGGATCCTTGGTATCAGTATTGTGCTTACCGCAAACCTGAGCTTTCCTCTAGGAGCTTTCGCGTACCGAATGCCGCGGAAGCTCGCGTAGTGCTCCCCGTCGGTGGCGTTCCTCCTCCTCCCGCAGACCACTCCTGACTCCGTGTTGGCCATCACCTCGCAGCCGTTTGGAAGGTCCACCGCTTCCGACCATACTGGAAAGTATTCCGCGGATAAGTCAGAATGCCAGGTCCGTTTGTTGAGAGTTAGCGATTGTTTATTGATAACGGAGCGATGGCTGTACACTTCTCTACCACGGTGTATAACCAGATTTATTTTCTTAGACCCTACCCCTTTTACGTGCTTATGTTTAAAGTTGGGAAGTTTAAAAAGAAGTGCATGAGGCAATAAAAATTATGAAACAAGTAATAGAATTGTATATTAAAATAGCAACAATATGTTAGTTGAAATTTGTTTTTTTAAGTTCAATATTGGGTCAGAATTGTATATTATAATAGCACTTCATTAACGGGATTGCTAAAAATATATTGCTAACGTATTTATATTTTTTTTGAAAAACACAAAAATGAAGATCCTGCGCAAAGTTCCGCGTGACGGCACTAGTTCCGTTTTTCCACTCCAGACCTTGGATGCGTTTACTGGATCTTTGTAATTTTTCAAGTAACAGGTAAAGCAAAAAAATTGTATTCAATTTATTTTTATTATATTATTTGATAATCTAACTTACGAACTAAAAAATATTTGACTCAACTAGCCTATTACAAGGTTTAGGCATTTTTGTATACATATTACGAATAGTAAAGAATTTAGTGACATTGTTAAGTCACCTAAGTTCACAATAGTAGACTTCCATGTTCATTGTCTGTTTGTCAAAACCGTGGTTCTATTCTGTTGTCAAGGTGACATTATATTGACTTGCAAATTAGCAGAGATTTTTGTAGCAGATTTTAGTTTTCTAATTACTTAAAACTAAATAACTTTACTTCAGATACGGATGATAATCTTTGTGCATAGATTAACTGTTAGCTTCGCAAGGAGCAGTGGTGGCTCAATGATAAGAACACTCTGTTCATATGCGAGAGGTGGCTGGCTGGGATTTATCAAGAATACTTATTAATTTATACCACCTGTCTAGCATTGTTAGGCGTCCGGATAAAGCCGGACATAGTTAGGCTTTTTGATTGCGTGTCCGGCCAAAATAAAAACTTTTGTTAGGCTTTTTACATTTCGCAAATGAGCGAGTGCCGAGCGTGGCCGAGCGCTGGCGAGTCAACTATCGGTCGCTCCCGCAGTCCGTCAATAATGTAGGTGTCCGGCTTTTTTACCTAAATGTCCAGCCAAAGTGGATGGTCTGTCCGGCTATTAGATTTGGCGACCTGGCAACCCTACACCTGTCAGGAGTAGGGATTGCAATCCAGCGGCATTTTTTTGCTGAATCCAACACAGTAATAACACTAGCTCGGTAGCTAGCACGGCTTCGTAAATCTTGAATCATGGTTTAAGATATAGCTAGCTAGGCGGGGATATGAATTCTTCTAGATAATGATGAAAAACCTATGAATGCGACACCTTTACGTTGGTAGTAGACATATTTTAGGACCACACCTTATATAAAAAAGAAGCAATAGAAAAAGGAGGTAACATTTTTTTTCCTTTTGCTGAGCAAACTTCCACGAGCCGTCACCCTCTGCTCGGGGAAACAGAGGGCGGTGTGTCGGACTCTAACCGCCAAAAAACCCAACGTGCCCTCCCGCGCAGTTCCGGGGCAGCCGGTATCCCCACTGCCGGGACTATACGGCAGCTCCTCCTTTGTGCGCATGCCGCTATTCGCGGCCTATCACGCACTGCGGTGGTCAATGTTATGCACCCCACGGTTGTTAGTCGTCGGATACACAACACTGAACACGCGCGCACGTCGAGATGTACTAGGCTACCCAACATGTCTCAACTACTCCGCCCTGGAAGCAGACGCCGGTCGTCCCCGCAACGAAACGCAACCCAGTGAGCCTCTGCCGAGGATAGGGAGACGGGCAATGTAACACCCAGCTGCTTCTCTTCTTCGGAAATTTTAGCCCGGCCGCAAGGAGCTGCGGCCGGTGCCGCGACTGCCTGTCAAGACACAAGTGGGGACCACTTTGGGGTTACTCTTGGCTTCAGCACTGGATAGTCCAGGTCTAGGGCGGTGTGATAAATCCAGGAGTGAATTCTTTCAAAACGCACTTGTTGGAAAAATTCTAAACATTTAAAAAAAGCTCTCGATATAGCACCATCGTTTTTTTATAGTCTACTTAATATACGATAGATAAAATTACTTACTTGCCAAAGACAAAAATACGTACACACAATATTTCATCTGTAGTAAAAGTTAAGTTCAAATGATGTGACATACTTGTGTGAGTAGTATTTATAATATATTTATACTATGCATATAGGGTTGGCGATCTAGCATCGATTTATTTAATGATATTTAAAGAAGCAATCGTCAAAGAACCGATTTACTTCTTTAGGTTTTATGTCTGAACATATTTAACATAAAAAGACTTTATGTTGAATTTGTATCTTAACTTATGTTAAAATATATGATCTTTGATATAAATCAATAAACAATACAATAACAAATAATTTAATTATATTCCTAGATAATACAAGCTGCTAGCATTTCCCCTTGCTGAATCGGGGTTTGCTTAGTTTTTTCCTATCATGATCAACATGGCGTTGTCCCGGCTGCATCTGTATACCGGAGCCCGGGGTCACCCCACACATCCACCGCAGCATTTTCATCTCCGCGATCAGCAACTCTTGCTTGTTCCGCTAAGTACTGGCCACGTTTCACTGCCATAGATAAGGGCAGGCCCTTCAACTTAACCGGCATATTAAAACCACAAATTACACCAGACACCTCGCGTCATTTAGCCCACGCTGCAGCTATGCGTGCCCTTTTTTTTACCCCTGGGAAATGCCTTACGCATACCACTCCACCCGGGGGGGTGAAGTGATTATGTGGGACTCTCCCCCCATGGTATAGGGGGGGCCTACCCATTAAAACCCAGGGGTGTTTCGCCGAATCGCATGGGGAGGGCATCTGGGAAAGCTACGCACACCAACGATCCCCTCCCACAGCGTTTGCCCCGTCCGGGCTCGACACAATTGCTCAGTTATCGAGCACTCCGACTAAGCGCCCCTGGAACACGAAAGGGCGCCTACATCTGGGAGCTCCCAGATGTAGGCGCCCTTTCGTGTTATAGCATAGCTATGCGTTCCCCTGACGTCACAGTCGATGTCATCGGACGCGTGGAATACAGATCCCAGGTATTTAAACTGGTCCGTGCGCTCGACTATTAAATTGCCTATGCGGACGGATGTGGGATTTGTATTATTGCAGGCCAGGTATTCCATCTTGGCCACATTTAGTTTCAGACCGCCATTCTCAAGCGGTCCCTCCCAAAAGCCCACGCGTCTTACTAGGCGACCCCTGTCCGAATCTGACAGCGCAATATCAGACACTCATGAGCAGCCATGGTGGCTGCTTATGAGTGTCTGTGAGGTTTTACACGACGTCTAATACTACGCTGAACAGAAACGGACTGAGGACGGACCCCTGGTGAACTCCAACGGTGATGGGAAAGGGATTGGTACCGCCAACAGCGGTTCGAACCACGGAGTCGGAATTGCGGTACATGTCTCGGATGATGTCAACATTAACCTCCGGGACACTTTTGGACCGCAGTGTCCACAAGACCATCTAACGAGGGACACAGTCGCAGGTCTTCTGCATGTTCAGAAACAGAAAATGCAGAGGCGTATTCTTCGTGCTGTATCCCTCCATGACGATCCTTAGGGCAAATACAGATTCCATGGTTCCGTATCCAGGGCGGAAGCCATATTGACAATCGGATGTAGGAGTCTACTACCCGCTCAAAGAGCTTCATGGTGTGGAACATGACCTTCATACCGCAATAGCTTCTACACTCTTGCACTCCCTCGAGATCCCTTCCCTTTGAAGACCGGAGTACTCAGTCTCCACTGGCGAGGGATCCGTCTGGTAAGAAATATGCAGTTATAAAGGTTTGTTAAGATACCCTTACCACGAGGACCCATCGCCTTTGCCATCGACCCATGCCTCGATAGGGACTCCGTCAGGACCGACAGCTTTCAGTTTTTTTTATGCGGCCAAGACACTTATCGACTTCTCCAGGCGTTACCGGTGGCACTAGTCTCAGATTGGGAGGCAGATCCGGAAAATATTTAATAAACTTCTTGAAAGTCTACTAGCATTACCTTCACATAAGTTCCAATTGTGCATTAAAGCGCTTTTAATGAGTAAGGGCTACTAAAAGATTGAAGGCTTTTTAAATGACAACTACATAATGAAGTGTTCACCTGCAATGTTGTTACCTAGTAAGTGTAGATTATTAATTATAAAATTGTAAATTTAGCATTTAAAAAAGAGTAACTTCGAGTTTCTTGCCGGTTTCTTCTCGATAGAGTCTATCTTCCGAACCGGTGGTAATGTTTTCTGTTCTGTTCATATTGACTTTTTATAAGTGCTTTTTTGAAGCCTATATTAATCAAGGGATTTTGAATTTCAATTTCAATTATAAATAATGGAAGTGTCACCAGTAAATACTTACATAACAACAGTTACCTACGATTTTTGGTGGTGTGTGTGTAATCGAACAACGCTGTGGGAGCGGTGGTAGCTCAATGGTAAGGACACGCACCTCTTAACCGAGAAATGTTGGTTCAAACCCAGGCACGTACCTCTGGATTTTTCAAATCTATGTATAAATACTTATACCACTAGCTCGACGGTGAGGGAAAACATCGTGATGAAACTTGCAAATTCAAACCACTTTAGATTTCTAACCATGATCCAAAAATTGTCTGGTTCCCCTATGTAAGGGTTACGAAGGTCAGATCGGCAGTCGCTTCAGTGTAATTACCAGACTCGCTACATCCTGGACCATGGTCTAAGCGGACCCCGTCTAAGCACGGTACTTATCGCTAGGAAGTATGTGATCGAACAACAAACATACGTATTTTTGAAATACATACCTACAACCCGTGCGAATTAACTGTGCACCTCGCGCTGTGACGTCATTTAACAAAGATGCTATCGCTACTGAGCGCTTGCGGCGAGTGCGCGGCACGCGCGGGGCAGCGGGAGAGGGGTCGCATTCCAGCGGAGTGCACAGTTGATTCGTACGGGTTGTTAGTACCTAACATACGTCTAGTCGAAATTATTAATACTTATCACCGCGACATTGCCGTCAACCCTACGAGCGATACGAAACTGACAAATCATTTTACCGTGAGGTGTCCCAAGCGGCACAGTGTAAAAGCAGCGAAGCACGTTTGTGATTAGGTTTACTTTGCGATTAGGTAATCCGAATGTTGGAAATGAAGGTAAGCGAGCAGTCGCAGTTATTTTGGACATTATTGTCGATAATTTTCAACCGACTTCCATAAAGGAGGAGGTTCTCAATTCGTCTGTATGTATATTTTTTTTTTTCATGAATGTTCACCGATATTTCTCACAATTATAGACGGATTTCAAATTTTTTTTTTGTTGGATTGAGTTCACTTCTGAGGTGGTCACATGATAAGGAAGCCAGGATCTGATGATGGCACCCCTGAGAAATCAATGGGAACCTTCGAAAATCGTAGGGGCGACTAGGAAGTTTGTAATTTTTTTCATTAAGTATTTTAAAGTACTACAATTTGATGAAGGTCTGGAGTCGATCTGATGATGGAAACCAAAAGACAGTCGAGGGAACTCCTCAACAATTTACAGCAGTTACCTTGTGTTTGGGGTCGATTAATTTGTATTGATGAGGACTTTACACCTTGATAGCGTGCGACTATCATTAGTGGTCTGATTACGAAGACGAAGAACAGTTAAGGGAACTCCTTAACGGTTTACAGTAGCTACTTAGTGTTTGGACTTAATTCGTTTATATTGATGAGAACTTTGCACCCGTTTAGGTCATAAGTGCCATTACAAGTCTGATGATGGAGACCATAGACAGTTGAGGGTATTCCTCATAGATTTACAGCAGTTCCCTTTTGTTGGGCTTACATCATACGGTTCAATATGTCAAAATTTTTAGTTCGTACAGGTTAGGTCTACCCATCACTCAAAATTGTAAAATATTTTTTTTTTTTACAAAAAAATAAACCTACTTCAAAAACGTAAAAAAAGCCCCGCAAAAAATGTTTATGAAAAAAACACTAGTAAGAATAGCTATATATAAATGTCCAAACACTAAAAAGTATAAAATAAATTCTTCTGACTGCTTCGTTGAAAGTAATTTAAATATCTATACTTATAATAAATCTGTAGAGAGGTCAATTCTGTACATGATATATATTTTCAAAATAACTATCAGGGGGTGATTAGTGATCGATACTGATGCCAAAAATGCAATCAGTAAAATTTTTGTCTGTCTGTCTGTCTGTCTGTATGTTCCTTATAAAAACTAAAACTACTCGACGGATTTTAACGAAACTTGGTACAATTATTCTTCATACTCCTGGGCAGGTTATAGTATAATTTTCATCACGCTACAATCAATAGGAGCAGAGTAGTGAAGGGAAATATTGGGAAAACGGGAGAAGTTACTCCATTTTTTAAGCTTCCGTCGCGTGTGCAGCCTTAATGGTTAAAGTTACATAGAAATCATGTATGACGAAAATAGTCTTTATAATATTAACCATAAACGCGGGTGACACCGCTGGCACAGCTAGTTTACAATAATCAGTTAGTTTTGGAGTCGGTGCCAGCCCGGGTAATTATATACGGTCATCATACTCGTCGTCAATTCGGAATTTCGCAATTTGTTGTTTCTTGGTGAAGGGTGGTAAAATAGGTTTTGAAGATACAGAATCAATACATAGAAGGTTATTAGATATTCATATTTTACATAACTAATTTGTATGAAATTGTTATTAGTAAGGTAATTTGTTATAAAGTGTCTACTTTCTTTTAGTTTGGCTGACCTTCGTAACCCTTAGGTGGGGGAACCAAAAAATTTTTGGCTCGTAGTTACACATCCATAGTTGTTGAAATGTGCCGGTTTCATCACGATGTTTTCACTTAGATAAATACACAGTACAATTCTCAATCATTTAGAAGCAGACCACACACGCAAACACAGAAAAAAATATATACAGTCAATTAAATAAAAAAATTAAGGTGCAGTGCTGGTGATTTAATTCACAATTGGGACGTTGACACTATTTATATTTAATTTTGAAATATCAATGCCGTAAAAGAAAGTACCGTAGTATGTTGTAAAACCATTTTGATTTTGAATTAAACTGAGTCTACGATTTAAAATTTTACAAAACCTGCTTAATATTTAGTCAGTTGACTATACGAACAAGTGACGTCATAAACTCACAAGCTCATACAAAATCTATTAAGTGATTGCGTTTTGACATCTTTTAAAAAGTGTCTCAATTCACTTGCCAGTCAACATCCCTATTACAACAGCAGAACTAGGTATTTGAATTAATTCATAAATCTTTATCCAAGATCATGTCGTCTTGGTGTCAGCTGTTGCAGACGGAAAGTGTTTGGCAGCAGGAGTCAAAAATTATTTGGCATTTTGCTAGTACTAAATCCGTCCAAGAAGGTATTTCCAATAAAACACATAATGCTTTTCTCCATATTCTACTGTATTTGAATACAAAAAAAATATATTGACATCGACTCAACTAGCTTGACGTAACGATCGCAACGATAGGGTGATGCTCTCAGGTCGTATTGGCGCGCTCGCTGAACATCGGATTTTCTATTTGCACTCGACTGAGTCAGAAGTTAAGGTCATATTGATAAATAGAAGCGCCCCGCGGTTTTCCCGTTCCCATAAGATTACGGGAATAAAATATAGCCTATGTTAATCGCTGATAAAGTAGCTTTCCATTGGTGTAACACTTTATCAAATCGGTCCAGTAGTTTCGGAGCCTATTCAATGCAAACAAATAATCAAATCTTTCCTCTTTATAATGTTAGTATGATTAGTATGAGTATCACCATCGACTCGGCCAGGGCCACCACAAAACTTCTGTTATCGAACTCCAACAACAATACTGCTTTTTAAAGCTAAGAAGCTTTGCAAAATCTGTCGCTTATTCTTGCCAATTTTTCCGAATTAGAAAGGCCGTTCACCCTACAGCCCCTCCACAGTCGGATCTCTCTGCTATTCATTGCCCATCGTCATCAATTTTCTTTAGAGGGGATTATTTGTTAAAAAAAAATGGAATGGCACTTTTTACCCCCATCCGCATCTTCGATGGGGAACGGTTGATACGCTCTGTTAAATCTAGTTTAAATTTACACTTTTGGAGAGATTTAAGAACCTGTCTTTGCAACTGAAACCGAAACTGAATAACGAAAAATTGTAATATGGGTTCGATGGTTAAGCCAGGTTATAAATATACTAATTGAATTAATTTATGATATCGGTGTTCGATATTGATAGTTTTATATTCCTCGTGCAAGCAAGCTCATTTCATCGAAGTATTTTTTCATATCTTTCATGTACGGAGTCAGCGGCTGATAGTCGAATTGTTGGGGAATGCTGATGTTTTGAAAGGAAAGACTCTTGTCAGTAGGCGGCCATTGTGATGCTTGACTCTGAGGAACAGGAGACCTGTAATATAACAATTTGATGAGTTGGATTACTTACTATATTGAATGTTGATTGCCCGCCTGACCTACACGCAATATCCGCGCGCATCTCTCAGATTCGGCCAGAAAGACAAGATCGTCGAAGTGGCCATGGGAGGTGGTGGGCTTGCCCGCCTGCCCTCTGTCATGCAGGGCATTCAGACCAGTAAATCGAGTTATTCGTTCATAGTTATCTGAATCTACAGGTTTCTTTGCATGACCGAGCTACTATAAACAAACATAGAGTGGTCCAGAGACACGTGTCCAGGATTGTACTGGTACCTCGATTGTAGCAGCGGTAGAAATATTGTCATATATGAAGTGTGTGTTAGACATACGCCTGATATATAGCACACCGAACATCTATTAAAAGAGGCCTCATATACAATTGAGCTTTCACTGCAATAGGGATGAAGACTGGATCAAAAAACTATTTTTCTTTGAAGTCCGTCAGTTAGGTTATACAAAAATACAAGGCATATATTTTTTGCTTTATCAAGTTGACAAAAAATTACAAAGATTAAGTGCATCAAAGTTTTGGAGCGGGGGCTCGTGACGTCACTTTCAATTAAAAATTTTACCTAGGTGTGACGTCACGCGGAACTTGAATGTACTGTATCCTTGTCAGTGTTTGTTTGACAAATCAGTTTATCTGACATAAAAAGAAAAGGTAGACTAAACATAATTTTTAATCGCCTCGCTTATTGTGTATGATATTAATCGACAAAGACACACACCCAGATCTGACGTATTCAGAAACGAAATCGGTCATCCACGCCTTCATTCTGGAGTCGTCGCTATCCTGCGTCAGCTCGTTGGTGACCATAGGCCCGAGGACGGAATTGACCCGGTAGAAGTACGTGATGTCTTCCACGTGGCTCGCACCAAACCAACTCCCTAAAGCCTTGACAGCACTGCGCTCACTGAAGTATCCAAATTGTGAGATATATGTGGGCTGAGCGCCTACATTTAATCGTTTCTGGAAAACAGATTAAATTGCTAAATAACCAACTAAACATCACGCCACACCTATGTATACTGTAAAAGTACTCATTACATAAGTACCAAAATATTTAATATATTACCATCTTATATGAAAGTATTAAATTTACCTAAATTTAAAATTGAGCTTAAGAAATGGTTGACAGTAAACGTTTTCTACAACCTAAATGAATATTTTGGTACTAACAATTTTATTTAAACTAATTGATTTAACATTTATATTGCACACCCGGTATGGGTAACTGTTGAAACTTATATAAATTATATGTAATCACCTTTTGTAACACAGTTTCTGGCAATAAAAAACATTATATTCTATTCTACCCTAGCGGGGTAGGCAGAGAGATTGAATTGCTATGGTTTATAAGGGCATTTAAACTCCCATAAAATATTTTAAAGAAGAAATCTTAGGATAGGCAGAGTTGACTTCTTAAATCACAATTAGCCAGGAATAGAATGTAGTTGGGTTAGATGGAAAATAGTGACACAGTGACCAACCCAACAACACTTAAATTTTAATGATGTGAGTGCAAGTCGATCAACTCTGTTAGCACATTATTTTTTAGTTCCAGATCAAAATGGGAAACAGACTGTTGGCGGATTGCTTCAATCAAAGTGTTAAATCCAATGACATTACTCATAATTTCAATGTTAAAACATTCAGTCTACCTCCTTACTCAGAGCTAGTATTGGGGCAGAGTTAGGAATTTTGCGGTTTTTAACACGTGGCTCGGAAAGGATGTTAAGCCGTGGCATTAGTGCCCCAACGGTTTGCCTTTTTTCCAGTCATATCGGGTAGCCGTCCCTCCGGACTATGAGAGTGAAGACACAGAGTGCACATGTGTCGATATATCTGCTGCGTAGTTGACTGGTTAGTGAAGACTGAAGACGATCGTTTTGGAGGTTGGTGCCGTGACCAAAATTGATAAGAAAGATATATAATGTAGTTATGCCCGCGGTTTCATCCGCGTTTATGGCCAATGTTAACCTTTCTCGATAAATTTACTTTAGAACACAAAAATATTTTTCCATTACCCGTAGTTCCTGAGATTACCGCGTTCAAGCTAACAAACAAATAAACTCTTCAGCTTTATATTTAAGAAAGGATAAAGTAATAATAATTGATAACCAACCTCTGCTAATCTCATAGCCGGGTAATGGCAATACTCGTCAGTCCCAGCGGGCAGAAATTTGTCCATAGTAATAAGAGTGTTATTGAAATATCTATTTATATGTTGCGCAGTGATGATTGGTAACGCCAGGAGATTCGACGCCCAGACAATATTCATTGGGAGCGTCAAGGAAGGCAGCAGCCTCAACGTTGTAATGATATTCACGTCTTCCAACCTTTTGCGCAATATTTGTGTTTCGTTACTTGTGGAGCTCAACCAGAGAGTGTATTCTTTGCCGTATCCTTTGCTTATAAGTGCCTCTGGGTCGTTTGGGATAATAGTGGTGAATCCCGGTTGTGGTGTTTCGATAACAGGAGAGAATGAAACTATCCCAGTTATTCTTAAAATAAACTTGTTAGCTTGTAATAATTTTTCTACAGGAATTTCGATAAGATCCTTGTAAATGTCTTCTGGACTCTGGCGTGTGCTAATACCGACAGTATTAAAGAATAAAGTGTTAACAAATGTTGTGTAAGCAGGAGTATAGCTGTAGAAGCCGCTTATAGCATTGCCGCTGAGCCCCAGCACCCTGAAACAGTAAATGGATTTTTATACAACAAAAGTAAGTCATAGTAACGTCACTATATAGCTTAAGTGCGAAACTTAAGAGATATAACTCGGTATGCCGACCCCTTGAAGATTGCACGGAAGATTCACAGCACCCGGGTCATAACAGAGACAAGAATGACGAGCATTCTATGTTCCTTCCCGGTGAATCTTTAGCACGGGTGGCTGCTCTGACCTTCGTAATTCTTAAGGAGGGAAACAGCACAAATTAGGCCACTGTTTTAAAGGCATAGTTCTTTGCATGTGCAGGTTTCTGTAAGTTATTTTCTTTACGTTTGGAACAAATATCTATTTAGATTTGAACAGTCTCACATTTTTAACAAACCCCCCTCATAAGCAGAGCGTGACCTTAACATACAGCTATTTAAGAGAACGTGAGATTTACCTCTGGAAGAGGTGCTGCCCTTTAACTGCTGAAGAGATGGAGAGTATGTGGGCCATGGCTCCACCAGCGCTATGCCCTCCGAGAGTGACCTGCAATCAGTGATTAGCAATATATTTCCATATTCGATAAATGTCGATATCTCAAAAAATATTGAATATCGTTCGTCCAATGATGGTCTGAAGCTCATTTAAGCATGTCGTAAAAGGCGGTTAGTTATTGCATTTGCGTATGTGCGTGCAGGCTGCAAGCTAGCGACCTTTTTCACAATTTTCCATCTAACCCAACTCAAATAAATTTTTGTCTATGTGTGGTCTAAGGATCATGTAACTCTTAATATAATTGCTCATCTCATACCTGCGAGGGGTCTCCACCGAAATTCTTGATATTGTTTTGGACCCACTTTAGGGCGAAGAGAGCGTCGCGCAGTCCAGCATTGCCCGGGATTTCTTTGGAATGGAGGCTGAAGAACCCGAATATGTTTAGCCTGTAAGTTTCATAAAGAGTATGGTTATTAATATTAATAATATGGTTTTCTAAAAATTAATTTAAGTTTGATTAGATGAATAAAAGTTACAAAGCAGTGAGAATTGGTCAGCTAGTTGACCACATTATCATAAACCCAACCCCAGAATAAACACCAGTCACCTATTACGACATACTAATTAAGAAAAATGTGCGAAATAATAAAACAAATAATACCTGTAATTGAAGGTAACAAATACAATTCCTTTTCCAGCCATCAGATACTCCGGGCCGCGAATATCAGAATCTCCTGAACCATATGAAAAAGATCCGCCATGGATATACACAAATACGGGCAGCAAAGGTTTCTTGGCACCGCCTTCAGAGTCAGGGAGTGAATTCAATGGAGTATTGATATTAATACGAAGGCAGTCCTCGTCCATAGACCTGGGCTGCAGGAGGGGTCTGTAAAAGACATCTACTTGGGGACAGACGGGGCCATGCTCTGTAGCATCAAATATGCCCGTAAAATTTTCAGACTTTTGAGGCTCCTGTAAACATAAGAAAGAAACTGCTTATTGGTCAACTGTTAGCTTGCGCCTCCTCAAAACTAAGAGGTTTAAAATTCCGGATTTGGCCAAAAGCATATGGCAAGGTATGTCATATCGAAGTTACTACGTGCCAGTCTATTGTCAGGAAGTTGGTGGTTTATCAGCCCTGTACCTCGGAATGCATGTTGAGGCGTTGGTGCTGCGTCTGACCTCTCACCGGTCATGTCGGGTGGCTGTCTCAGCAGATTATGAGAGTGAAGGAGCAGAGAGTGCACCTGTGTTTGCGTAGATACTTGTGACGCCGTGACGCAAATTGGTTAGGAGGATATATTGAACATAAGAAAACTGATGTGCACTGATGCGTATGTGTTAGTCTAAGAAGCCATAAGACTGTCAAATTTATAGTTCCAAAAAGCGTGGTAATAGATAACGTTATTTGAGTTTGCATAAATGCTATACAGTCACAGCAAGCTGACGAAATTATTCTCGCCACTTAGTATGTATGTACTAATAGTCGAACAATTCGGTGACACCCCCAACCCTATGTGAGTCGATGACAGCGGCGCATCACTAGTTTGACAGTTCCTTTTCCGCCACGCACTCGAACGTCTTGCTATGTGTTATTATTGGATTTTAATAAAAGTTATCTTATTTCGAGAGAGTTCAGTATTTTAGTCTAACAGTACCCAAACAAATATTTGTTGTTGTGCTTACCGCGAACCTAAGCTTCCCTTTGGGAGCTTTCGCGTACCGAATGCCGCGGAAGCTCGCGTAGAACCCCCCGTCGGTAGCGTTCCTCCTCCTCCCGCAGACCACTCCTGACTCCGTGGTGGCCGTCACCTCGCAGCCGTTTGGAAGGTCCACCCCTTCCAACCTAACTGGAAAATATTTCACGGAAGAGTCAGAAAAATATTCGAGTTAACTAGCCTAATACAAGGATTATTGTGTTTTGTGTACATATTACGGACAGTGATAATTAAGCATTGTATAAAAGTCTCCAACGGGCACAATTTTATTTTTATATTTATTTATGTACTAAGTTAGCTGTTCCGGCGAACTTCGTATCGCCCAGTAAATGAAAATTGACACTGATTTGTCGATTGACATTGACAGATTAACATTGACAGATACGAATCCCACCGTTTTATATGAGAAAATACTTTTGCTTTTATTTTGTTTTATCGTAAATTTTTCAATGTTTTTAATAGTTATTCTGTTATTCTGGACGAAGACAAATCCAACAAATCAAAAACAACGTAAATCGGTTCAGCCGTTCTCGACTTATAAGTGGTGTAACAAACACGACTTTGTTTTATTTAAATATATATAAGATCACGGTCACATAGTATACATAGTTGTTACAATGTAAATTGAATTTAGTAAACACGTGGCACTATTAGTGAAATTAAAATGCTAACTAATTTACATAAAGGTAAGAATAGAGATAGATACATAATATTTGCTTTAAATGATAATTTAAATCTGCAAAAAAACTCATTTAAATTATAGTTAGGTTCATTTTTAGGACGGTTTTGTTTGTCAGTTTGTCAAAACCGTGGTCCTATTGTCATTATGATAATCTGCTACCACAGTCTACTAATTTGCAAGTCAATATCATAATATTGATTTGCAAATTAGCACAGATTGTTGCAACAGATCTTATTTTTCAAGTTAAAACTAAATAACTTTACTTCAGATACGGATGATAATCTTTGTGCAAAGACTAACTGTTAGCTTCGCAAGGAGCAGTGGTGGCTCAATGATAAGAACACTCGGTTCATATGCGAGAGGTGCCAGGCTGGGATTTATCAAGAATACTTATTGATTTATACCACCTGTCAGGAGTAAGGATTGTAATCCAGGGGCATTTTTTGCTGAATCCAACACAGTCATGACGCTGGTTCAAGCAGAAATAGCCAGATTGCTTAATCCAGCTTTCTAATCTCTATTAGGGATTGTAATCCAGCGCCATTGAACCAGCACATGTCTCTGATAGCTGTCTAGCACAGCTTAAATTATGACGGGCCCAGCTGGATTCAACATTGCAATCCCTACTCAGGAGAGAATGAGAATATAGTGAAATCTGTATATTCACATAACAATAAACGTGTTTTCAATAATCCAAATTGATTTATCTGTCCCTGTACAATATAATTACCAAACTTCGTAAATCTTGAATCATGTTCTAAGACATGGTCTAGGCGGGGATATGAGTTGTTCTAGCTAGATAATGATGAAAAACCTATGAATAGCATTCATAAAATTGCAATGCGACACCTTTGCGATGGTACTTGGCATTAGAGATATTTAGGGACCCCACCATCATCATCTTCCTAGCGTTATGTCATGTGCTTAGACGGGGTCCGCTTAGACCACGGTCCAGGATTTAGCGAGTCTGGTAATTACATTGAAGCGACTGTCGATCTGACCTTCGTAACCCGTAAGATAGGGGAACCAGACAATTTATCGATCATGGTTACAAATCCATAGTTATTTGAATTTGCAGGTTTCATCACGATGTTTTCCCTCATCGTCGAGCTAGTGGTATAAATACGTACATAGATTTGAAAAATCCAGTGATACGTACACGGGGTTTGAATCCGCACTCCTCGGTTATGAGGCACGTGTCCTTACCATTGAGCTACCACCGCTCCTTTTTCTTATATAGAGAAAAAGCAATAGAAAATGCGGTAACATTTAAAAAATGCACATAATTATGTTGGATATAACTTTCATAAAATATGCATACTTAACTCTACTGACTAAATAAAAAATGTAAGAATTGGTATATTATTTATTTAAACAGATCGGGTTCTATAGATATAGGTACCGTTCAAGGATGCGTTCTAGGTCCCTTTTTTATTTAAGATAACACAATATAACATCACGCCCGTAATCCCCGAAGGGGTAGGCAGAGTCAAAGGGGCAGTAGTCCCCTTTAACCACATTGAGCCAAAAATAAAACTGGGCTGGGTTAGATGGAAAATTGTAAAAAAGTATTGACAAGTGGCTAGCTCGTCGCCTACACAATCACACACCCAAAACCCGATATACCATTGATCGCCTTTTACGACATGCTAGGCAAGAAACACAGTTGGCATATTCTTTTATAGTCCCAGACCAACACGGGACAATGGGCTGGGTTAGATGGAAAATTGTAAAAAAGTATTGACAAGTAGCTACCTCGTTGCCTACACAATCTCATACCCAAAACCCCATATACCATTAGTCGCCTTTTACGACATGCTAGGCAAGAAACACAGTTGTCAAATTATTTTATAGTCCTAGACCAACACGGGACAAATTATTATATAAGGTAAGATAAGATAATAATTAATTGCATAAAGAGTGGTACTTGGTGGACATTAGAGTATCTTACTATTTACCTTATATATATATATTTTACCTTATATAAAACGGCATGCAATAGTCATTGAGACGTTAAATAACAGGTCAAGTACCTAATAACAAAATTAACAAAACTAACACTGCATCATCAGCCCTGGATGATCCAGGTCCAGGGTGATGTGACAATGAGACAAATCCAGGAGTGAATTCTTTCAAACGCAATTATTGGAAAAATGGTAAACATTTATAAAAAAAAACACTCGATATAGCACCATCGTTTTTTTATAGTCCGCTTAATATACGAGTATTAAGATAGATAAAATTACTTACTTGCCAAAGACAAAAATATGTACACACAATAATTCATCTGTAGTAAAAGTTAAGTTCAAATGATGTGACATACTTATGTGAATAGCATTTATAATATATTTATACTATGAACAGGGTTGGCGATCTAGCATCGATTTATTTAATGATATTCAATAAGTAATCGACAAAGAATCGATTTACTTTTTCTGGTTCTAAGTCTGAACGTATTAGACATAAAATGATCTGTCACTTTTTGTTGAATTTGTATCTTAACTTATGTTAAAATATATGATCTTTGATATAAATCAATAAACAATACAATAACAAATAATTTAATTATATTCCTAGATAATACAAGCTGCTAGCATTTCCCCTTGCTGAATCGGGGTTTGCTTAGTTTTTTCCTATCATGATCAACATGGCGTTGTCCCGGCTGCATCTGTGTACCGGAGCCCGGGGTCACCCCACACATCCACCGCAGCATTTTCATCTCCGCGATCAGCAACTCTTGCTTGTTCCGCTAAGTACTGGCCACGTTTCACTGCCATAGATAAGGGCAGGCCCTTCAACTTAACCGGCATATTAAAACCACAAATGACACCAGACACCTCGCGTCATTTAGCCCACGCTGCAGCTATGCGTGCCCTTTTTTTTTATCCCTGGGAAATGCCTTACGCATACCACTCCACCCGGGGGGGTGAAGTGATTATGTGGGACTCTCCCCCCATGGTATAGGGGGGGCCTACCCATTAAAACCCAGGGGTGTTTCGCCGAATCGCATGGGGAGGGCATCTGGGAAAGCTACGCACACCAACGATCCCCTCCCACAGCGTTTGCCCCGTCCGGGCTCGACACAATTGCTCAGTTATCGAGCACTCCGACTAAGCGCCCCTGGAACACGAAAGGGCGCCTACATCTGGGAGCTATGCGTTCCCCTGACGTCACAATCGATGTCATCGGACGCGTGGAATACAGATCCCAGGTATTTAAACTGGTCCGTGCGCTCGACTATTAAATTGCCTATGCGGACGGATGTGGGATCTGTATTATTGCAGGCCAGGTATTACGTTTTTGCTACATTGAGTTTTATACCGCCGTTCTCAAGCGAGCCCTTCAAAGAGTTCACGCGTCTTACCAGACGACCCCGTCCGAATCTGCCAGCGCAATATCGTCGGCATACATAAGCAGCCATGGGGGCTGCTCATGAGTGTCTGTGACATTTTATAAACATAACATAACATAACATGACGCCCATAATCCCCGAAGGGGCAGCATGCCCCTTCGGGGATTATGGGCATGGAGGATTACGGGGATTATATGCATGCCCCTTCAACCACATTCAGCCAAAAATAAAGCCGGGCTGAGATTTAAAATTGTGAAAAAGCAGTGACAAGGGGCCAGGGCTAACTTGTCGCCTACACAAGCACACATCTAAAACCTAGTCGCCTTTTACGACATGCTAGACAAGAAAATGGGACTTGTTTCTTCTCGATAAAGTCTACCTTCCGAACCGGTGGTAATGTTTTCTTTTCTGAACATATTGACTATTTATAAGTGTTTTTTTGAAGGCTATATAAATAAAGAGACTTTGAATATGAATTTCAATTACAATTAAGCGAAGTAGGTATCATCAAGACATACTTACATAACAACAGCTACCTACAATTTTTGATAGCTTGTATGTTTGATCGGTCATCAACAAACAAACCACGAAAACATATACGTATTTTTGTCATACATACCTTCCTAACATACGTCTAGTCAAAACAATTCATTATAAGTAATGATAATAGTAAATAATAGTGATAAGTCACCGCGTCATATTGCAGTTAACCGCGCAACGAGCGGTGGTACCTCAATGGTAAAGACACGCCTCTTAACCGAGGAGTGCGGGTTCAAACCCGGGCACGTACCAATGGATTTTTAAAAATCTATGTACGTATTTATACCACTTGCTCGACGGTGAAGGAAAACATTGTGATGAAAGCTGCAAATTCAACTAACTTTGGATTTGTAACCATGATCTAAAAATTGTCTGGTTCCCCTATCTTAGGGTTACGAAGGTCAGATCGGCAGTCGCTTCAATGTAATTACCAGACTCGCTAAATCCTGGATCGTGGTCTAAGCGGACCCCGTCTAAGCACGGAACATAACGCTAGGAAGATGATGATATTGCAGTCAACCCTACGAACGATAAGAAACTGACTAAACATTTTACCGTGAGGTAAAAGGTCAAAGCAGTACAGCGCGTTTGTGATTAGGTATACTTTTGTACTAGACTTAGTATATAAATATCTATACTTATAATAAATCTGTAGAGAGGTCAATTCTGTACATGAAATATATTTTCAAAATAACTATCAGGGGGTGTTAGTGATCGATACTGATGCCAAAAATGCAATCAGTAAAATTTTTGTCTGTCTGTCTGTATGTTCCTTATAGAAACAAAAACTACTCGACGGATTTTAACGAAACTTGGTACAATTATTCTTCATACTCCTGGGCAGGTTATAGTATACTTTTCATCTCGCTACAATCAATAGGAGCAGAGTAGTGAAGCGAAATGTTGGGAAACGGGAGAAGTTACTCCATTTTTTAAGCTTCCGTCGCGTGTGCAGCCTTAATGGTTAAAGTTACATAGAAATCATGTATGACGGAAATAGTCTTTATAATATTAACCATAAACGCGGGTGACACCGCTGGCACAGCTAGTAGTATAATATAATATGCATCAGTGAACAGGATCTGTCGCAAAATGTACCCTTACACCAGGTGCCCACGATACAGGACTTTCCTAGAATGGGAAATACAGCTTTTGATCTCCTGTATTGCCCCTTCTGATTTACTTTTATTTAAGTCAAAACAAACGACTGTACCTAATTTTGAGAAACGCATATTTATGTTAAGTTAAGAAATTATATGTAGTTGGTAGCAAATTAATGTTTAATAATGTGTTTGTATTTGTACTTTCACGTAATCCGACCGTTGAAAGTGTTAGGTTAGCGAGCAGGCGAAAAGTTATTTTGGACCTTATTGTCGCGAAGCGAAGACTGATAATTTTATTGAAATGGCGTTGTAAGTGATTTCTCTGTCTGTTACTATCGAGTGCGACCGCGACTGTTACTGAGTAAACACCGTATTCCGTATTACTCCGTGAAATTCACTCTAAAACGAGTAGTAGGTACCTATTTAATCCCAGTTAATGCTTCGAGTACCGAGATTCCAGACACAATGGACTAGATGACTAAAAAATTCTGTTTAGTCCGTCAGTCCGATTATAAAAAAATATTGAACACGTATTTTTTTATTTATTTGTCAAACAAAAATTGACGAAGATACAATGCATTCAAGTTGCGCGTGACGTCACGCTTTCGTACAATGTGTACTAAATAGTGACGTCGCAAGCCCCCACTCCAAAACTTTAATGCTCTTTATATTTGTGATCTTTTGTTAATTTAATAAAGCGAAAAATATGTGTCTAGTATTTTTGTAAAATCTAACTGACGGACTAAATAGAATTATAGTTTTTTAATGCAGTCATCATCCCTATTGATTTTCAATTGTTATTATAATAATAATAATAATATCTCAGTTTATTTCAGACTTTAGTCCATTGGGTTAGTAAACAAAAGTGCTTAACTTAGTGTTAGTAACACATTTCACAAAAATAAAATAAAATAAAATAAAAATATTGCCATTCAATGTCGCTCAATCCCATTTGAGATTGAGCAACATTGACATAAGCACAGTCCAGCCTACTTGCGATCATGCTCAGGATGCTGTTGGCACTCGCCCGCACTCTACGCACCAGGGACGCGCATCGTTTACGCATCGTGGTATAAAAACAGTCAACGCGGTTTTCGGCGAACATCCCTGATGCACTACAGCGTCTTGGTAGCCCCATCAACACCCTAAAAGCATTATTGTATTGAACTCGAAGGGCGCTGTACGTTGTTTTGCTGTACTGAGCCCACAGGCTGCAGGTATAAAATGAGGTGCAATATGCTCTAAAAAGAGTAACTTTAACTTTTGGAGAACATCGAGGAAACCTGCGAGCTATCATGTTCGCCCTCATCGCCAGCGCCCTTCGCTCCCTCTCAATATCATCATCATTATTTATTTCATCATCGTTATGGACCGGATATCGCGACGACGGGACGTCAAAGGTTAATAGCCCAATCTAGTGCCGCAATTAGTTTTTTCGGGAAAGTGTAAGACAATGACAAAAAATACTTTAAAAATGATTGCGTCCATGACCTACCTCAATAAATGTGCGTTTATTCGGTCCCAAACTCTGAGTACTGGAACCAAAGGAGATGTCATACATACAAAAAATTGAAACCCAATTTGAGTGAGAAACAAAAATGGCGCCTTTGCGTAGTGTCATTCTACTTTATTTATTTACATACTCTAAGTCTCTGAACAATTTATTTATGACGATATTTCTGAATATTACAAGTTAGATTGAGTTATAATCACAAATTTTATCAATATTCGAACAATACACTGCAAATTTCACTGACATTGACAACTTAAAGCGTGAAACCAAAATGGTAAGTCGGCTTTAATCATTTCTTTTTTAGGCATTTCTATGACGTCACCTGATGATGTTACCGAAACAGTTAAATTAAATATATTGTTCTCTTTTTACGTGCAGTATTGTAGGCTTGTTTAAAAAAAGATAGATAGAGGTTTATGAATACAATATCGATTTTAATCATATTTGTATGGCAGATTGTTTGTATAGAGTAATATGTCGTCTCCATTGGTTTCACTACTCAGAGGTCCCAAACGCGTGCTACAACTGTTTGCCTTACGGAAACACCCGAAGACACACGAACATACGAGGAGCGACGCCGTGCTACGAACTTCGCTACGGCACAGGCTACGGACGAGCTACAAGCCTCAAGCCACACCTACTCATCGTAACGCTCAAAAAGTCCGCTACGGCTTTTCACTGCGTGTACTGCGAGCGTTTAAAGAACAAAATCATCATCGTTATGTCCCATGCTTAGACGGGGTCCGCTTAGACCATGATTCAGGATTTAGTGAGTCTGGTAATTACATTGCGACGTCAGATCTGACCTTCGTCATCCTAAGATAGGGGAACTAGACAATTTTTGGATCATGGTTACAAATTCAAAGTAGTTTGAATTTGCAGGTTTCATTACGATGTTTTCCCTCACCGTCGTGCTAGTGGTATAAATACGTATATACATTTAAAAAATCTAGAGGTGCGTGCTCGGGTTTGAACCAGCACTTATCGGTTAAGAGGCGCGTGTCCTACCATTAAGCTACCACAGCTCAGAATAAGGAACAAAATAATTTCTTAAATATGAATTGTCTGACCTGCAATAAAGTCGCCCGACCCAGAGGTACAGCTGAGATTCTCTGCATGCAAGGCATGCTACCACTGCAAATGTTGTAAAATATCCTCGCCAGAGAGACACTGAAAATGCCAATCCTGCACCCGAATCACGCGTCACAAAGAGGACAACACTCTAGTTCACAAACATCTCCCGCCACTATCGGCTGTGGGTTAAAAGAACATGTCATGTGATGAGGTTCTGGGGACCTCCGTTGAGGACGTAAATTTCGACAGGCCCGTTGGTCGAGTGGTCAGAGATCCTGGCCACGAAACCGAGGGTCGCGGGTTCGAATCCCGCTAGGGGCAAATGTTTCGTGTGATGAACGTGGACATTTGTACTCGAGTCATGGATGTTTATAAACGTAATTAAGTATGTCTATCCGTTCACCTAGTATCCATAGCACAAGCATTAGCTTAGTTTGGAACTAGGGAATTGGTGTGCCAGTCTGGAGAATTTATTTATTTATTATTTATTTAAATGTCGCTCAGGTAGATAAATTATCTGCCACTCCAAACTCTTTTTCATCCATCGCGGCAATAACTTACGACCAGTTTAGTGTACTACTGGACTGTAAACTGTCCAAAATAAGCACAGAAATAAGGGAAGATATCAACCACCTCCGTAAATGATTCGACGGCCTAAACAGTGACTGCGTTCGCCGAATAAAGTCTCTTGAGCGCGTAGAAAAAGAAAATGCTGTCCTCAAAGCTACAGTTGCTGACCTGCAATCAAAACTCAACAGGCAATCTCAGCTGGCCTTAGAAAACAAGCTGGAAATATCAGGTCTGAAAGAAACACCCAATGAGGACCCCACACACCTGATATTGACCGTCGCTGCAAAGATAGGGGTAGAACTTCAGGACGTAAATGTGTCACGCATCCCGGGTCGGACCAAAAAACCGAAGGAATAAGCGAGTATAAACGGAAGCCAAGTACTTCCGCGTCCAATGATGATCGCTTTTACCTGTCGAATTAAACGTGATGAAGTTTTAAACAGGCGAAAACTAGAAGAAACCTAAAAAGCAAAGACATCCATGGACCTCAGAATCCAATCCACGTGAAAGAACGCCTTACTCCAGAAAATCGTGATTATGAACAATGAAGCAATTAATGTAGTTAACTCAACTGTATTTCTTGGAATCACCTAAATTGCAATGGGGTTCCCACATTGCGGCCTTTGCAGGAAGACTTAGTTCGGTGGCATACGCAGTCGGGTAAATAAGACAGTTAACTGATGTTGAAACAGCAAGATTGGTGTATTTCAGTTATTTTCATAGCGTAATGTCATATGGTCTGCTGCTATGGGGATCTGCGGCTAATATACAAACGATTTTTGTATTGCAGAAAAGGGCCGTTAGAGCCATATACGGCCTTATATTATATACGACGTGACTCTCTTAGAGATTTTTTTAAAGAAATTAAAATTTTTACCATTGCATCGCAATTTATTTTAGATTGTATATATACAAAAACATTGACCAATTTCCTAAAAAGTCAAACGCTCATAGTTTTAATACTAGAAATAAACACAAACTTGCTGTTCCAAACTATAGACTCCAGAAGAGTGGTAATTCATTTATTAGTCTTAGTATTAAAATAGTTAATAAACTTCCAGAAAATCTACTAGCATTACCTTCACATAAGTTCAAATTGTGCATTAAAGCGTTTTTAATGAGTAAGGGCTGCTATAAGATTAAGACTTCCTAAATGATAAGCATATATTATGTTTAACTGCATAATGAAGTGTTCACCTGCAGTTTTGTTACCTAGTAAGTGTAGATTATTAAGTACGTAATTGTAAATTTTGACATTTAAAAGAGTAACTATCGAGATTCTTGATGGTTTCTTCTCGATAGAGTCTACCTTACTAACCGGTGGTAATACTTTTTTTTCTGTTTAAATTGACTATTTATAAGTGATTTTTTTAAGCTTAAATAAATAAAGGGATTTTAAATTTTGAATTGAATTTTCAAATTCAAATAGAAAATGCGACGTTCCAGTATTCAATACTGGAACCTCGCATTTTTTATTTTCACTCGACGAAGGCAGATGTTAAGGTCATATTGATAACTAGAAGCGCCCCGCGGTTTTCCCGTTCCCGTGGGAATACGGGGATATATATTTTATCCCCGTATGTTATGTCTATGTTAATCGCTGATAAAGTAGCTTTCCATTGATGTAAGAATTTATCAAATCGGTCCAGTAGTTTCGGAGCCTATTCAATACTATATCGATGATTTACGCGATTATACGAAAGCGGACGTCGTCCTTGATGCGGCGGGTGCGTGGCGGCGCAAACAGATACCTTAGGCTTATTGCTGACAGGATGGACGTAGACTGTGCTTTCATGGAGCACTGGACAGGGGTGCACACTCTGCACAATTAGTTAGGGGTTCCATGATTGCACTTAATTTATAATGTATTATTTTAATTATTTATTTTTATTATTATTTTATTTTATTTTATTTTATTTAAATTATTATTATTAGGTATTTTGATTTTAATTATTAATCTGTGACATTGTGAAATTATTATTATTATTATTTTAAACTATGTAATGTGATATGGCTAATCGCTGAAATAAATGAATTGAATTGAATTGAATACAAATAAACAATCAAATCTTTCCTCTTTATAATTTAATCTGGTTTTGTTAAATCTGGTTTAAAATTACACTTGTGGATATAATTTAAGAACCTGTCTTTGGCTTGCAACTAAAACCGAAGCTCAATAACGAACAATTTTAATATGGGTTCAATGGTTAAGCCCATTCATTGCAAGCAAACTAATCGATAATATTTATAATATCAGCGTTGATATCGATCGTTTTATATTCCTCGTGCAAGCAAGCTCATTTTATCGAAGTATTTTTTCATATCTTTCATGTACGGAGTCAGCGGCTGATAGTCGAATTGTTGGGGAATGCTGATGTTTTGAAACGAAAGACTCTTGTCAGTAGGCGGCCATTGTGATGCTTGACTCTGGGGCACAGGAGACCTGTAATATAACAATTTGATGAGTCAGATCACTATGTTGAATTTTATTTTAATTTAACTTACATAAATACGTGACACTTGCGAATCAGCGAACTGCCTCTTTTAATTTTTTTTTTTGCTCAAAATCCACAGCTCTTATTTTTTTTTTAAATCCGGGATAAAAATAATTATACATAACGATAAAACATTTTGTTACTTTTTGTTCTTCATAAACAATCTAACAGTTACAATTAATTAAGGAAATCCTGTTATTGACTTTATGATATGTAAATTGCATGGAATTAATTATTTATTGTTAACGCTGTTGGTTTTCTAAGTAAAAGAAAGAAAGAAAAGGCAGACTAAACATAATTTTTTAATCGCCTCGCTTATTGTGTATGATATTAATCGACAAAGACACACACCCAGATCTGACGTATTCAGAAACGAAATCGGTCATCCACGCCTTCATTCTGGAGTCGTCGCTATCCTGCGTCAGCTCGTTGGTGACCATAGGCCCGAGGACGGAATTGACCCGGTAGAAGTACGTGATGTCTTCTATGTGGCTCGCACCAAACCAACTCCCTAAAGCCTTGACAGCACTGCGCTCACTGAAGTATCCAAATTGTGAGATATATGTGGGCTTAGCGCCTACATTTAATCGTTTCTGGAAAACAGATTAAATTGTTATAATATTATTAGGTCATTAAAACTCCCATACAACATTTGAAAGAAGAAATCTGATACTCCAAATAAATTTACCATAATGCCCGCAATCTCTGATAGGATATGCAGAGTTAGACTTCTAAAATCACAATTAGCCAGGAATAGAATGTAGTTGGGTTAGATGGAAAATAGTGACACAGTGCATCAACCCAACCACACTCAAATTTTAATGATGTGAGTGCAAGTCGATCAACTCTGTTGGCACATTATTTTTTAGTTCCAGATCAAAATGGGAAACAGACTGTTGGCGGATTGCTTTAATCAAAGTGTTAAATCCAATGACATTACTCATAATTTTTAGACAAGCTCGATGGCGCATTCGGTAGTGACCCTGCCCAATGCGCCAAGAGTTGTGGGTTCGATCCCCACCCAGGACAAATATTCGTATGATGAATACTTGTGTTTGTTCTGTGTCTGGGTGTTAATATCCATATTTAAGTATATATTTGTAATACCACTGTTGTTTCTGATATCCGTGACACAAGTGCTTAAGCTACTTATTTCGGAGTCAGATCAATGTATGTGATGTAATGTGATATTTATTTATAATTTCAATGTTAAAACATGAATGTTTTGACTGAAGTCAACTTCCTTACTCCGAACTAGTATTGGGGCAGTAGCTCAGAGTTAGGAATTTGGGTGTTTTTAGGCTCAAAAAGGACGTTAAGCCGTAGACGCCCCAACAGTTTAACTTTTATCCGGTCATATCTGGTAGCCGTCTCACCGGACTATGAGAGTGAAGACACAGAGTGCACCTGTGTCGATATATCTGCTGCGTAAGCGACTGATTAGTGAAGACTAAAGACGATTGTCTTGGAGGTTGGAGCCGTGACCGAAATCGATATAAAAGTAACTAGCTGTGCCCGCGTTTATGGTTAATATTATTTAGCCTATAGCCTTCCTCAATAAATTAACTACACGACACAAAAATATTTTTTCATTTTCCACGCGTAGTTTGCGAGATGTGCGATTTGCTGAGATTAGCGGGTTCAAACAAACAAACTCTTCAGCTTTATATATTACTAAGTAAGTAACGATAAAGTAATAATAATAGATTACCAACCTCTGCTAATCTTAAAGCCGGGTACTGGTAATACTCGTCAGTTCCAGCTGGCAGAAATTTGTCCATAGTAATAAGAGTGTTATTGAAATATCTATTTAAATGCTGCGCAGTGATGATAGGTAACGCCAGGAGATTCGACGCCCAGACAATATTCATGGGGAGCGTCAAGGAAGGCACCAGCCTAAATGTGGTAATGACATTCACTTCTTCCAGCCTTTTACGCAATATCTGTGTTTCGTTATTTGTGAAGCCCAACCAGAGAGTATATTCTTTGCCATAGCCTTCGCTTATTAGCGTTTCAGGGTCTTTTGGGGTAATAGTGGTAAATCCCGGTTGTGGAATTTCAATAACAGGAGAGAATGAAACTATCCCAAGTAGACTTAAAATAAACTTGTTAGCTTGTAATAATTTTTCCACAGGAATTTCGGTGAGATCCTTGTGAATGTCTTCTGGACTCTTGAGTATACTGATACCGGCACCAATGAAGAATAACGTGTTAACAAATGTTGTGTAAGCAGGAGCATAGCTGTAGAAGCCGCTTATAGCATTGCCGCTGAGCCCCATCACCCTGAAACAGTAAATGGATTTTTATACAACAAAAGTGGGTTATAGTAACATCACTATATAGCTTAAGCGTGCTTGAAACTTAAGAGATATAATAACTCCTATGCCAACCCCTTAAAGATTGCACGGAAGATTCACAGCACCCGGGGCATAATAGAGATAAGAATAACAAGCACTCTATGTTCCCTCCCCGTCACCAGCGCTGAATCTTTAGCACGGCTGGCTGCTCTGACCTTTATAATTAATTCTTAAGGAGGGAATAGCAGAGGGCATAGTTATTTGCATGTGCAGGTTTCTGTACGATATTTTCTTTACGTCTGGAACAAATACCTATTCAGATTTGAGCTGACCCTAGTTTTTTACCAACCGTCCTCATATGCAGAGCGTGACCTTCACATTGAGCTATCACCGCTCCTTCATTAATAAATACAGGAAATATGTTTAACAAGACCTCTATGTGAGGGAATGGGAGACTTACCTCTGGAAGAGGTTCTGCCCCTTTACTGCTGGAGAGATGGAAAGTGTGTGGGCCATTGCTCCACCAGAGCTTTGCCCTCCAAGAGTAACCTGCGAACATTGATTAACGATATATTTCCATATTTGATAAATGACGATATTTTAAAGTTGATGAAATACGTCCAAAGATCCAAAGAAGGACGAAAGACGTCCAATGATGGTCGAAAATTCATTTAAGCATCGTAAAAGGCGTCTAGTTATTGAATTTGCGAGTGTGCAGTCTACGAGCTAGCCACCTTTTTCAAAATTTTCCGTCCAACCAAACTAAAATATTTTTTTGTTAAGTGTGGTCTAAAGATCATGAAACTTTTAATATATATAATTGCTCATCTCATACCTGTGAGGGGTCTCCACCAAAATTCTTGATATTGTTTTGGACCCACTTTAGGGCGAAGAGAGCGTCGCGCAGTCCAGCATTGCCCGGAATTTCTTTGGAATGGAGGCTAAAGAACCCGAATACGTTTAGCCTGTAAATAAAAATGCGAAATTTAAATTAGAGTTTCATAAAGAGTATGGTTATTAATAATATGGTTTTTCAAAAATAAATTTAAGTTTGATTAGATGAATAAAAGTTACAAAGCAGTGAGAATTGGTCAGCTAGTTGACCACATTATCACAAACCCAACCCCGGAAAAAACACCAGACGCCTATTTACGACATACTTATTAAGAAACATGTGCGAAATAATAAAACAAATAATACCTGTAATTGAAGGTAACAAATACAATTCCTTTTCCAGCCATCAGATACTCCGGGCCGCGAATATCAGAATCTCCTGAACCATATGAAAAAGATCCGCCATGGATATACACAAATACGGGCAGCAAAGGTTTCTTGGCACTGCCTTCAGGGTCGGGGAGTGAATTCAATGGAGTATTGACATTAATACGAAGGCAGTCCTCGTCCATAGACCTGGGCTGCAGGAGGGGTCCGTAAATGACGTCTACTTGGGGACAGACGGGGCCATGCTCTGTAGCATCAAATATGCCCGTAAAATTGTCAGGCTTTTGAGGCTCCTGTAAACATAAGAAAGAAACTGCTTATTGGTCCACTGTTAGCTTGCGCCTCCTAAAAACTAAGAGGTTTGAAATTCCGGATTTGGCCAAAAGCATACGGTGATTTATAACCTCCGTGCCTCGGAATGCATGTTGAGCCGTTGGTGCTGCGTCTGATCTCTCACCGGTCATGTCATGTGGCTATTTTAGCAGACTATGAGAGTGAAGTAGCAGAGAGTGCATCTGTATTCGCGTAGACACTCGTGCACTATAATATCTTCTGTGTTTCTGGTAAATTCTCGTCAAGATTAGACGCCGTGACGCAAATCCGATAGGAGGCTATATTGAACATAAGAAAACTGATGTGCACTGATACGTGTGTGTTAGTCTACGAAGCCACAAGACTGTCAAATTTATAATTCCAACTAGCTTTTGGCGCACATGCTACGCGTGTGCTGGCCAAAACCCAGCTCTGCGAGGCGGAGGGGGACGCTCCAGGCGTCGCCCTACGCGGAGCTCAGCCTACGGCCTCGCGTTTATAGTTCTAATAGGCGTGGTAATAAATAACGTTATTTGAATTTGCATAAATGCCATACAGTCTACAGCAAGCTGACGAAATTACTCTCTCTACTTACTACGTATGTACCCAAACAAATATTTGTTGTTGTGCTTACCGCGAACCTAAGCTTCCCTTTGGGAGCTTTCGCGTACCGAATGCCGCGGAAGCTCGCGTAGAACCCCCCGTCGGTAGCGTTCCTCCTCCTCCCGCAGACCACTCCTGACTCCGTGGTGGCCGTCACCTCGCAGCCGTTCGGAAGCTCCACCGCCTTGGACCATACTAGAAACGAGGGAGTCGAAAACCACGTTTGTACATCAAATCGTCAAAGCTATCGTATCATCTAAACGCTTGCAATTCCTAAAGGGGGAAGCAGAATTCAAGGAGCAAGAATCTTCTTGAACCACTGAGTTATGTTAGTTATTAAATTGTGAAAAACAAGTGGTTATCTCGTAGCCTACATAATCACTAACTTAACACTATGAGTCGTCTTTTACGACATGCTAGGCAAGGAACACAGATAGTACATTCTTTCCGAGTCCCAAACCATACTTTCGACAAGAAGAAGTCTGTCAGGGCAGCTTGTTAAGAATAAAAGCATGAGTAGAATTCTTCATTAAAACAGAAGAATTAAACGATCTTACCAAGTACGCTTGGCTCCTAAATCAACAATTTATGTCTTACCCAACCAGGGATCTATACAATTTTCTTGCGATAAATATCACAGATGTATTTTAACCACCTTCTTAAAAAAATATTTGTCCTATGTTGGTCTGGGACTTAAAAAGAATGTGCCAACTGTGTTTCTTGCCTAGCATGTCGTAAAACGGGACTAATGGTATATGGGGTTTCGGGTATGTGATTGTGTAGGCGACGTGCTACAACCTCGATAATCACATACCCAACACCCAATACACCATTAATCTAGGACATGCTAAGTAATGAACACAGTTGGCACATTATTTACAAGCCCAAGGTGAACACGTAAAATTGAAGATGTAGAAGTAGGTAGGCTTATAGTATGCCGCTCGATAGGCCAATATCGATTGTCTATCGATAGCATATCGATAGTTGAAGACAATCGATAGTATCGATAGCCTATCGATAGTTGAAGACAATCGATAGTATCGATAGCCTATCGATAGTTGAAGACAATCGATAGTATCGATAGCCTATCGATAGTTGAAGACAATCGATAGTATCGATAGCCTATCGATAGTTGAAGACAATCGATAGTATCGATAGTCTATCGATAGTTGAAGACAACCGATAGTATCGATAGTCTATCGATAGTTGAAGACAATCGATAGTATCGATAGTCTATCGATTCTGAAAACTATTGGTGACTAGCAATACTATCGAAAGTATCGATAGTTTCGATCGCTGCCAACCAATAAACTATCGATACTATCGATAGTCTATACAATATATGAGAACCTCCTTTTTTGAAATCGGTCAAAAAGGGCAACACTATCGATAGTATTGCTGTTTACCAATACTCTTGAAGTATTAGAGACATTGATACCATCGATACTATTGATTGTCGTATAGATGATTTGGCCGTAAAACTATCGATTACATACTATAGATTTTTTGAGCAACACTAATATGCTACAATTGTTGTATCAAGAAGCGTATTTCTTTTAAGATAAGAGAGTAAAAATAAATAATTTAAATTCAAGTTAGTAAATTAACTAACTTAAATAGATATTTATTAAGAAAAATAATTTAAATAGATATTTTTAAAACTGTGTGGCTGTTGCCTTTCCCGCGTACCCAAAAAAAACTCGGTCATTGAAAATTCATCAAAATCAGTCAGCCGTTAGGAAGATTTTAATCCCATCATCATGTCTTGGGACCCCAGTGGTACAAATTTAGGAGTACATTCTTTGAACAACAATAAAAAATGGGAATTAAATAATAATAAAATAAATATCCGACGACATCACATAGATTGATCTGACTCCGAAGTAAGTAGCTTAAGCACTTGTGTTACGGATATCAGAATCAACAGTGGTATAACAAATATATACTTAAATATTGGATATTAACACCCAGACACAGAACAAACACAAGTATTCATCATACGAATATTTGTCCTGGGTGGGGATCGAACCCACAACTCTTGGCACATAGGGCAGGGTCAGCACCAAATCCGCCATCGAGCTTGTCATTGAAAATAATGTACCGACTGTATTCCTTGCTTAGCATAGCGAACAGCCGACTAATGATGTATTGAATATTGGGTATGTGATTAGACAAGCTAGCTATTAAGATAGCCAATTGTTAGAACTCCTTACAATTTTTTAACAATTAAAATAAAAACTATGTAGAATTTTAGCTAAATTGCTTTTTGTTCATTACTCCTTAGACTATCAATGTATTTATCTGTATAATACCTCTTTAGAGATTTCAGATATGATGATAACAACGTATGTATACAAAAAACTAAAAAGGTGAACAAAAGGGTGTTTTTCTATAGCACTATACCTGAAGAATTCTGTTTAATAGGCTCAACTTAAGATTAAAATACCGAATTTCATGTTTCAAAAACGAATTTGATCATATTTATCTGTCAGGATCGTAGCAAATGAAAGTACGTGATCTCTGCCTACCCCCATGGGTAAAAGGATTGACATTATGTATGTATGTATCAAGAAACGCCGTTTACGTCATAATAATTACCTAATAAAGTCCGGTCACTCTGACTGCGAATGCGATCCTGACAGGTCGTGATCGAATGGGCGATGTAGAACCGGCGAACAACTTGCGGCAAAATTTTAAATATGTTTTATTTACCCTATTAACGAGTGAAAAAATTTAAAACTGAATAATTTTGCCTTATACCTACTAAAGGTTAAAAATATAATATATAAAAAAAATTTGGGCTACATTTAATGTTATACTTACAAATAAAAATACAAATGTTTTTAAAATACATACATGTCAAGGTTAAGGCAATTGTTTGTTTTTGCCGTGTTGCGGGCTGTCCCAACAATACTTGCGAAAATTGTTGTCGTGATATCAGTGAGATAAATTTATAAAAGCAATTTTTGAAAAAAAAAAATGCCGTCTGTCCAAGAACGAGAAAGCGTTTGATTGGAATTCAGCCTTGTCTCATCTATTAACATTATCCCAGTATTCGCTTCTTTAAAAAAACTAATTCTTTTTAAAATTATATATGTAGTTTAGTTCTAAATTAATATGTCTTAAATCTACGCTTCTTATTGATAAGTAAGTGTTTCATAATATACATTTTGCGATATAAATATTTTTATTTGCTTTTCCTTCGCTATACGTATTAAGAAATTACAATTCAATTCAATGCATTCATTAATTCACAATTAACTTTGTGTTTAAAATATAATTCCTATAAAAAATAACAAAATCGATATTGAATTCAATAAACATGCTTATAAATGCAGTAAATAACAGCAACAATAACATGTTATTTATTGCACATTTCTTATCATGACCAACTGGCAGGTGTCAGGATTGAATTCTCAGAGCGGCCGAAATAAATAAATTGTCGAAATTTTTTCCAGCGTCAACAAGTTCACCATTATGTCCACAAAAAAGTTTGACAGAATGTGAGTTTTATTAAACGAACCGACCCGAATATAACGTCAATATGGCACTTTAGTACTTAGTCTATGCGTGGTCTATCCAAACTGAAACGTCGACTCGTAACGTTTTAGCGGGAACATAATAAAGATTGATTGACGACTGGCTCGATGACGCATTCGGTAGTGACCCTGCCCCATGCGCCAAGAGTTGTGTGTTCGATCCCCACCCAGGACAAATATTTGTATGATGAATACTTGTGTTTGTTCTGTGTCTGAGTGTTAATATCCAATATTTAAGTATATATTTGTAATACTACTGTTAATTCTGGTATCTGTAACACAAGTGCTTAAGCTAGTAATTTATTTATTTATAAAAAAAAAATGTTTTGAATTGTCCACTTGTCTTTAAATTATACTATTTTGTTTACGAAATATTTTTTTTGTTTTAATTTTGTGCCTACTTATATTGGAAAAATGGTTTAAAAAAAATTAAAATATTAAAAATATAGTTTTTAGATATAACAGACAAAAACTTACCTGCCAAAGACAAAAATGTTAACACCAAAAAATGCATCTGCTTAAAAGATATCGGCCTAAATGATGCGATATATTCATGTGAGCAGATTATATATAAGATGTCCTCTCTATATTTCGAACAGGGTTGGTGATCTAGGATCGATTGATATTCAAATAACGAAATCGTTTAGTTACCGAATGGTAATGGCGCTAGCCTCCTTAACAGTAAGCCAAGAAATATCCCTTTTTTTTTTTATACCATTTAAGGTGGCAATCAAGCATACGGCCCGCCTGATGGTAAGCGGTTACCGTAGCCTATGGACGCTAGCAACACCAGAGGTATCACTCGCGCATTGCCGACCCTTTAATAACCTTTTCACAACCTTGGCTGGGTTAGATGAAAAACTGTGAAAAACCAGTGACAAGTGGCTAGCTCGTCGCCTACACAATCACATAACCAAAACCTGATATACCATTAGTCGCCTTTTACGACATGCTAGGCAAGGAACAAAGTTGGCACATTCTTTTTCCCAGTCCCAGACTAATATGGGACATCGATCGTGAATCGATTATTATATCAAAATGGGTACAAAACTTTACAGTGTGGACAACCCTATCCGATAAATTCTCCATCAATGTTACGCTTCAGTATAAATTAGTTAGTTAGTTAGGCATGTGTTTTCCGCATTTAGCTTCATAAGTGGGCTGTTGCCATTTTGAGTTGAAAAGATGGGACCAACAGGAAAATTTGGATGAGTACTAGATATTTTTTTTTTTTTTTTTCGTGTCAAGATCTAGTGGCATTTTTGCATAAGTGCGATAGTTTTCGCAAAAAAAGACGCCTGAGTGCATTATATAAAAATTTGTTAGAGTTTTCTTAATGCATAGAGCTTCATTGTTATGTCTATTTTTCAATAATTAGAAGCACTTTAAAACTAATTTTGCCTTAACAAGATGTTTTTTTTTTCATTTTTTGATTTCTCCGTTTTGCATTACATTGCTTAATAAATTAAAGGACGGATTTTAATCCATTATTTAAAAAAAAAGTACTATTTTCGATTTAATTTTTTTGGGTGGTTCTTGGAGTATATACACTGTTTATGTATTTTGGATTTTTCAAAATATGAGGAATTCTTTCTTATAAACTAGCATTGTTCTAATATGTATAAACTTGTTAATGTAAGAATTTGTAGATCAATGAAATGGGGCATGCATGAGTCAGTTTGTTTTATATTAACTATAATACGGATTAGTGTTTTATGAAATATAAAAATATCATTGACATCTGTACCGTGTGCCCACAGGATAAGGCCGTAACTCAGTCAAGAATGGTCGTACTCGTAGTAAGCTGCGATCGCAGCTTTGGTGTCTGTGTTAAGTTTAAGTTCATACAGAGCTTATGCGAATCTGGGGAGCTTAGATTTCAGTTTATAAATGGCATTTCCAGTTTAAATATGAGTAAATATCTATACCTAAGAGTGTACACTATTTTACCTTCTCTAATTTTATGTTGTTTATTAATTTATTAAGTTAGACATCGCGAATGGACAAGATAAGAAATAAATATATAAGAGGAAGTATGAAAGTGGCACCAGTGGTAGATAATATGAGAGGAAACCGTTTATCTTGGTATGTGATGAGAAGAGAGGAAGGACATGTGACAAAGAGAGTGATGAGTATGAATGTTAGTGGAGGGAGAGGAAGAGAAAGGCCAAATAAGAGATGGATGGTTTGTGTGAAAGAAGATTAAATGAAATGGGAGTGGATAGCTTGATGACGGCTGACCGGGACGTATGGAAAAGGAAGACATGCTGCGCCGACCCCAGATGAACTGGGAGACGGGCAAGAGGATAATGAGTAAGTTAGACATCTAGTGATGATTTTTGGTGTGGTAAAAATTCTATTAATTAAGTCTTTGCATAATTTACAATAAGGTTGTGTTCGTTTAACCATTCAGTAACTGTCTTAAATTGATTGTTTAGATTGTTTTGAATGGCTTATGTGTTTTTATATTTAAACAGAAGTTTACGCCATCTGCAAATAGCATTGTGTGTTTATGACTATATGTAAGTCAATAATATATACTTAAAACAATATACAACCTTGAACACTCTCTTGAAGAAGGTAACTAATTATCTTTTTGGGCCTGTTAGGTAATTAATAATTATTAATGATGGCCTGATAGGTAATTAATAATTATTAATTACCTATCAGGCCCAAAAAGATTATTAGTTACATTCTTTAAGAGAGTGTTCAAGGTTGTATAATTTAATTTGAGTCTGGATTTTGATGATTCATCATAATATATTGTAATCTATCTTAAAGATATAAAGCTAGCCAACTATGAGTAGGTATTACCCTTCCCCATATATGTATAACAATTGGGATGTTGACACCCATTATATTTAATTTTGAAATATCAATTCTGAAAAATAAAGTATCATATAAAAAGAAAGTATCGTAGTATGCTGTTGAGTTGATGCTTAAAAAGTATCTCAATTGACTAGCCAGTCAAAATCCCTATTTTTAAAGAAGTACATCAAGTTTAACTCAGTTATACGCTTTTACGAGCTACCTGAAGGCAGATCACGGAGCTGGTTTTCAGCGGGTACCAATTCTGCCTTACCACGCACAATTGATTGGCTTCAATGCCACTTGGCACTTTCACATAATATTTGTTACGTACATGACAGTTTGGATATGATCTCTAAATACATAATTGATGACGTATCTTGACATCGTTTGAGGCGAAAAGTAAGGAAATCCAGCCTGTCTTATTAGGCTATGACTTATGTCAAAAATGACGTTGATGGTGAATCATGCGAAATTTTTATGGTTGAACGAACGACACTGAAATAACTAAAAGAAATAAAGAAAATATTTTACAATCGAAAGTAGTGTAACATATATATAATGTCGACGTTGGAATCCCCGATACCTCTCTCCGAACTGGAATCTGTCCTGGCCTGGGTAGACACCTTCAAGCTGTCCAGGCCCACGAAGAAGATCAATAGAGATTTTTCTGATGCCGGTTAGTCAACGTTTAGAATAAACAAAAGTTAGGAGTCATAAAAACCGTAGAGCTTGTATGAAAAGGATCATGAATGTTGAAGAGGCGAGTGAGGTGTGTAAGGATAGTGCCATATGGCGTTCGGTTCTCTCTGTCTACCCCGCTAGGGAAGTGGCGTGAAGTTTAGTTAGTTAGTTAGTTTATCGAATAAGATAATATAAAAACGAACTGTTCTATTTTGAATAATATACGCTTTTAAAAGTCTGAAAATTTGCGGTAGGTCAGCGGTAGAAGATCGCACTGAAATACGAGTTGTGTTGGTTCAGGCTGGGCACATATCTGACGACTTTTTAAATCTTAGAACGTATTTATACACCACTTTGACCCATGTTGGTCTGGGACTTAAAAAGAAAGTGGCAACTGTGTTCCTTGCCTAGCATGTCGTAAAAGGCGACTAATGGTATATCGGGTTTTGGGTATTTGATTGTGTAGGCGAAGAGCTAGCTACTTGTAACAAATTTTTCACAATTTTACATCTAACCCAGCTTTATTTTTGACTGAATGCGATTAAAGGGGCTTGCTGTCCCTTTGACTCTGCTTATCCCTACGGGAATTACGGGCATGATGTTATGTATCTATGTATGTATGTATAAATTTATTATCTTGTGCTGTTGAGTTTTAATAAACACTACCTACGTAATGATAATATTTGTCAATGAAGATGACTGTGGGTGTGATGGTATAAATAAATAAATAATAAATTAATATCAGACTACATCACATACATTAATCTGACTCCGAGGTAAGTAGCTTAAGCACTTGTGTTACGGATATCAGAATCAACAGTGGTATTACAAATATATACTTAAATATTGGATATTTACACCCAGACACAGAACAAACACAAGTATTCATCATACGAATGTTTGTCCTGTGTGGGAATCGAACCCACAACTCTTGGCGCTTGGGGCAGGGTTACTACCGAATGCGCCGTCGAGTCAGTCAACAATGGATGATCAATTATTGATGATATGACCGATAGAAAAGGTTAGACAGAGTTCAAGTTAGGAGCAATGAACTGTCCATGCGAAGGCGTAGGCCAGGCCGGCGCTGTGCGGTTTCTACGGCCCACATGTCGCCTTAGCTGTGCTTGAGGGCGATGGATCGGGAGGTCCGTCGTCCGCGTGTCAAGCCCAGATGTAGGCGCCCTTTCGTGTTCCAGGGGCGCTTAATCGGAGTGCTCGATAACTGAGCAATTGTGTCGAGCCCGGACGGGGCAAACGCTATGGGAGGGGATCGTTGGTGTGCGTAGCTTTCCCAGATGCCCTTCCCATGCGATTCGGCGGAACACCCCTGGGTTTTAGTGGATAGGCCCTCCTAATCATGGGGGGAGAGTCCCACATAACCACTTCACCCCCCCGGATGGATGCGTAAAGCATTTGCCAAGGATAAAAAAAAGAGCTATGAACTCAGGGGAAAATATTTTAAGCTAAATGAGGTATACAATTACCTAAAAATAATTCAAACTAAAAATTCAAATGTTATATTGCCACTGAGTGTATATACAAGGTGGTTTACTATTTTATTGCACTTTATTACCTAGTCGCCCTTTTCGAGCATTGCAATGCGTATGCGCAAATATATTCCACTTGAACAACAATTTACATCACAGTCGGTACATTTCATTGACTGCAAATCGTCTTCCTAGCGTTATGTCTTAGCGAGTCTGGTCATTACCAGACAGTTTTTGGATCATGGTTACAAAGCCAAAGTTGTTGGAATTTGCAGGCTTCATCACGATGTTTTCCCTCACCGCCAAGCTAGTGGTATAATTACGTACATAAATTTGAAAAATCCAGAGATACGAGCCCGGGTTTGAACCAGCAGCCTTTACTACCGCACTCCATATATATACCATACTATCACAAATGCAATCATGTAATTCAAGGAGTTAGTAGTGCATCTTTATAATAAAAAGTTGTTTATAGTTAGTTAGTTAGTTGAAGAGGCGAGTGAGGTGTGTAAGGATCGTGCCTTATGACGTTCGGTTCTCTCTGCCTACCCCGCTAGGGAAGTGGCGTGAAGTTTAGTTAGTTAGTTAGTTAGGCATGTGTTTACCCCACTTACCGCTGCTGGACCCAGCTGAATTGCTGGAATTGCAACCCCTAGGAAATGCTCTAAGGAACCTCATCTAAACAGTATCTCTTCCACAGTACTCCTGGCTGAAATACTGAGCGTGCATTACCCGAAGCTTGTCGAGATGCACAACTATCCGCCCCGCAACAGCCACGCGTTGAAGCTCAACAACTGGATGACACTCAACAGGAAGGTGCTGAAGAAGTTGAAACTGAACCTGTGCTGCAACACCATGGAACAGCTCGCCAATGCTGCACCAGGACTTATAGAGAGAGTCCTCATTATGGGTAAACTTTTATCTAAAGTTATTCCTAAATAGTTTTTAAGTTCTGGGACTTAAAAGACATGACAAGCTCGATGGCTTATTCGGTAGTGACCCTGCCCCATGCGCCAAGAGTTGTGGGTTCGATCCCCACCCAGGACAAACATTCGTGTGATGAATATTTGTGTTTGTTCTGTGTCTGGGTGTTAATATCTAACATTTAAGTATATATTTGTAATACCACTGTTGATTCTAATATCCGTAACACAAGTGCTTAATAAGCTACTTAGCTCGGAGTCCGATCAATGTATGTGATGTAGTCTGTTATTTTTTTTTTTTAAAGAATGCGCCACCTAACTTCCTTGCCTAGCATGTCGTAAAAAGCGACTAATTGCCATTAATTGGCATATCGTATTTTGAGTACTATGTGATTGTGTAGGCGACGAGCTAGCTACTTGATCTACCTAGCCTAGTTTTATTTTTGGCTGAATGTAGTTAAAAGGGCTTGCTGCCTATTTGACTCTGCCTACCCCTTTGGGGATTACGGTCGTGATGTTACGTGATTAATTTATTTATTTATGTGATGTGATGTTATTCCTAAATAGGGAATATGCTTGTTTTTTTAATTTCTTCAATTAATCATTTACATCTATATAACATAGGAAACAATATAAATAGCTTTGAAAATTGTCAAATCATATTTCAAGGTGAAATTTTTAATATTGAATAAATTTGAACCATTTACCGCGCGCTATCGATGACGTCATAGGTTATGTCCGGTGTACGTTTCATAAAGCGTTGAAGTTACTTCACACTTGTTTTCAGTTTTAATTGCTATACAGATTCATGGAGGAAGTTAAACTTCTCCTGTTAAAAGGTTTTTTATTGTATGGTACCGAAGTGCAAAAACTTCCAAAGTAAGTATACCACGCGATGAGAAACTACTAGTGTTGCCGAAAAATCGATAGTTTTTCAATCGATAGTTTACCGGCCAAATCATGAATCACCCTATGATCCTCATTCAGATCTGCAACAAACAAGCATGTAGGTACAATCCTACTTAAATACTAACAGCAATGAAATTGGTTGGACCTCACGTAGTGTGAATGTCTAGCGAACAGCTTACTATAGAAATGATCCTATGAAGTAAGGTCATGTAAATCGAAATATCCTATTTATCTAATATTTATTTTATTTTCCAAAATATAAAAACTTTTACACGATTATCGAAGCCATTTTTTTTATTATCATATAATTTATACATAATCTTTTATAGTTACTAACTTACTAAATAATTAGAAAAACAACAGGCGTCAAAGAATACTTAATTAAAAAACATGAAATACACAATTATCTCAAGCATTTTAAACACTTTTTTCATAATATATAATGGAATAGGTACGATGAAAAAAATTTATTACATTGACTACCACTCACTTATCTGTCTCGACATCTACTTGAAAAGTAAATAGAAAAGGCACTGGAAGTTTCAGCGTGACATTGAAAGTATTATCTGTCTGTTCAAAGTAAGTGAACCCGTTTCTATGCCTACATCTGCATCAAATTTTTTTTTTTTTGTTTTATATAAATATCCGATGACTTAATGAGTAAGCACTTGTGTTAGGTACGTATATTTAACCCAAGTATGGGACTTTGGTAATTGAGACAACAGTTGGTATAAGTCTCAACTACCCATCACGTCGGGTTGATGTGGAATGAGAAGAATGTTGGTAGATGTCTGATTTAATAAACGTCGTATTACAGTTTATAATATCGATACCTCCAACGCGAACAGTCGTAACAATTTTTTAGGTAAAATTAGATTTTATACCTATTATATTTACATTAATTCAAACATTAACTTTCATAAATTAAATTTCAATAATATTGATTAAATACCGAATTTTGTAATCGCTAATAGTCGCATCATTTCAAGTCTCCCACGCAAATCGTCGCGCCACTACATATGACGATTTGCGCCTCTCTATTGGACCGCGCTCTGGCCAGTCACAGCAGAGTTGCGACGTCGTATTCTCTGTAACGAAGTCGGTTTGAAACAACGTACTTATTTAATTGAAAAATAGCATTTCCATTTCATGTTGTTATAATATCTGTTTGTAATCTTTATTATATTTAAAATGAATGGTAGACGGTGTAAAAAATGTTAGAATTGGCGTTAAATACATCATCGGCTGGAGAAAGACAAATTACTGGTGATGAAAATTCTTTAACTGGTAAGTTTTATCACAATGATATTTACTGATATAGATTCAATATTTAATCTTTGTTATACAATAAAAGTGCAAGTAGATTAACGCTTATTATTGCTTATTTAATTTGTAAGTTTAAAAATGTACCTATTATGCACCTCGCAAATCATCGTAACTTCTAAGGTACGACCATATGCGTAAGAAAGAGTCGTTGTTACGACTTTACAGATAGAAAATAGATTATTGACTGTAAGCCAGTCAAAAAAATTCTTTTGTTCTTTTAAAAATTTATGAAGTTATCGTCTGCAAATAATATTGACTCACATATTTATTTCTCCACAGGACAGGCAATGCCTAGTGTGGAGGTCAGCCTAACCTGTAATGTGCGCTGCTAGTTTTAAATAAAATGAAAGTGTGAAAGCTATTTGTCTTTTATAATATTTTTATTATAATTAAGACTAGCTGTGCCAGCGGTGTCACCCGCGTTTATGATTAATATTATGAAGACTATTTCCGTCATACATGATTTCTATGTAACTTTAACCATTAAGGCTGCACACGCGACGAAAGTTTAAAAAATGGAGTAACTTCTCCCGTTTTCCCAATATTTCCCTTCACTACTCTGCTCCTATTGATTGTAGCGTAATGAAAAGTATACTAGAACCTGCCCAGGAGTATGAAGAATAATTGTACCAAGTTTCGTTAAAATCCGTCGTGTAGTTTTTGTTTCTATAAGGAACATACAGACAGACAGACAGACAGACAGGCATCAGTATCGATCACTAATCACCCCCTGATAGCTATTTTGAAAATATATTTCATGTACAGAATTGACCTCTCTACAGATTTATTATAAGTATAGATAATATTTATCTTTTGTTAAATAAAATAAAATATTCCATTATATTTTTGGCTGAATGGGGTTTATGGAGCTTATTTCTGTTTGGACTCTGCCTGCTTCGGGAATAGCAGGTGGCTTGGTATTCCGGAGTATCTGCAAAGATGCCGTTGATGGGGTTGTGGAAGATGCGACAGCGTACCCACGACCCCCTCAACATATGGAAGGGTCGGCAAATTCGGGGAGCGTGTTTTTAGTCGGTAGGAGTCCGGCATCACTGCCCTTGCAACAGTTGCGGCATGGGCGGCGATCCATGACGGATTTTTACCTCCTCGTAAATAAAAAAAAAGGTGTCATAGTATTTATGTGAAAATATATCTCCTAGATCCTCTAGTAAGTGATTTCTCATCATTCACAGTTCGAGACAAAATCCGGCGTGACGAAGAATTGAACAAAAGTGCTAAAGACGCGGAGCAGAATGCCTCAAGTGGGGGCAGTTATTACGAGGCCTGTGGTGATGAAGGTGAGAAGTGCTTGCATCATCATCCTATGTGGTTTACAACCTAGGTGGAGGATGATATATAAAGTATAAATAAATAAATATCCGACGACATCACATACATTGATTTGACTCCGAGGTAAGTAGCTTAAGCACTTGTGTTACGGATATCAGAATCAACAGTGGTATTACAAATATATACTTAAATATTCAATATTGACACCTAGACTCAGAAAAAACACAAGTATTCATCACACGAATGTTTCCTGCGTGGGGATCGAACCCACAACTCTTGGCGCATAGGATAGGGTCACTACTGAATGCGCCATCGAGCCAGTCAGTATCACAGTAATTTGACGATACCTAATCCCACAGAGCTATGAATTTAAAAAAAACTAGTAGCAATGGCATGTCACGAAATTAGTATAGGAACCGATGAAGACTCCTACATACGCCACTAAAATATACTACACTACAGATAAGCAAGAAGCTTAGTCAATAACAGCTTATCAGACTTTTCTTTTGAAAAACGGTTTAATAATTTTGTATTACTTACCTCTAAAAAAGTAGTTAACACCTTTCGTAATCCAAGTCCAAACCAAACACTAATGTTATAAATAAAATTAAAATAAATAACATCACTCCCATAATCCCCGAAGGAGTAGGCAGAGTCAAAGGGAAGCAGGCCCTTATAACCACATTCAGCCAAAAACAAAATTGGGCTGGGTTAGATAGAAAGTTTTCAATGTAATTACCAGCCTCGCTAAATCCTGGATCATGGTCTAACGGAAGGAAGATGAAAGAGATGTTCATCACCGTCTTTTCCTTTCCCTACTCTCAGATCATCTGAGGTCAGCGCAGAATATAGTTTAACTCTGATGATAAAGTAAATAATATGATTCATCCAGAGCACGTATTGGTGGTTCCTGTGAAGATGAGGGTGAACGGTGTCCTGGAGACTGTTCAGCAAAAGGTGGTCTCTTACGAGTCCTACCAGGGCCTAAAGGAGGAGCTCAAAGATGCCAAGGATACATCCGAACTTCTCAAGCAGAAGGTGAGATTAATTCCTATTTCAAAATAGGAAATCACTAATCAGCAAGTTATAGAAGAATCCATACTAATATTATAAATACGAATGTGTGGCTGTCTATAACTCTTCGTGCTCAAACTGCTGAACCGATTTAGATGAAATTTAATATAGAGATAGTTTGAGTCCTCCATTGAAATCATCAGGCAAGGGGGGGTGGGGGGGGGCGGGGAGAGGGAGGAGCTTGCATAGGTTATCAATCAAGGACTATTATATTCCATGGCATAAGCTAACATGTAATTTCGCTTTGCTGTGAGTTTCTTAAAATTATGTTGGTTCGTTCGTCAACCCGAAAGCCCTATTGAAATGAAATGAAATGATCTTTATTTATATAGGCTTCAAAAAAAATACTAATAAATCGTCAGAGCAAAATATTCATCTTATATCTAGAATATTTCCATTTTGGTTGGACACTCAAAAAGAGCAGTTGCAGTTCAGTGGTAACGACACGCGCCTCTTCACCGAGAGGTACGGGTTTAAACCCGGGCACCTACCTCTAGATTTATCAAATCTATATATCTGCACATTCTAACAGCTATGGATGTGTAACCATGATCCAAAAATTGTTTGGTTCCCCTATCTATGAGTTACGGAGGTCAGATCGGCATCGCATTAACGCAATCACCAGACTCGCTAAATCCTGGATCATGGTCTAAGCGGACCTCAAATAAGCATAACGCTAGGATGTTAGTCGGGCATTTAAAAATAAAGTGTTTCTTGCATATAATGTCGTAAGTAGAATAGCGACTGGACGATGGGACTTATTGCAGTAACAGAGTATACTTACGTATGTATGAGTACCGACTTGTCAATTGTTTACCAAGACCGTTGAAATGCAGTAGAAATGTAAAAATATTTGTCACCGTGTGCATATTGCATCAACAGCCGCGGTTTTGCGAGGTTTTTCAGGAGGGTTAAGCCGGGTCAGCCATTTTATCATTGTAAGAAAATTATAATTCCCGCCCGATCACAGACTAGTTTTTTCTACTTTACCTCCATGTTTTCTTAATTACTTTCCTTTTTTTATGTATAACACTTTACTTATAACATTATTAATTTCCCAGGTGGATCACCTGGACAATCTATTGAAATTGAAAGACGAAAGGATAGATGAGCTACAAAAGCAATTGGATAGAAAGCAAACGAGACGTAAGGAGGTCGAAGCCTACCAGAACAGTCTAGCTGTCCCCTTCGAAACGGTTCAATCGCCTATACTAGCAGACGTTTTGCCAGTGAGTAGAAAATCCTCATTGAAAGCTGTAGAATCCGTCACGAAAATAGCAAAGACTGAAGAATCAAAAATACCAGTACCTATAGTTGAGCCGGCAGTTGCAAAACCTATTTCTAAACCTAGCATCACTGAGGTATCGTCCACCGATGTGATTAACAACAATCAAGTTAGCAACGTTGAGAGAATCAAATCTGATGTGTTTAAAGAAGTTGAGATTGTAGATAGTGTGGATAATCATGTGATTAGCGGTATTGGACAAGATAAGAATGAAGAAGATCATGATAGTCTTGATCCTGACCAGCAGATCGAAGAACCGTTTAAAAAGAGTCCTGACATGTCGCAGGATGGGGAAGAATTCAAGGATAGCGAACAAGATGCAATTATGACTATAGAAGAAACTATACAGAAGGAGATTACTGAAATCATCAATCCTAAAGTAATTAATTCTGACTTGAATTATATTATGTAATTTATTATTATATTTGACTAGGCTTTATATCACCGGGAGCTACTTAAGAAGTTAAAAGTTAACACTATTTGTTTCTTCCGTCTAGTAAAATTTTGTAAGCGAAAAATTTGCTCTATACCAAAACGCTTATAGCACGCTTTTTTTCACTAATGGACAAACAATTGAAAAATTTAATGCCACATTAAAAATGTCTTGTATTTTTATTTGTACGCTAGTACGTGATAAATACCTATGTAATTTGCCAAATAAGATAAATATAAATTAAAATTCGTTGAACAATGGATACAACATGCGTTTGGTTAATGATCGTTATAACAGCGAATATTTAAACAGCTGCGTAATGATACCAGTGAAAAATTTGTTAATTATTAATGCTATGCTAATGATTATACATAGATGTTCGTCATTGGAATCTTTATTATACTCATAAGATTACATTAAACTAAAAGTAACGTACATTTGTGTAAACTATGGAAATATACTGTTTATTTATTATGAAATTACGCTACCTTTCCTGACAGGCATGACAGGCAGGCAACATTTAAATTCAGATATTATGAGTTCCGTGACACTTTAAATTTGACGTTAAATAGTTACGCGCCCATAAGACGCTCATTCGATTTTTTTTTTCAATTCGATAAAAAATTCTAGAGCAGTTCAATCGACTTTGTTATTTACTTTATTTTGAATCCTGATTGAAATGAAAATTAGATAAAACTGTATAATGAATACTGATATTGTCACGTAAATAATATGCAGATATGTCTTAAGCGCGCGCGATTTGAAGTCTCGGATCCTCCCACTTAGGACGTTTTGTTTTTGTATACGTGTCATATGAGACTCTTGTTTTTATTTAGGCATGATGTCATATCCGCTTTCTGTATTTTTTACATACAATTAAAATCACGCTATGCTTTTTGATTAGTGAATACCTATTATACTATTATTAAAACATAGCTTTAGGCCAATGCGATTCAGAAAAACATAATCCAAACATTACTGGCTTGACATGTAACTAAAGATAACCAATTTTTGTATTCTTGCATTTTTTTTAGTCATCCAATATGTTTGTTTATTATTTATTAATATTTAGACATAATAAAGACATATATAAGCAACTTAACGTCGCAATATGTGTACCTACTTAATGTTGTATTGTACTATTTTGAAGTTATTTACAAAATTTTCTAGTCGCTCTGATTGTTTGTTAGAAATAAAACGTATCGTGTTTTTTCTCTATTTTTATTAGGCTTTAGTTTGTTACTTATGATTTAGAATAAACGTTTACAAAAAAACACATGGTTTCACAATTAATTCTTCGATACTAATTACTCGTACACGTTAGCGTGAGACCTTTGATCGGTCAGAGCTTACCTCGTACTAAGTATACCAAGAGCATTTACGTAATGTCTAAGCTTCTAATTAAAAGAGGTAAGCCCATGACTTAACTCTGTAAATTCTTAGGCTTCAAGTACATGACGCCGGAACCGCACCGGCGCCGGACATTATGTTTGTGTATACGAATGAAAACCGCGCCTGCGCCGCACCGAGACCGCGTGTTGTATTTTGATGCTGAGTGAGCAACAATTACTGCGCGGCGCAGGCGCGATATTCATTCGTATTCACAAAAATGCGGTCCGGCGCCGGTGCGGTTCCGGCGTCGTGTACTTGAAGCCTTGAGCTGGTTTCAGAGTCACGCTGATCGCCTGCGCGGGAGGCAAGCGCGTCTCGTAAGATCGTATTTATATTGTAATCAGTGCGGGTGAGCGCTGCTAGTATTCACTATGAAGCGGTACAAGACAACACCTAGGTCATGGCCCGAATCGCCCTTGTTCTTGTTGAGTCACATCATTTTGTGTAACACGTTACCCATTGGTAAAAAAATTACCGATTAGTAACACTGCTACTCAATGCCAATTTTTTTTTCTCTTTAAGTAACAGTGTAAATCAACAAAACGCTGTGTTCCCATTACGTAACACCTTCTTGTGTAAAATCGTTGTTCAAAGCCATTTTGACTTAATACAACGTTATCCCATAATAACGAGTATCTCTTAAATCAACTAAACATTTGATCGTACAATATGGTACATGCACTAAATGTAATTCAGATACATTGCATTTAATTTGAACTAAAATAAATAAATTAAATTAAATTAAATTAAATTAAATTAAATTAAATTAAATTAAATTAAATTAAATTAAATTAAATTAAATTAAATTAAATTAAATTAAATTAAATTAAATTAAATTAAATTAAATTAAATTAAATTAAATTAAATTAAATTAAATTAAATTAAATTAAATTAAATTAAATTAAATTAAATTAAATTAAATTAAATTAAATTAAATTAAATTAAATTAAATTAAATTAAATTAAATTAAATTGCTTTGATCCCAAGATCATCAGAAACAACGGCAGAACCACAACAATCCAGGCTCACAGCGGAACACAGCGTTTTGTAGAGTTACACTGTTACTCAAAGGGAAAAAATGTGACATTGAGTAACACTGACACCAATCGGTAATTTTTTTTACCAATGGGTAACACAAAATGGTTACTCAACGGGAACAAAGGCGCGTCGCGTACCTTACCACCCGCGCCGGCGTAGCTTCACTCTGAAACCAGCCTGAGTCACTTCCATAAGTTTCTACTTCATCATATTTTTAACCGACTTCAAAAAAAAGGAGGAGGTTCTCAATTCGACTGAATTTTCAAACACTATATTGGACACATCAGCTTCGTAACCTTTGTGAATACAAATCAAAACAATATTTTGGATTGAATTTGATCAATCAAAAATTGCTTTTGTGCTAAGTTTCATTATCTTTAAAAACAATTAAACAATTTATGAAAGCCCCTTTTCAGAAACTGAATTTAGTTTCAAAAGAGGCTTCAAGAACAGTGTGTTGACATATTAGGTAACAAGCGGACTTAAAGTGTCATCCAGGTATAATGCAGCGCCAAAAGTTGAAAGTCTTACACATCAACGTTAGCACCGAGTATTATTATAGCTTGGAAAATCTCGCATAGACTGACATGTTGTTTCAGTATTTTCTTAATCTCGTACAATCTTGTCTTCTTGTAATCTTCCTCAGCTTTAACATCTAGTATTGGCTTGGAATATCTCGCATAGACTGGGATGCTGTTTCAGTATTTTCTTAATCTCGTACAATCTTGTCTTCTTAAAATCGTCCTTTGGAGCTTCGTTGCTAAAAATAAAACAACATACTTATATCATTCTTGCTATCACGCCCACAATCCAGAAGCAGAGGCCAAGCTCCTTCAATGAATTCTGTTGGCATATTTTTAACCGACTTCAAAAAAAAGGAGGAGGTTCTCAATTCGTCTGTTTTTTTTTTTTCGAACTTTAATCTTGACTATCATATGACGTAGACAAATATCTACAGATGTCGCCACAACACCATTAGTCTCCCTATAGTTGATAAAGAACACAGGTGATACCTATATAATCTTAAGAAGAGAAGAGAAGAGAAGTCCGAATCATTGCACTAAAGGACCTATCAATAAATATAGTTTACACTTACATGGAATCCTGGCTATCCTGACCGATGACCTTGAATCTATCAAACTCAATCCCTCCGTCGTAGAAGCATTCCTTACGAATCTCATTCAGTGTCTGCTTAATAGGAAACAGGTCTTCCACTGAAAATAACGGAAGTCCAAACATTGTAACATACTGTATCTGCACGGAGACCTTTAATAACACTTAAAGAACTTTACAAAAGTATTTACAGCATGACATTTCCAAAATGGCAGGCTGTTTAAAAAAACTGCATACATACATATCATCACGACCGTAATCCCCAAAGGGGTTGTATATTTCAAGAAAAAAATTGTACGGACTAATTCACTATCCACCAGCTGAGGGGCGAGGAAAAAAAATTGTGATGAAACCTGCATTTCAAACAATAGGGATGTTGACACATACATACATAACATCACGCCCATAATCCCTGAAGGGGTAGGCAGAGTCAAAGCATGGCCCTTCAACCACATTCAGCCAAAAATAAAGCCGGGCTAGGTTAGATGTAAAATTGTGAAAAAGCAGTGACAGGCGGCTAACCTGTCGCCTACACAATTACACACCCAAAACCCGATATACCATTAGTCGCCTTTTACGATATGCTAGGCAAGAACCACAGTTGGCATATTCTTTATAAGTCCCAGACCAACATGGGACAGTGGGCTGGGTTGGATGGAGAGCTGTGAAAAAGGAGTGACATGTGGCTAGCTCGTTTCCTACTCAGTCACATACCCAAAAGCACGTAAATCATTAGTCGCCTTTTACGACATGCTAGGCAAGAACCACAGTTGGCACATTCTTTTTTTTGTCCCAGATCAACATGGGCCAAGTCCCAGACCAACATGGGACAATTTATATTTAATTTTGAAATATCAATTCTGAAAAAGAATGCATCGTAGTTTGTTGTAAAATCTTATTGATTTTGAATTATATTGAGTATACGATTTTTTATTTTAAAAAACTGCTTAATATTTAGTCAGTTACTATACAAACGTGTGACGTCATAAGTTGACAAGCCCATACAAAATGTATGAAGTTATTGCGTTTTGACAGTTTTTGAAAAGTATCTCAATTGACTTGCCAGTCAACATCCATAATATGGATGCGTAACAATGATGGGTGTGAAATTTTCTGGTTCCCTATCCAAGGTCACGAAGGTCAAATCGACAATCGTTTCAGAGTAATTTCCAGATTCGTTGAATCCAGGATTATGGTGTAAGTTGATCCTAACATTAGATAGAAGAAGAATCACTATAAAATACGACTCTAAATGGTTTCCAGCTTTAGACTTACTGTTGAATATTCTCCCAGCACTAGAAACGGGTGTAGGGCTCGGCACCCTGCAAGTACAGGGGGGGAGCGATATGTCCGAGGTCTGGACCCCCACCCCTTCCACGTCGGCGCTCCATTCGTCCAGGGGGCCCTCTTCGTGGGCCTCGTCATGAGCGGCCTCTCGCTTCTTCTTCTCTTCAATTCGTTGCTTTAGGATTTCCAGTTGATCTGTACAAGAAAGCAATAGATTCAGGTTTACTTTTGCCTATCTAGTGCCTTGAACCAGATATTTTTGGACAAATCTCGATCAAGGTGCTAAACTCAGCACTACCTACCTCTTTGGGGATTGCGGGCGTGATGTTATGTTAAGTATGAATGTTAGCCTGATTATCTTTGTTTGTTATTTATAAGCATCCAGAAAAACGCCCGGGATTCCCATGGTTACTCCTGACTTCTCTGTTATGTAATGCGTAGATTATTCTTCACTAATCGTAAGTTTCTTTACAAGTTATGTTAATGTGAAGTAGATATTCATGTTCGTAGTATCATCACATCTAGGCAATAATATTGCTTATATATGCTATTATTTTTATATATTAAATTCTATGGGGGACAAAGAGGAAAAAAAACTTTTATCTGCGCCCTTTTGGCGATAGTGGCACAGATGAAACAATTAACAATGAAAAAAGTTTAGACTGTCTTCTCGTCGCTATCAGGGGGACAGATCAATCTTGTTTCCGTCCTGTCCCCCTGAGGGGACAGGGCAGGGGAAGGGTGACAAAATGGAATAATCCCTCTTTGCAGGGTCAAAATTTTATCATATATTTGCATACGTGGTTAGTTAACGTTAACTATTACCATGCTCATTAAAAACAGTTGCAAACATTGGCGTTTATCGAGTAGGTAACTATGGAGGTTCTTGCCGGTTTCTTCTCGGTATAATCTACTTTTTGAACCTGTTGATGTTAAATTTGTTCTGTCGATTTATGAGTACTTTTTTGAAGTCTATGTAAATCACTGTTGATTCTGATATCCGTAACACAAGCGCTTAATATGTGATCTAGCCAGATATAAATTTATTTAAATAAAGAGCATTTTATTTTAATCTTGTGTGAAAGCATTGTAGCCAAAGAAGTTACTTTACCTGGTGAACAGATCTCGTAGTTCTCATAAGTCTGCTCAAAGTGGGTGAACGGACTGGCCCTCATGTAGGGTGGGAGGGTCCTCACGAAGGAGTCCATCTGCATTCGCTGGCACTTCTCCATCGGACACACCTGGAGCATCAGAATTAAATATATAACCCTGGCAATCCTGAAAGGGTATGTTTAAGAACAGTAAACGCCTTTGAACTATTTTAAGACAAAAATTAAATTTAGATTAATTTGATGGAAAATTGTGACAAGTAATTAGCTCAGTCGCCTAAGAACTCAAGCCCAAAAAAAATTAAGGTGATTCGTATGTCCATGATATGATTCCATGAAGAAATAGATAAATGAGTGATAGATTATAATTATAACATGATATTTAGTGATAGCGATAGATATTAGTTGCTTTTGCACTTTGTTTAAATCGAAAGTGTGTGTGGCTCATTCACACAGGGCTGGATTTGACCTATTGGCTCTGGATTAAAAGAATAGGCTATTTTAATTTGTTTTTAAAACACTTTCACAACATATATAGGCACAAAATTAACATAAAAATTATTTTTTGTAAGCAAAATAATTTAAAGATTAACATAATCCCGCTTAAACCCTACGAGTTGATGTTTCAGTTTGCAACTATGGTGCCGAAATGACGTCATATCTACTTCATTTACCTTTTCGTAATTAATTTTGTGATCTTTTTCCGGCTTATGCGAAGGTATGACTTGCAAACTGTCATTGTGAATACTCCTGAAAAAGATATCAATTTTTAAACCACTATATGGACTGACTAGCTGCTGCCCGCGGCTTTGCTAGCGTGGTACCTACATCGATAAAACATAACCTTTATGTTATTCGAATATATAAGCTATATTATTGTAAAGTTTCATTAAAATCCATTCAGCAGTTATTGCGTGAAAGAGTAACAAATATCCATAGATCCTCACAAACTTTCGCGTTTATAATATTAGTAGGATTTTGATGGTTTATCATATAGGCATAGTTGATATTCTCAGAAAAGAGCGGTGGTAGCTCAATGGTAAGGACGCCTCATAATTTTGACAAGCTCGATGGCCCATTCGATAGTGACCCTGCCCCATGTGCCAAGAGTTGTGGATTCGATCCCCGCCCAGGACAAACACTCGTGTGATGAATACTTGTGTTTGTTCTGTGTCTGGGTGTAAATATCCAATATTCAAGTATATATTTGTAATACCACTGTTGTTTCTGATATCCGTAACACAAGTGCTTAAGCTACTTACTTCGGGGTCAGATCAATGTATGTGATGTCGTTGAATATTTATTTATATTTATTTATTTTATTTATAATAAAAGGGTGCGGATTCAAAGCCGTGCACGTACCCCTGGATTTTTCAAATCTATGTACGTCCTTATACCACTAGTTTGGCGTTGAGGGAAAACATCGTGATGAAACCAGCCAATTCAAACAACTTTAGATTTGTACCCATGATCCAAAAATTGTCTGGTTCCCCTATCTTAGGGTGCCGTCCCAAAACTCAGACTTGGTAAGATAAGTAGCTCATTTGTGGGCCTAAGCATAAAAATATTTAATAAATTGCCACAAAATGTAACTGAATTACCTATAAATAAGTTTAAAATTTTTATTAAATCACGTTTAATGATAAAG